>VXBU01000223.1:66817-77240 GCA_013400315.1 Bombycilla garrulus | reverse complement strand
AGAGATTTTATTTATAGTTTACTTTATTCAATTTTTGTATTATACTGTCATTCTCTATAATAAGTTAATGCTGTGCTGGAACTATTTAAGGGGATTATAGTGTCAGTAAATTTTAAATCAAGCTACTTGCCTAAGCTTATATTACTGAAATAATGATTGATGAGCGCTTTTGTAAAATCATGTGAAATCAAGTACATGAGAGGGCAAAAAATATCACCAGCAACACCATCAAAACAGCCTTTAAAAGTTTAGTAACTGAAGAGTTTAAAAATTTAGTAACTGAAGAGCCACTTAGAGCCATTGTGCTTTAGTGATTAGAGGAGGCAGAAGCATATTATAGAAACTGAAGTGAAATCCTGGCTAAGCAGAAAACGTTGGGAAAATTATGTTGGCTTCCAAAAGATGAAATTTCACTCCTGGGGCTTATTCCTTCTGACTCTGCTGCTGACTCACTGAGCTTACTTGGTCAAGTAATTTAACCTTTGGTCCTAGCTGGTTAAAAATTCTGACCAATCCCAGAAATTTTGTTCAGATCTGTGTCATCTTTTGTCTCTAAAACACCTAAAGATAATGTCATGAAAGATTATCTTTGTATGAAATGTCCCATAAAAAACGAAATATCTCAAATTCTTCAAAATTGAAGTCAACAGTAAGAGAGAGATTTTTCTGGTTTTATTGCTTTTATTCTTTTTCCCCCAAAAAAACAAAACATGTGTTTTTCAGAATATAATATGTTGCAATTGTTAGGGGACGTTCACAAAATTGAAATATTCAGCTCAGAGGGAAGATGATATTATAATACAAAAGCTATTAGGTAGATAAGGAGAATATTCTTAAGTGTCTTTTTCCTTGGATCAGATCAAGGGTGTGGAAGTCAACTACTTCCTAAAGTTAGGAGCTATCCTGCTGAACTAAGTGCTGCAGAATTTATGAGCAGAATAAGTACCAGCTATTTACATGGATAACAGGGCATTCTTAGGTAGGAAAAAAATAAATCATGATTCTATGTGCCCTTGTATGGGAGTGAACAAGACAGCAGTTAATCATTCAGGAACTAGGCAGAAGCTCAGAAATTACAAATGTGAACAATTAAGAGTTTAGGATCTGTGGTGCTTTAATCTTCAGAACTTTCTGAAGCCTTTGGTGTTGGCCACTGCTTTTGACTAGTCTGTCTTGCCCTTTTTCTCCCTTTTGTGATGTATAACGTATATTTTCCATATCAAACAATTGTTTTTCTACTCAGATTCGTGCCATTTACTGTATGGTTAAAGAAGTTATGCTACCTTTTTTTTTTTCATGAATTTTTTAACACTAATCTTCTCCTTCTGTCTAATACTCTGTGCCTTTCCAGCATTTCCTTGCCAGGTTACTTCTGATTAATCTGCATATATCTTAGATACCAGCCTATGTTACTAAGCTATGTTTTATAAAGATGTTTTGCACATAATGCTTTCTATGCAGCATGTATTTCTGATTATCATTTTCAGCCTATGCAGCATTTTCTTCTTCTCATTTGCTTTAATGAATGATGAAGTTATTGTAATAAAACAGTAGCAATTTTTGACAATGTAGGATTAGTCTGTAACAATAGTAATATTATAATAACTTATTATCATAGCAGAACAGCGAAAATATAGACTGCAATGATTTAATGTAGATGGACTCCTGGAAAATACCTAATTATGAGAGTTTTTCCAGAACAACTTGCAAGGATCTCGGAAACGGAATAGGAGATCATGGTGTCATTCACTGGAGATACAATTGTGGCTTTAAACACTGGGGTTTATTTCTAAAGCAACATATAAATGCAAGCAAAACAAGTGTGCTCTGAGGGACATATTTCATTATTCCTATTGCAGGGAAGCAAATGAGATAATTTTTTATAACTCATTCCAAAAAAGTTAAATAAAGTCTTAGACTCGGGGTTAGAACTCTTACTGAGTTTTCTTTGGGATTGACACTGAAAAATGAAAAGGCAGAAAGAAAAGCTAGTGGAAGCATGTATTTAAAAACTGATATTTCTTCATCTGAGAATGCAGCAAGTATTAAGGATGTGTGAATTTCACATTGGAGATTGGAAACAGTAAGTCCTGTGGCATTCTTCACTAATTGGAAAAGACGTGAAAAGGAAGAAAGAGAAGGAAATGATCATGTTTGTTAGTGTGGCTAGAGATTCTTTGCCTTTCTCATTAACAAGTATTTAAAACACATTTTGAGACAAATACCTAAGGATATAAATATCTGTGTAAAATGGGATGGAATGCAATTTGCATTGGCCAGAGATAGAGGGGGAGTCATACCAGACTAGCCTGATAGCTGTGTTTAACAAGATAACTGGTTTGCTTGAAGAAAATGATAATGTACTTTTTCTGTCCAGACTTCAAAAGAACATCTGATCTGGAGAAATTCTTTAGCATGAGGAGGAAAGTTAGAGACTTAGATACTGGGAACATTTTTTTAAGTGTAAAACAACTAAAAGGAAGAGAGTTAAAAAATGCAGTAACTTGTCTCCGTAGATAATATTGTTAGAATTCCTCAAACCTTATGTTTGGTGCTGACAATTATTAGCATTTTCATCTGGAAATGTAGTTTATTAGAATAAAATTTACCAATGGCACATACATGAGATAAATTCTCATGAGAGTGCTGCCATAATATCTGAAAATCTTCGACTGTTCTAAGACAGATTTATGATGAAATTATTAAAATACTGAAACATTTAAAGTACTGGTGCCTTTATATTGTTACTTAACAAAAGATTTAACTTGTAGGGAGGAAGGAGGGAAGGAAGGAAGGAAGGAAGGAAGGAAGGAAGGGTTAGTATGCATGAAGTGAAGTATCTCCAGTAAGTAATGAAATTTTGATCATTACTAATAGGAAGAGTTATATTTGGAGCATTGAAGGGATTATAAAAAAAACAACCATGGAGCAGGTACATAGACCAGCTGCTTTGACAACCAGAGGAATGAAGAAGCTGTTTTACATGAGGGGACTGAAAGAGCTGGATTTAGCCTAGCAAAATAATAGCTGAGAAAAAGTGTGATTGCCTTCTATAAATAAATGGGGGGCAGGAGGAAGATGAGTTATTTTTGCTAAAGGACAAGGTTACACAAGAACAAATGAATATAAACTAGCTGTGAATGCATTTATTCCTCAAATTCATAAAAAGGGTTTTATGATGGAGCTCAAATGAGATGAATGGGATTATATGACATGATTATTTATGATAGCAGGGAATTGGATTCACTGACCCAGGATGCCTCCTCTAGTTCTACAGCATGTGCTTCTACAAATTGCAGTTCTGTTCTCTGACTAATAGATCACCTATTTCTCTGATTAGCTACTTCCTTTCCTGAGATATTGTAAAATTTTGATATTTGTTTCCAGCAGTGGTGCAGTCAGAGTTGAGTTTAGAGCCTCTCACCCCCACCCACACAGACTTTTTCCATCTTTTTTTTAATGTATAAGAGAAATAATGTTATGCTTCTGCATTTTCCAGTATTTTTGGCAGAAAAAGAGATCAGGGTGAGTGGAGGCAAAAAGGTACATGAAAGGCAGTTGGTAAACTTTCTGAGCAGGAATTATGTATGAGTAGGTATGAACAGGTAAAACAACCAGTTTTACACCACTGTATTTCAAATGTGAGCACTAATATATACACCCATGTTACATTTTAATGTTGCTATATTTGATTTAACATTAAAGAAGTATTTTATTTTCACAGACATATAAGAAATTCAAATATAGAGATGTGATTTTCTGTAGATTTTTTTTTTTAAGTTCCACTGATTCCATTGATCTGAGAAACGTCTTGCTCTCTCAGACCACCAAACTGATTTTGTGAGTGACCTCATGCCTTGAAGTTTGCTTAGGGTGACCTAATTGGCTCAGGTGACTCAGGTGCATCTGCTCACCTGGGTTACTCACATTC
Source organism: Bombycilla garrulus (assembly GCA_013400315.1). Lineage (NCBI taxonomy): Eukaryota > Metazoa > Chordata > Aves > Passeriformes > Bombycillidae > Bombycilla > Bombycilla garrulus. The sequence continues at coordinate 73,309 of VXBU01000223.1, read as the reverse complement.
CTTTCTTGATGAGTTGGACAGACTGAATTATCTCTTCAAGAATGTGCATTGTTGATAATTTGCCTAGAAGGGTTTAAGTCTTGAAGAATCACCTCTCTAGTCTTTGGCTATGATGTTGCAAGACCTTGTTAGCCAAAAGAAGATGGTAAGCGACTGGTAAAGTGCTATACATAAAAAAATTCCGTTTTAGACAGAAAGTTTCTGCTTGCCTTTTATTTTGTTATGGGAAAAAAAGGTAGATACGTCTTTGTAGTACAGCTGAGTGATTTGGGGAAGCAGTAACAGAAATAAAGGAAATTTTGGGAAGGCTTAAATGCTAAATTTTTTATTCATCCACTGTGAGTTGTGAGGGCTGTTAGACAAAATGGTTCATCAGTCATAACGTTCAGACTTTCAGCTCTGCTGCTGAGCGTGTGCTGGATCTGTGGCATTGTCAGGCACGCTAAGCAAATATTAAGGAGTGTGAGAGCAGCAATGCAGAAAAATTCAAACTTGTGTTGCATTATGCCCTGTCAGCCACAGTGAATGTGGCCTGACACAGCATGGTATTTGTGCCCAGATGGTCTCAAGGGCTTAAAATTCTTAAAAGGAAAGTTTCTTGTGAGCTAGGTTATTAAGAGTTTCATCTGAATAAGGAATGAAGGTTGTGGCCCTTTAGAAACACAGTGCCCCAAGAGATTCCTGTGCCTTTGTCAATTTAAAATGATGGCAAACAGTGGCAACATATTTATTGTATAGCAGTATTTGTATTAATAGCCACCACACAACAGCTGAAAAACATTCCTTTTCTATCCGGGCATGTCGCCTCAGTACATTAGCAAAGGTTCAAGAACAGAAGATGACAGGCTTTCATAGAGAATCATGCTGTTAAAATAACATCCTCTCCTGTGCCATAGCTTCTGGCACTGGAACCCACCATCCTGCTGTAAACTGCTGACATCAGTGTAGTACACCATGAATATTATGCCTTTAACCCTTTCGAAACCATTTCTCTGGGAAAGTCTGTGTCATATTTAGAAGGAAGAGAAAAAATTTCACAGGAAAATGTACACATATACGTACCTAAACCCATACAGTGTTAAATTCTTATTGGCAAATTTCAGAAAACAGACTTCGGATTTTCTTTAGAACTCTCACTGCTTTTTCAAAGTGATGGCATCAGTGATAACAGCTCTTTAATTTATAGATGAAAGAAAAATGAGATTCTGTATATTTAAAATGTTGTCCTTCAGAAATTCTTGATAAACTCTGTCAACATCAATGTATTAATTTCAATAATAGAAGAGTGAGAAAGAGGGAAGAGGGGGAGAAGCACTCAGCTGTTCCAATGGTGTTCTTGTTTTGTTTTGGTGACTGTAACTCCATTCAATATATCAATCATAAATCACAGTTCTTCTCTGTTTAATGCTAGGCAACTTTTAGATTACATCTGTGACTGTGAAACAGGGTCTCTGTAATTTTTTGTAGACATTTTGTTCTGATGAGTCTTTATCCATAAAGAAATTTTATAACTATAGATATGACTGAATGCAAAGTAAGACAAAATGGACACCCAGTTAACCAAGGTTTCTTGATCTGCAAGAGGGAAAAAGTGTTTGCAGTGCCAATTTGCAAGTTGTAGATAAATTTCTGAACATCACTAGAGTGAAACTGAAGTAGAAACAAATTGTGATTAGTGATTTGAATGAGTGCAGAAGGGTTTTGAACATTTTTGGAAACAGACATCACACAAATGCTAACGAAATCACACAAATGTTAGCCAAATCCAAGTTTCTTAAAAGAATCACAGTGTGAATTATAGTTTGGAGAAGTCTCTTATCTGTTAAACTAATACTTGAATTTAATTCTTCCTGCTCAACTCCTTAAGAAGTCGGCTTTTTCCTAGAACACATGGTGGATGAGATCTTTATTCATTTTTCCTGTCCTGCATAAGGACCCTGTTCTGCAGCAAAGCTCTTCCAAATGTAAAAGATACTTTCTCTCACCACATGCTAGAGATTCCCAGCTGCATTGGGTCAGACTGCTTTCAATTCAGCTTCTTTTCTGCCTTTCAAATAGCTATTTAATTTAAAATAGTTATCTTTGCAGCCCCTCGTGGCATGCAGATGATACCTTCTGACATTTGTTTGTCTGTAGTTAAAACCTAAGGTGATAGCATAGTAAAAAAGTTTATTAGATTTTCTGCTCCTTTGGCGACCTTCACTGGCAGAAATTCTGTTATATAGAGTTTGTCCCAAAAATATTCTTGGTATAATTCCACTAAATCTAGCAGTCTGTCTGCATCAAATCCTACTTGTTTGTTGGAGGTCTGATTTGATATGGGATTTAATTTACAAGGTGTGGGATAAGAGAACAGAAGTTGTTAAAAGGTACAATAGCTTAGATTGCCAAAACTGACATATTCATCCCTGAAATGTGTCTCATTTTTTTTCACTGCACTTACAGTGTGACGAGATAGAGGAAAACTGAAAGAATGAACTCTAATGCTGCAAAATAGTGTTTAATATACAGCCAGCTATAACAAGAGCTCATCTGGTTTAAAGTATTAGAGGTTCTTTTGTTTGGAAAAGCAAACAGTTGTTTATATAGAGCTTCTTCCTTGTTGCCTTTGCTAAAGCAAGGACAATTTTATTTTTTTTTTTCATGAAGCTAATTACCCACTAACAGAACAATACACAAACTGAAAGTATCACTTTGATTCACCCCTGGAAATTAATACCATATCTTCCAACCTGCACCATCATGGAGGCATATGGAACTATTTCTGGAGGTGATGATAGGCTAGCGAGCTTCCTAAATTTCTTGGACCTGTGTCACTCCTCTTCACACCAGCTCTGTTTTTAACCCCTTCAGGATCCTGAATCCAGCAAGCCCATTCCTCTGCAAACCACAACTTTCTGCAGTGTTTTTGATGTCCCACATCGTAATTCCTGTTACCGTTTGATTTCTGCTGGTTTTTTTTTTGCCATTTTTTAGGACTTATTTCACTATCTTTTTAGTTCTTGATTAAATTATTAAGTGTAGGTGTCTGCTGCAGGGCTTAGAGATTTAGCTAAAGGTTCTCATTAATGCTAATGGAGGTCATACATAAATCTATGTTCAGCATAGAGAGTTTTTTCCCTTCAATTTTTTAGTGAAGGGTGATATAAGTGTGATCAATTTTTTCTTTGATACCATATTAAGGAGGTTAAGAATAAAGGCATTTAAATGACTTCTCATTTCGATACAGAGTAGAAAATATACTAACATGCCTATATATTGTACTGTAGTTTCCCATCTTGTTATTTCAGTAAGCAGAAAAGATTTAGTTTCAACTTTTTCAATTATTAATTGTTGTAGTGCCGGTTTATCAGACTGAAAGTCTCAAACCACGAATGTTTCTATTCAAAGAAATACAGCACAGGTGCTATGGAAGCACGAGCCATGCTTTTAATCCTCATTTCACACATACACATCATCCCATTCTGCCCCTCACCTTATCTCAGAGGAACCTTCCAGGGAATAACTGCATAGTTTCATCTCCATTACTGTTTGGGGATTTTTGGCCTCACAAGAGCACAGTTACTGCAAGCAGGAATTGTTTGGCTGTACCCAGTGGTAGCTGCACTGCAGTCTAATTCCTTATTCACACAGAGCTGCCATCAGCTGGTAACAGTTGTCGGGTCCAGCTGAGATTAATTTGAAATAACATGCCAAAGTTTGAGGGATTTCGTAGTCTATTTTCAAAGTTTTTGTCCAAATAATTCTTCGTATATTAATCTAATACCACGTCTGCAATCTGTGTTTCTGGACATTCTTTCCAATCTAAACTTTTCTAGGCTGAAGCTTGGAACAGGTCATGCAGAAACTCTTATAGATCTGTCTGGCTTTGATGTGGAAGCTAGGGCTAATTGCATTTGACCCTTAGTGCCTTAGGGTGAATCTGAATCAGCTCTAAATCCCGATTATTTTCTGTTTGTACCTCAAAAAACTCATGTGAAAATGAGAACTATGATGGATTTTATAATTTTAATTTTTTTTTTCTCTAATAGTAATGACAAATAGACCTCTTGATATTTTCCAAAGCATTTTACCCCAGCCTTAATAACTTTTTTCTAGATTTACTAGATACTTAAAACTAACTATGAGACCTGAACTAGGCAATGTGAATATGACCATGGCACCTTTTTTTTTTTCAGAACATATACCCAGAAGAATATCTATCAATCCACAGCTATTTAAGTCCAGATCCACCTTTACTACCTTCCTGACTCCAGGGAGCCAGGACAGTTGGTGGGAACTTGGCCAAGCAGAGGTGCAGTGGTTGATTATCTATTTATGCCATGGTTTTATTCACCAATTTTTTCTCTCTGTGAAAACCTGTGAGACTGATTGAAATCAACCCTCAGAGCTCGCCAGTCCCAGATCCACAGCAGGATGGTGCAGGTTTGCATGAACACTGAAAATATCAGCCATGTCTAAATAGTACTCAAATCCAAATTGCAATTAAAAAATTAATTACAGCAATGCAGTACAAAGCTTTTTAATGTCATTGTTTCAGAATTTTTAACCAGAATATATGCACTGATGGAAAGTACGTACCAGTCAAGTGCTAAAAATCTAAAATCCTATTAGAAACCTAGTGGTTGCTCAAAATCTTCAAAATACAGCTATTCACTTTTCTGCTTCAGTTAGTTGTTCTCTAGTATTTATCTACCATACAGAATTTTTGGTGAATTGTTCATGTTTATAAATATAAAAGGGCCTGTAAATCAAGTGTCACTGTGATGCTTGCACTGTGAACAGCTCTTGGTCCTGACAAACTTCCTGACCTCACTCAGAGCTCGCCTGCCTCTAAGCTTCATCCATTTTTGGCAGTTATTCTTTGATTGGGATCTTATTTTCTTTGTGTAATCATGGTCTCTAAATGGTAGGTACAATAATTTACCATTTAGAAAGCACTCACATGTGAACAGTATTAGGATTATATGCTTGAAAATGGGGAATGTTATTAAAATATTCCAACAAGTATTGGAATGTAGTCCTAGCATTAGTTATCTCTATATTTTTTAATCAATATAACTACAGAATTTGATTTTTCATGTCTGGTATTCCCATCTGGGTTTTAACTCAATAAGGATAGTAGTAGCTAATTGCAAATTCTATACTTAAGTTGGCTGGGAATTTCTTTACAAAGAATTACAGTGAGGTCTTTCAGAAACTTCCATATCTGTTCTTATTTATGGCAGAAATCTGATATTAATTAAGAGATAGCCCTGTGATTTTTTTTTTTTTTCCCAAACAATTAAATTTCTGATTTGGTTGTAATACAAAGTGTTAAACATTGTCATTTCTGTTATCTTTTTATATAATCTGTGTTATCAGTACACACCTTTCCTAATCTCTGAAGCTGCTGGTTATGTTCTGAGAACATTCTTCACTTTTGGTGGTGGTTATGGTGGTTGAGGTGGGGATGAAGACCCCACACGTACACCTGCTTTCCTCCCCATTAGTCCAAGAAGAGGAGGTGTGCTGAACACCCATCACCAAGACTGGGGACAAACCTCCCAATAAAGCTCCACCATCTGACTCATTTCCACATCCTGCTCTGCTCACACCATCAGCCAGGCAAGTGAGGTGGGAGCTCCTGCGTGGCTCTAACAACGCTTCGAAGATTTTTCATGCACATCTTGTTTCCCCTGTAAAGGTGTGTTCTGAACTTGGCTTGCAGTCCGGCTTTTCTCTGGAAAAGTGCCTCTTAATTTTTTAGTGCCTCTAAATTTTGCAAGTACCAGAGTTACCTAAAAGCAGCAGCTCAGGTGTTACAGCAGAGCAGAGATATCAGAGCCTATATCAGGTCATGCGAGATCCAGGGATTTACAAAGCCTTTGTGGCAGCATTGTGTTCAGTAGAGGAGTGAGGAGAGTGTTGATTCTGCATTGGTATCGTTAGTATTGGTAGAAAAATACCAGAAGGAGCCTTGCAAGCACTCACATTGGTTTTTTGCCTATTATAAGCTACAGGCCAGAAAATTTGTTTTAAAGCCCAGTTTAAGATGAAAAGTCAAAACAGTTCTGGCAACACAAGAGTAAGAGCAACTTCTTACTTGTGAATTTATTAAAGGAGACTCCCCATGAGGTGTGTGTGAGCATAAGAAGTAGAATGCTACCCACACTAGGAAGGATAATAATGCCTTCTCTGCAAATATAAGCGGAGTGAGAAAATGGGTTAAAACCAAACCTGACAATAGATTTAATTGAAAGCATTTTTTTTTCATCCTTGTCCAGTGTGCACTTCAGAGACTGTGCTGCTCCAAGGAACACAGAAAAGTGCTAAGGAAAAGAGGAGAAGGTGCATCTGTTCCTTCTCCCCTTCACAATTGTTGTCCAGCAGTCAATAGTAGAAAATGTCCAAACCCCAGATTTTTAATCTCAACAGAAGGGCAAATATATACAATAAGAGACCATCAAAGCCTTTGAAACAAACATAACACAATCAAGAAATTTAATGTTT
>VXBU01000223.1:28527-66798 GCA_013400315.1 Bombycilla garrulus | reverse complement strand
GGTGCAGGTTTGCATGAACACTGAAAATATCAGCCATGTCTAAATAGTACTCAAATCCAAATTGCAATTAAAAAATTAATTACAGCAATGCAGTACAAAGCTTTTTAATGTCATTGTTTCAGAATTTTTAACCAGAATATATGCACTGATGGAAAGTACGTACCAGTCAAGTGCTAAAAATCTAAAATCCTATTAGAAACCTAGTGGTTGCTCAAAATCTTCAAAATACAGCTATTCACTTTTCTGCTTCAGTTAGTTGTTCTCTAGTATTTATCTACCATACAGAATTTTTGGTGAATTGTTCATGTTTATAAATATAAAAGGGCCTGTAAATCAAGTGTCACTGTGATGCTTGCACTGTGAACAGCTCTTGGTCCTGACAAACTTCCTGACCTCACTCAGAGCTCGCCTGCCTCTAAGCTTCATCCATTTTTGGCAGTTATTCTTTGATTGGGATCTTATTTTCTTTGTGTAATCATGGTCTCTAAATGGTAGGTACAATAATTTACCATTTAGAAAGCACTCACATGTGAACAGTATTAGGATTATATGCTTGAAAATGGGGAATGTTATTAAAATATTCCAACAAGTATTGGAATGTAGTCCTAGCATTAGTTATCTCTATATTTTTTAATCAATATAACTACAGAATTTGATTTTTCATGTCTGGTATTCCCATCTGGGTTTTAACTCAATAAGGATAGTAGTAGCTAATTGCAAATTCTATACTTAAGTTGGCTGGGAATTTCTTTACAAAGAATTACAGTGAGCTCTTTCAGAAACTTCCATATCTGTTCTTATTTATGGCAGAAATCTGATATTAATTAAGAGATAGCCCTGTGATTTTTTTTTCCCAAACAACTAAATTTCTGATTTTGTTGTAATACAAAGTGTTAAACATTGTCATTTCTGTTATCTTTTTATATAATCTGTGTTATCAGTACACACCTTTCCTAATCTCTGAAGCTGCTGGTTATGTCAGGATAACATTCTTCACTTTTGGTGGTGGTTATGGTGGTTGAGGTGGGGATGAAGACCCCACACGTACACCTGCTTTCCTCCCCATTAGTCCAAGAAGAGGAGGTGTGCTGAACACCCATCACTGAGACTGGGGACAAACCTCCCAATAAAGCTCCACCATCTGACTCATTTCCACATCCTGCTCTGCTCACACCATCAGCCAGGCAAGTGAGGTGGGAGCTCCTGCGTGGCTCTAACAACGCTTCGAAGATTTTTCATGCACATCTTGTTTCCCCTGTAAAGGTGTGTTCTGAACTTGGCTTGCAGTCCGGCTTTTCTCTGGAAAAGTGCCTCTTAATTTTTTAGTGCCTCTAAATTTTGCAAGTACCAGAGTTACCTAAAAGCAGCAGCTCAGGTGTTACAGCAGAGCAGAGATATCAGAGCCTATATCAGGTCATGTGAGATCCAGGGATTTACAAAGCCTTTGTGGCAGCATTGTGTTCAGTAGAGGAGTGAGGAGAGTGTTGATTCTGTATTGGTATTGTTAGTATTGGTAGAAAAATACCAGAAGGAGCCTTGCAAGCTACTCACATTGGTTTTTTGCCTATTATAAGCTACAGGCCAGAAAATTTGTTTTAAAGCCCAGTTTAAGATGAAAAGTCAAAACAGTTCTGGCAACACAAGAGTAAGAGCAACTTCTTACTTGTGAATTTATTAAAGGAGACTCCCCATGAGGTGTGTGTGAGCATAAGAAGTAGAATGCTACCCACACTAGGAAGGATAATAATGCCTTCTCTGCAAATATAAGCGGAGTGAGAAAATGGGTTAAAACCAAACCTGACAATAGATTTAATTGAAAGCATTTTTTTTTCATCCTTGTCCAGTGTGCACTTCAGAGACTGTGCTGCTCCAAGGAACACAGAAAAGTGCTAAGGAAAAGAGGAGAAGGTGCATCTGTTCCTTCTCCCCTTCACAATTGTTGTCCAGCAGTCAATAGTAGAAAATGTCCAAACGCCAGATTTTTTAATCTCAACAGAAGGGCAAATATATACAATAAGAGACCATCAAAGCCTTTGAAACAAACATAACACAATCAAGAAATTTAATGTTTGCAAACCCCTGTAGGTAGTAACATACTAGATAATCAGGATTCTTTTATCCTGTTTTTCTGTAGAATTTGGCTATTCTTTTTTGAGACCTTATTGATTTTTTTTCTATGTTTTATGAATTTTTGTAGTGGTCCTAACTACAGAAGGAAAATCTACTTGAAGATGTTTTACTTGTAACCATAAAAGATGTTTCATGACATGCTGCTCTTTCCATACTTTTTGAGTCCTTCACTACATTTTCATTCCCAACTCCTGAACTCACCATCTGCAATACTTTTCCAATAAATTATCACTTAGCAATGTTTAATGGTAAATTTAGTGATGCCTTTGTTCAACTCATAGCAAGCAAATATCTTATGAGGTGCTTACTTGCAGGTGTCCAATACCCCTTTGCTACCTTTCCTCCCCAGACCTAGATATTTAATTTTAAGGAAACATTGAAACACACAGTTAATTAAAATGTTTGTGCAAAGGGAACCTTTGCGCACTTGGCCTTCAGCAGGGAGGAGTCTGCTAGATGCTGTTGTATTCACAGATGAAATCAAATCAGACCAAATGTAATGAACTGGCCTAGTTGAATGTCAGGGGTTTTACAGGTTTTCTATGTTAATTTTTTCTTGATCATGAATATACTGGTCTTTATTTGAGCTGGAGTGTCATTACCTAATGTTTCTACTACACTTGAGGGGTGCAAAGTAATTTAGCACAGAAATAAAATTACTGTAAGTGTGAAATGCTCTTGTTATCTCCTGTGGGTAGAGCTTGGACATCCTTACATCCATTTATTTAGCGGAGAAGACCTCTTTCAAGAAAGATGTTTTGATTTCCTATGTTTTTTTTCCATTGATGCTGTTTCAGAAAGATACCAGTACACTGAGGAAAACAAAATGTTCAGCTCACAAATCTCAGAGGAACTTGAAGCTGCTGAGACACAATTACTTTGATATTTAAGAGGAATAAAAAAAACCCTTAGAAATTCTGTTTTGAAAAATTAAGAATAAAAGAAGTATTCGCTTTCCAACCAAATGCAGTTCTTTCAAAATTCCACATGCCATTTATTTTATGTAAGTCACAGGAGGCAGAGAATATCAGTCAGAAGCCCGTCCACGCTTGCTGAAATCCACAGAAACCTCCTGGAGTAGATTGTGCTTCACGTTGAGGAGCGCAGAGATGAGGGAGGGAGAACGTAAAACAAATGTGCAGTAGGGAAAAAGGGAATGAAAAGGTGGAGATACAGACGTGTGTGTGTGTGAACTCAGGTCACTGTTAGAGAATAGGGGAAAGAACATCCAGTACAGCGTTCCAGTTGGGTTCCTCCTTGGAATTATGCTGGTACCAAGGAAAGCTTCGTCAAGATGGAGGAGGTGGAGGGGGCACTGATTATTTTAGAAAGATCTGAGTAAAAGTAAAATACAACGATGCCTGGAACGAGTTAAAGTTTTGGCTGACGTTAATTAGCAAGACTGCTGTTAATACACAGCAGCGTGGTGTTTTTTATCTCTGCTTCCAATTAAATCAAACCATGGCAGTGAGATTTTACATGGTGCAGGATGGTGCACTGCATCACCAGATGAAACTTTAGGATAAATTCTTGTTTTGAAAAGTGGATTACACCCTTAAATATCCCATGAAACTGATAGAGTCCATTATCTTGTTTATTATTCAGGTCTTTAAAAATCCCTTGATGCAGCAGTAATTGCTTTCCTGAATCAACACAACTTATTTAAAACAAAGTTTCAGCTAGTTTCTTGAAAATATTTCTCTCAAGTCTATTACACTAAATGTCGTTCAGAGTAGTCCCAAGAAACTTGGAGAAAATTACCTTTTTGCTATTTTTCCCTAAAATACTGAAACTACTCTCTTGCAGTTTTATGTCCTTGTCATTCCACAAAGTATTAGCTGTGTTTTTCTACTGAGCTGCCATTGTTAGCACTATAACTGTTGCACAAGCTGCACAGCTCCATATCCCGAATTATAAAGTGGGATGGAGAAATCAAGTGATTGGCATTCTGTGCAGTTAACAGAATACAGCACTGTAACTGAGGATACTTGCTCCAGCCCTCCAGGCTCGTTGAATTCAGTAATTCTCTCCGTTCACGAGCATAAAAATTCTGTCAAGGTCACACCCAAGGTTAAATCATGGTTACTTCAAAATAGAAAACTTTAAAAAACACTTCTGAAAATAAAACAAAGGGCCTACTGAAACTAATGGGAAATTTTCCATTGACTTCAAAGGCTGTAGAATAGGATAGAATCAGAGCCATGAAACTTCATACATGGGAAAGGAATCCATGACTATGATTTTTTAGTAGTTTCTCAAATTATACATTTCCTATAGACCACCTTCTTTTACTGATTTTGATAATTTCTGGCTTCTCTTGAATTAAAGAACACAGTCTTGCAGACTAGTGCAAATAAATCTACTTCAAAAATAGGAAATATGAGAAATAGAGCATGCAGAACATGAATATTCAAAATAAAGCAATAAAATAACTCACAGTAAAGTCTTTTTAATACTGTAATAAAAGCATCAATATTAATTTTGTTGAGAAAGCATACAGATGACAGATGTTATGATGACATTAGCACATGGCATTGGGAAGAAAGTTACAGGAGGGTGTGGGGGTTTTGTTTGGTTGGTTGGGTTTTGGGTTTTTTTGTTTGTTTGGAGGTTTTTTTTGGGTTTTTGTTGTTGTTTTTATGGCTGGTTTGGTTTGGGTTGGGTTTTTTGGCTTTTTTTGAGAGAGGAAGAACATTCACATTCTCAAACTTCATTATCACACTGTGGCATCTGTTTTAAAAAAAAATATTTCTCCACAAACCTTGGATACATTTAGAAACAAAGAGGAGAGGGGAGGAGAGGAGAGGAGAGGAGAGGAGAGGAGAGGAAAGAAAAGAAAAGAAAAGAAAAGAAAAGAAAAGAAAAGAAAAGAAAGAAAAGCGAGCAACCTTTGTAAGGTGCTAAGAATTATGCATCTCCTTTTTATGGATTTCTTCAAATGTACATGCCATAACTTAGTCAGTCTTCAGTTTGGAGTGTCAAAATCTTATGCAGTATGTTCTCAGCCAGACAAACACAATAAAAATGGCCATTTTCATCACAGGAGAATTTGGCCCTGGAAGCAGAAATTCCTGAAAATGGGAGAGATATATTTGCATTCCTTTTTCCTTGCTATTTGGGCACATCTACATGAGTCTTGAGAAGGACTCTAACAGTGAATTGTAACAGCAAATTGTAAGCTGTTGTGTTGAGTTTGTCTTACATAGCTTTCTATGAGCATTACCAGAAAATCAAGCCTAGAAATTGTGAGCATTGAGCATGAACCCAAAAGCTCTTCACGTGACCAGTGTGACCAACTGCAATTAATGACACTTTCAATAATAAGACATCTCATAGCTGTAATTTGCAGAAGACTTTATTGTACAATGCAAAATCATACGTATATTTCAGAAAATCATAATATTTAAATCAAGAGCACTCCAGGAACAGAATAAAAGGTGATTCTTTTTTCACTATTGCAAATTTTATCTCCGTTTGACGTCTAAGATGGCTCATCAGTGAATAGTAAAAAGAGTTAGCAGAAGTGGTGAAAGACAGAAATATTATTTAGCTTTGTCAAAAAGTTGTCCATATTATATAGCTGAATCAAGGGATTGGGATAATCTGCAGCATTAGCAACATGAGGTTAATTTTTTTTGCTCATGTAATTAAATAATTGTCATGAATTCTACCATGTCTCATTAAGGCCACATTAAAATCTGCATGCTGTATAATCTAGGCTCTTTAATCCATATGAGTCTAAATATTCCAGGTTTATATTTCTCCTTCTTTCGTCCATGCATATTTGACATAGTGTGTGCAACTGTTCCTTCTGGCTTTCACTCTGCATTGTTATTCAAAAGCCAAGAAGACAAATCCCCTCTGCAATTCAAAAAAGACAGACTTGCAACTTTTTTTGGCATTTAAGAAGCTTTTTCTCACCCACTGTCAGAGAGAACAAGGTAAAACCAGCGTGGTCACTTACATAGTTGGTGCTTAAAACAAAGATGGATTTGAATAGTTGCCTTGTCTTTCTGAAGTGTATGTGCTATTCTCTTCACAGCACTGTAGTTTCCAAGCTGTCTTAAACACAACATCAGGGGAAGTTGTGTGCTGGTTTCCCTGTATCCTTGTAAATCATACTGTCTATTTACATGCTTTCAAAAAAAAAAAAAAAATCTGCAAGTGCTTTTATTAAATTGAGTTTCCACTGTGATACCAGTCTTCTTCCCTCTACTTGCTTTGAATGACTCTGTCTGAGGTTGGTAGTAAAGGCTAAAAGGAAAAAAACAAACCAAAATAACAAAGCTGGAGCAGTCAAACCTCAGGCCATTAAGGGCTGTGTCTTCAAAGCAGTATGTCTAAGCAGAGGACATGTGGTTTCATTGATTGAATGCAGACTGAGAGACAGGAACTTGTAACTTTTAATTTTACTTGTGCTCCTGTCTCACTTTGCAACCCTTAAGCAACTTTATTTAACTCTGTGGAAGATTGTCTTTTGTAGAGTCACAACACCAATCCCAAAGGCCAAGGCAGATTTTACTCAAAGGCAACTTCGAGTTGTACTCATTCTGGTCTGCTCCAAGGGGACAAGGAGGCATCTGAAAGTAGCTCAGAACAACCACCCAAGCTGGTGCAATTATGTGTAAATCACAAAAGTGTAAATCACACACTTATGTGCTATCCACAAGCCCTTGGCCTTACTCTCCTATATCCTATATATTGGGTTTATCCTGTATTTCTCAGAAAAATCTGAGCTGCTTTTGATACTGGCTGTGCAGTTGAGCAGTTTCTGCAGTATTTACCACAGAGCTGTACGCTGTTCACAGCTGAACCCAGAACATGCAGCCCCGTGTCTCAATTTCACAATCTAAACTGAAAAATGAAAATGCTTTTTGAATTGCAGGAGGAGGTTAACGACACTTGTCGCGCCGTGACTTTGTGAGGGAGCTTTAGCTAACCCTGGGATCAAAAGCAGCTGAAGCACACGCTCTTATCTCCCCGGAGAAAACAGGGAGGGTTTCACAGCAGGAAGAACAAACCATAGATCAGCTCCTGGCCAGGGTTTTACCTTTCAGTGGCAGAGTTTCCTGGGAGAGCTGGAGTCTGGACTCTGTGACTCTGGAGGTGAGTTCCAGGCTCAGTCCCGGGGAATCAGCTCCACTCCTGCTGACAGCCATCGGGTCAGAGGCACGGCCAGCGCTGCTGATCAGGACAGAGCTTGCAAACCCCAAAGTGACAGGAGAAAGTGAGCACTAGGGTGAATATAATTGACTGGAGCTGGTATTAGCAAAAAAAAAAACTTCACAAAGCCAGCACATAACCATATGAAGGCCCGAGCTTTTGATTCCTTATTTTGAGGAGGGAAATCCAAAACCTTAGAAGTTTCAAAAAAGCATCAGAATAGGAAAATGTCCTCTGTTTCTAACATGATACTGGCTAAATGAAGTCTGTGATACTGCTCCAAACCAGGTTTCGTTGCTTGTTGAACACAAGCATCAGAGAACACCATCTTGTTAATTTTTTTACCTTTGTAGTGAGATATCTGGGACATCCTACCCACACAGCTTGATGGAGATGGCTGTTTTTAGTTGTTTAGTTTCATTTTACCTTTTATTATGCTTGGGGGAGATAGAGTTGTCATAAATATTTAAGTGGGAAGCCAAGTAGGATAATTGAATTATTCAGTCATATTTTGCTTAATGCTCATATTGAGTTTAAGAAACACATTCACTGGTGTTATGTCTGATTATAGGTTCTGACTTGCAGTCTGATTTTACTGTGAATCTTAATATGCTTGTCATGTCTTTTATGGCATCTTCTCCTTGAACCAGTGGGTCCAGAAGTATTTAAGCTTGCCTTCCCTGAGATGCAAGACTTTGTGATTAAAGGTATCAGAATGAGGATTGCAAATGTAAATGCTAAGGGATGTCCAGGCCACCACAGCATTTCCTAGAAAAATGAATTACTTCATCAATTAAACAGCTCCATTTAGAGGTGCAGGGGTGTTCTACTTGCCATACATTGGAAGGGTGGTCTCATTTTTGATCCTCTTTATCTACTGCTTCTAACTGTGAGGTAGTTTTCATCCAAAGAGCTTGGCTCAGAAAAAAACTGGGTCTACCAAGAAGAGAGACTGAAGAGTGGAGTTTTCCTCTGTCAGTGGTGTGGCACCAGTTTCTCCAAGCTCCCTTTTATAGGCCTGCCGGACTGCATCTGCCTCAGTCTATAATCAAAGATTTGGCATCAGGGAAAAGAAACCATCGCACAGGCACTGCTTCCTCCTCACACCACTTTGGACTCTACTTCTCCTGAAGAGTAGCCTTAAGTTTCCATCTCATTTTTCACAGTAGTCACAGCACATTCTGATGACTGATGGCTGGACACTACTGTCCTCGCCTGGACTAGAAAGGATGATGAGAAGGTGGATAATGCTGTGTACAATGACAAGTATGACTGTGCCCCGCAGATCCTGGGATATAATTGTGCTTTAGGAATAAAGCAGGATTTGAACTCTCATGGCTGTGTTAACGTTCTGAGGTGATGTTTACTATGTCCTGCAGTAATTGATGCCAAAGCTGACCTGAGTCCCTGAGAGAGAGGCTGCAAATATGACATGGAAAGAAAATAATCTTCTGGGATCACAAATTAGTGACTTCATTTTTTCAGAGAAAAAAATTGATAATTCTTGTTTGCTGTTACCAAGCATTTCCTAAGTGCCAGTACCACAGCTGTCAAGAGACCATCTCTGGATTTTATTTATTTACTTTTAGAACATTCAAACAGGAGGAAAATAGTGATTGCTTAGAAAATAGACTTTAAAAATTGTGATTTTTATTGCTTTGGTTAACAATGGCAGAGAGTAGTGGAAGTTTTTGAAGTGTTTATCACTTCAGGATGGATGTTCTTGTGTTATGGGTGGTGATAAAATGGGATCAAGTGCATTATCAGAAGAAAAGATGTGGTTATCCTCTGCTTTTGTTTCTTTTTATCACTATATTTATTCTGAAAATTTCTTTGTGATAAGTGTCTATATTAGAAAGGGGGACATTTTTTCTAAGGTCTCCTTACACTGAAACACAAGTAAAGTTATGGATTCTGTACGTTAATGGAAGATGAGGATATTTCTAAATATCTTACCTCAAAGGAGGTGAAGTGAGATGGTGAGCAAGCCTTTCTTCAAAGGATTGTGTTTGACAACCTTCCCAGCAGTCAAAAAGGAGACGACATAACCCAGAAAGTTCACAGACTTCATGTAGACTTTATATAGCAGCTGATAGGATGACCTCTTTCACCACAGTTTCACTGAGAAGAAAGATCTCATTTATATAATACAAAGAATAGAAATGGAACAGAAAAATAAGAAAATTATACAGAAATTAGGTAAATAAATATTACAGATGTGTTCTAACTGAAACACTAGATTCAAAACAGTCTTGAGTTTCCAGGCAATGCAATTCTATATACAGACATTTTGGCTTGGGTTTTTCTCGATAGGAAAGGTGCAAAGGTCATTGAAGAACAGAATGTAAAACATGGTGATATGTTTGAGTTCCTTCTGTGGTCGCTACTTCACTCTATAAAGTTTCCAGTCCTCTAAAGCTAAAGCAGAACGTTGCTATTTAGGGAACCGGAACTTAGCCCTGGAAGCACATTTTTGCATCATCATTTTACCATTTTATTTTCTTACTTGCCTTAAAATCCTTGCATCCCTTTCTCTTCTCTTCTCTTTATGGGAGCCTTTTTAAAGGCCAATAAATTGTGAAACCCTTTCCACAGAAATTTTCACTTCACTGTCTGCTGTGTAAAAAGGAATATTTTTTGTTACCTGTTTTACAGATACCTTACTAATTTTTAATGAATCTCAGTGTCTCTTGGTATTCAAAATACGACTTTTATGCAAGAGTTTTCCTAATTCAAATCTTCCTGTGAGGCAGTGTGAGTCAGAAGCTTGCTAGGTGAAGACTGGTATTTGCAGTTAATTTGTGGCAGGTACCTATGAAATCACCTCATATTTTCTTTTGTTCCGGTGCAGCTCAGTGATTTGTGGGAAATAAACTCAGAAATTGACCAGAACAGCCACAGTGAATGTGTTCAAATATTGACATGTGCTTTGTCAGTCCTTATCTGTGTTTTAAAAGTAGTTGGTTATTAGTAATATTAATGAAAACTATTGTTTTGACAAGATTTCCTCCTTCATATGAGCACTAAGCCGAAGATTTGGATATCTTTTTTAAAAGAGGCCTAATGCTTGAAATCTTTTCAGTGAATATAGAAACAGATTTTTTTTTCCACTTGAATACAGGATGGTTTTCTGTTCCACTGGAACAGAGGAGGGCAATACCTCCCAAGAGACTCAAAAGCCTTGAAGGTCGTTGCTGCCAGGGTGGGTTAGTTTGACCAAGTGTTTGCACAGAGCATGTGGCAGCATCTCTCACAATGTATGGTATTAGGAAATGCAGTTTATTTTGATTCAAATAGGAAGGAAAGAATATCTAAAATAATACTTTACAGTAAACTCAAACTGTTGTGGGCTGAGCTCATGTGAGTCAATACGTCTTATCCATTGGAATAACTGTAACTGTTTAATTTTTTGTCCTTTATTACTTCACACTACTTTTTGAGTTAAGGACAGCAATTCACACCAATGAGTCAAAGATGTCTAGATGGATTTGGAGTGAAATGTCTGACAGATTCTTGCCAAACCCAAACTGAAGGCGTATGGGAGTGGTGGTGGTGATGGGTGAAGCATCAGGTGATTTCCCCCTTCATATATATTCTAACAGTCAGTGCCACTTTGTTGTCTAAACCGTGTATTCTGTGTAACACAACACAGATGCAGTAGCCCAAAGACAGAGGTGGAGTAAAAAGGGTTTTGCATTATAAGAAAATTTCCTTTGTGTAATCAAAGCAACCATCTGCAGTTACTCAAGTTCTCAAAATCCTTTTTCCAGGCTGCTCATAGGCTCTTCTGCCATTCATGTCTCCATAAAGCAGAGGATTTTGATATTTTTGCTCATCTTCTCTGCCTCCACGTACACATGTACGTATCCAGTGTATGCAGTGAAACAGGAAGGTGCAAGCCCATGCCTGCTGTTATGCATGTAGCAATAGCAATATTTCCATAGCCATCAAAGCTGGTTTGCTTTTAAGTTCCCTTAATTTATAACCCCCTATTAAAAAGGAACATGTAGAGGTCAGAGCAGATGAGCAGAGAAAATACCATGGATTTCATGTAGAGGTAACAATGTCTTTATACCCTGCATCAGTGGATTATGCCAACTGTGTGCCTTATTACCAGACGTGTAAGCAAAGAACCTGTGCATTTGGTGTGTGAAATTTTGGTGCAGACATAAATCAAAAGCCAAGATTCCTCCTACTTACAAAGGTACTTGTATTAGGGACCTACTTCAGTTTTTAGCACAAAGAAAAACCCGTCAGCAAATCCCCAAATCCCATAGCAGATCTCTATATGTAGTTCATTTAAACTACCCAGAGGTCTGCACAGAAAACATGAGTGTCTTCTTATTTGATTCATGCAGTGACCTGAAAAAACAGAGTGCTCACAAGCAGAAGAAAACAATAATTGCATTTTTGAGCAGGCATATTTTGCTGTCTGTAGAATAGCTTAAAACTCTATCTCACTTATATATTTCTCCCCCTGGCCCTCTTTCAGGTTTTGCTGTCCACTGCCTTTCTGCCTTTTTGAGCTCATTTGAGATGACCAGTTTTGTATAAGCACAAAATGCTGATAATATTTTGTGAGTCCTTGCAATAACAAGTGTGCTGAAAAGCAGCACAAGGACACATATTGATAAGGACTCGGCTGCCTGGAATGATTTGGCACATGTCAGATGCAATTTGCATTTGAGCTGAAGGCCAACTACAGGCTTCTGCACCTCTTAGGACTCACTTAAAAGCTATTAAGATAGTTTAAGTGGTTTGCAAGTCTCTTGCTGGCTGTCTGCACATGGCTAAAAATCACCCACCATGAAACATTAATGGCAGAGGACTATGGTTTTTGCTTTGCTATTGGTATGTGCCATTTGTGGGCCTCCTGGAAACTTTGATCAATGGATGCAACCACACACAGACCTCAAAGGTAAAAGAGAGAAGTAGAAAAACAAAGCAGAATTGCTTTCTGTGTTCTTTTCCATCTTTGTCAGGATTCATTCAATATAAAGGCTTTGAACTTTAAAATTGAAATAAGCTTAGACAAGCTCCTAAAAATATTTTAGAACAGTTATTGGGAAAATATAAGGATAGAAGCTTCAGGACAGAATAGCAGGGCTTTGTTCTGAGCTGCATCTTCATAAATGCACAAAGATGGCAGACAATTTCCTGTGTATCTACTCTGTACATTGTGGACAAAATCAGACATATTGTCATTACTGTATCCTCCTTTCTCTGTTCATGCTCACAAGACTTGTGATTTGATATATCAGGTGAAACTATTCACACAGAATATCCGGTCCTACAGTCATCAGCGTGGGGCAAAAGAAAAACTGGCTGGAGCAGCACATCCAGCTTCTGGAAATGATGTCTGTTTGGCTCTGCTTTTTCTTTGAGCACCTTCTGTGTTGGCAGCATCTCTGCTCCTGCAAGGAAATAGTACAGTAGAAGGAAGACTGAAAAGTGACTGAAACCATAACTGCAGATGTAAACACCATTTCTTCTGCTGCTGTCTCTTCTTCCCCAGGGAGCTGAGCTGCTGCCAGAAATTAAAGGCAGATAGTAGTTTCTTGGTTGATGTAAACTGTTGCAGTCAGTGCTTAAATGTGTAATCGGTACTCCTTCATCCTGCAGGAACTGTGCTCTGGCTGCCTAACACTGCCTGTACGAATTATTTTGTGATCCCTGAAGAGTTCTCATGAGATTCTTGTGGTTTGAATTCCACAGCTGGGAATCACTAGGTTAGAAATGTCTATTTACTATTTCTATTTTACTCTTACTTCTACTTGCACCTAAAACTGAAGCTGCCCTATGTTAAATTCTGTCCCATGCAGCTTTCTTTTCTCAAAGGCCTTTCAAGTTCTTTTCTCAAAGAACTTGGGGAAAGGTAGTAGTGTACCCTTTCACTAAATGAGAACCAAATCAGAGCAAAGTGCCAAAAAGTTTGCACTGTGTCAGAATCAAGACTTGGGGAGGATTCACATCCCCATGGCTGCAAAGAAATTCTTTAATCCTATCATATTTTCTTCAATCCTTTTAATCCTCAGATGTATACATTCCTAGGATATGTGCTTGACTGGCAATACTAAAAAGACAGCAAGACTCTATCACTGAGAATAATTGTTATCATAGAGTTACTGGAATTTTGAATGACAATTAGCAAAAAATAAATTGCAGAAACAAAAGTAAGTGAGGTAAAAAAATCTGTTAATGGTCTGTATCCTTGGTTAAACTCTTTTCTCCTGCTGCTTCTGGTGTTTCTTTCCTCTCTACACAGAAAAATCACTGGGTTTACTGGTGTCCAGATAATCAGTGTATGGATATTTTTGTATTGCTATAAGACAGCTACAGTTGCAGCTATACCTTCAGCGTTTACTATTACTAATTTTTTTTTTCTGATGATATGTGGGAACACAAGGTGTTTCCTGTATGAAGTGCTGTGTCGTATCTGCTGCACTGAGATTATTGCACTTTCTCTACCTGTGCATACAGAAGTGGCATTGAATCACTGGGAAAAGATAACAAATCCAGATCCCCAGGCTCTTGTCAGGCACTGTTGATGCTGAGATATTTTACAGTTGATAAATAATTCAGCTATTTAGTTGAACAGAGATTTCAAAGGCTTAGCTGTACATTCTTCATCCATCATTTTAATATCTTTCTCCTTTTCTGTGAACTGGCTATCTGATGGCAATGATTTAAGAATTTTGTTTGATAACCTTCTATTTGCCTGTTACAGGGACAGTGTCATATAAGCAAGATTTGTTCTGTATCTGGGAAATGTCTTTTGTTCACTGGCCCCATAAGTGACTACACCATACATGACAGGTTCCCTGAAGGAGAAGTTAAAGAGTGCCAACAACTTTATTAATCTTTCTTGATGGCTCCTAAGAGGTGTTTATGGAGTAGTTCTGAGAGCTGTGAAGGAGCAGCATACTAAGTAATATTAAAATAGGAAGGAGAGATCTCCATCTGCCTTTGTTAGAAAGATGAACGTACAATGACACTTTCAACTTTATTTATATTGAGGTGCCTAAGAAGTTGAGGGGCAGCTCCTTCCATGTTTTCTTGCCAGGCCATATGCTACAAATATGGAAGACGAGAATATGACAGCCCACGTTCATTTGCCTGAGATCCTAATTGAACGACACCCCTCAAGGTAATCTGATGCCGTGCAGGATCTCATCAATGATGTAGCAACACATTTAAAATGTGTCAAAATGTTGTCTCCAAAGCAGCAATGTTTAGCCACTTAGGTCACTAAAAACAGCTTTTTCAAATTCTCCACAGACGTTTTGCCAGGCTGCCCACATATCTCTAGATAAAAGCAAACTGTTTGCTTCACAGTGTAGAATAATTTATAGGTAGGGACCAATTTGCTTGCAAAGAAACAGCAGGTTGCCATCATTTTTACTTAGTACAAAATGCTTTATGCTCACCGCGGTACAGAATGTATGTGTTCCAAAAGAGGGAATTATTTGAAATTAGTTTAGTATTACTAGTTTTTTCTCAAACAGTCGTGTCCAGTTTTGTCAAGGAAAGCTGTGAGCCCTCTGGAAAATGGCCAAGAGGGCAAAGAAAGATTATTTTTCTGTTTCTTCTACTGTGTTAAGTGCAGCTGTCCAGAGGTAGATAATTCCACAACAATTTTCATGGCTTTAAATTATGGAATGTAAACACTATTTTTAAAATGCTTTTACGAAGTGGAATTGTGTCCAAACTTCTGGTTTTGGGTAAAAAGTCAATTTTTTATTCTTCTCCTATTGTTTTTTCTCTGTCTCTGGTAACAAAGGATCAGAAAACCCTGGACCTCAGGCACATTTTCTGTTGAAACCATTATCAAAACTGACAAATCTACATACAAGTTTTTTGCTTCAGTGAAAGAATATATTTTAATGAAAATGTATTTTGTTGAAATGTTTCGGATAGCTTCTCGTGGGAGATTCTTTTCATCTGCCGTTTCAACTTTCTCAAATCAATTTGACATCATCACATGGTACATTGATGAGTTTATGGAGTCCTAGATGAGATCCATCAAAACTATTTCACTTAAGATATGAGAACAGCTTTTGCTGATGAAAGATTAGGGAATTAATTTACTGCCATACTAAATAGATCATTCTCACTGACAAATTTGTTAAGTTTTGAACACTGCAGCATTGTACTGGTGAAAAATTAGAGTAGGCCTTGGGGCAAGGTTAATAAAGACACCAATAACCCTTTGCTAGTAGGTGCAATACTCCATTTAATATGAGTCCTGGAGGTGATCATCTGTTCTTCTTTGCCCACTGGAGTGCAAATATCATGATGGTCACCATCTGGAGTAATTTTTCAGCAATCAGCAATTTTATAATGAAAGCAGGGATATTTCCTTATAAAATGATGCTTGGGCTATCAATAACTTTGGGCTGCCTTGAAGTCCTACACAACTCAGAAGCTCACATTGGTTAAAAAGCTGGAGTTCTGCACCTTTTCTTCTTCCTTGTGTTCTGTGAGGGACTCCTCTCTGTTTATGTATAAGCAGCTAGAGATTTTGATTTTTAATTTGCCATGTGCGTCCTCATTACCTTGAACAGCTACAATTAGTTGTAATACTAGGCTTGGATGTTTCCTCCATCAGAATTCAGGACTCCACAGGCAGGACATGCTTAATGGCAGTTTTCCGTTTTTGGAACTCCTAAGAGGAAATTATCAATAGAAATAGGTCCATGCAAGGTTAGTTCATGCAGACAGTCATTCAGGTAGGACTGGATGCTATGAAAACCAAAACATGAATTTGGATGGGTATGTTTTCCACTGGATGCTGTACAGTATTTAATTCATTGGTTTTATTACTAAAAATAGTCTTATTGTTAAGACTATTTAACAACAAAATTTGTATTTACCTATATGTGCATGAGCAAGGATAATTTTTTTTTTTTTTTTTTTGCCCCAGGCTGCAAACACAGTTGTTTCTGGGCTCAGAGTTTGTTAATTTTCACGAGTGAGGTAGTGTTGATGAAGTTGTGCAAAGTCAAATTTTCAGACTAACTTCCTTCTGTTACAATTCAGTGACTGTTCAACACAGGAAGGAAGATAACACTGGTCTAGGTAGTCCCCACACCTGAACTTCGGCACTTCAACACCCATTTATGGAGGAGCCTGAGGAGCTGAGCAGGGTGTGTCATACAGCTTTAATGCTATTGATCCTGTAGCTATTTCAGCTCTGTTTCCTGGAGCACAGCAGTCACTCTAGTGATTTTGCCACGTACTAGGTTCTCTCTCTTGACCTGTCACTGGTGCCTGTTAATGTGTGCAAGGAAAAGAATCTGTTCTACCTGAGCTTTTTCCTCCCAAATCCTATCTTATTTTCCATTATTTTTCCCCTTTTCTCACCCTCCCTCTTACATGCCACCTCATGCCTATGAAGTAATTTCACTCTGTAGTAACCCACAAGTAAAAAAGTCCTGAACCAGGAAGTTGGGAATACTACTTTTATAATAGTACATTAATTTTTCCAGTAACAAAGTCCTGTACAACTCAGTTTGTCAGGTATGTAACAGAGATGGCATCAAACAAGTCAGCAGTCACAGACAACTTCGAGGAAGAAGTGTGTGCCTGTGTGTGAGGACAAAGTGGGAAGATAACAAGTCCCACATTTATTTATTTATTTGTTTATTCAGGGGAGTTTCCTGCTGGCTTAGCTCCCTCTCCTGGCAGTCGGGAATTGGGCTGTGTCCGAGTCCTGTTGAACCTGTACACTACACAAATTTCCAGAGACAGAGCTCTTGTTCACTGCAATAGCATGCATTTTAAAAAGGATTTTCCTGAAGCCTGCATCCTTCCGGGCGATGTGTCTGCATAATAATTTGCAGGAATGTACTAGAAAGAGAAAAAAGGCTTGGAGGACCAGAAGATTACAGAAGAACCAGCAAGAGTAGCATGGCAAGTCATGTCTTTATACCCATTGCAAGATGTACCACTCTCCAAATTTTCTCCTGTCTCCACCAAGGCAGATCCAAACCAATTTCCCTTGCATCCTCAGGCTGCCTGATCTGAGGTTTTGAGAAAATTATAAATGCAGATTTAGAAGTAAAACCAGAAACTTCCTGATCAGAGTAGAAAAAAAAAGCACAAGAATTCAGATGTGTACATTTGCTGAATCATTTTGCTGACAATATTGCAAAGACAATAACGCCCCTCTCTGCCAGAATCTGTTCATACAGGGTTCATTGTGTCTGTGACAGTGTACAGAGACACTCTGAGGTTTGCTTCCTGTACGAGCTACTGATCATTATCCTGTCATCAATACTCACTTTAGAGGAGGGCACCAAGCATGGTTTCTTCCTCTCTATCTCTTTTATCACCTCTTTTTTATCCTCCTTACTTCCTCCTCTTAGGTAATACACACCCAAAACTATGAAGCAGCCAGAACAGCAGGCATGCCAAAGGGCTTCCTGTAAAAGCGTTTTGATTCCTTTGGGTCATTTTCCCTGTGCCTTTGATGCAGATATTATAGACTCATATTAAAATCTGAACACAAAGCTCAAACCCAAGTAACTCATAGAGAAACATATACAGCAAACTATCACCCAAGGCTCCTGATCACATAAAAACACCAAAACCAAAACACCAGGATATTCATTAATGTGTACACTCACAGACATGAACTCCAGTTGTATGGAAAAAAGGCATTTGTCAGGTGTTGCTCTGCAATTTTTCTTGTAACAGTTGATAGATACACAGGGACTTTTTTTAAGAACAAGGAAATCTGTACTAGATTTCATATGAATGGAATTAGATTTGTTTTCTGTCTGTCATTCAATCCAGACATAATAGCCTTGTACTTACTGTATATTATAATTATGTAGAGTAAGATCATGACTTGATTATAACCCTGCTCTGCAGTACAGCCAAGAAAAGTTATGCCAAATGGTTCAGTGCTAAATAAGAGTCACTGACTGGTAATAGTGAAAAAAATAGGTATGACCATTTGGTCTTGGTTTTGCTTGCCTTTCAATTTATATTGCATGGCACCCAGGTCCAGATAAATGGATGAACTGCTGGGAAAAGCCGTGCTAAGTGGTGAGACTATGAGAGAAGAAGGCCTTGGATTCCTTTGACCTATTTTTTATTATTTTCAGGATTCCTTGAAGGGAAGAATAGCCAAGTATTCTTGATTTTATTATCTCTGAAAAATGTATAGCCTTAATGTAAACCATGGTTAGAGTGATGAAGACAAAAATCCTGGCTTTAGGAGCACTCCAGAACTCTGTGCTTATAACTTAGGGCTGCAAGTAGTGACGTGCAGGCTCAGTTCCACTGCTATCTCCTCCCTTTGTTCTCTCTTGTCTTCCCTAGGTTCACCAGGGAATATATCTAGGTTCTCAGGTAACCACAGAGACCTTGACTGCATGTTTGGAAGATGCAGAATAAAAAATGGAAAAAATGGGAAAAGTGGTTTTAAGGGCAGCTTTGGAGTTTCTTTAGACAGCATAGGCAGAGCCACTGAGGCAGTGTACCAGTCAGTGAGGTAGGAAAAAGTTCCACAAACAGACTAGTGAGTTGATATTTTTTTCCCCCCTAAGTGCCAAATTTATAACAGAACATAATTTTCAGTAATATATTAATTATTTCATGTCTGTGCACAGCAAGGTGACAAAGGCTGGAAGTTGTATGGAGGATTGTGACCAGTAAAGGTACAACTAAGAAAAAACTTCCATGTTCCCAACTTGCAGCCAGATGTTTCAACCTTTAAAATATCTTTAATCAAAACACCTTGTCTTTTATGCAGTACATAAAGCCAGATTTTTGCTTTTCCAGCTAGCATCAGTTGTGCCAAAAGGGAATTTAAACAGAGCAGGTTTGAAAACAGACAGTGAGATAAAAATGTTGATCAGAAATGTGTTGTAAGTTACGAAAATAAATATTTCCATTGATTGCAGGAACTACTAAGCCAAATTTTCAGATTTGGCCACCTAAAACCTATGATATTTTCTCATCTATTTCAATGTGGTTTTCTTAACTTCATTGTATCATTCCTTAAATCCTAATGGGATTTAATATCCTGGCTGCAGTAAGGCAGGAAATGTCCTACTCACTTGGAACTTACAACTTGTGTCTAAGGAGCATATGGTGAGAAATAATAGAAATCAAGTGTACAGAGGGGGAACAAATTTTACCAACTTGGTGGTGGACAGGTGTTAATATTGAGGCATTTGCTTCAATTTGCATGATTCCTTTAATTTTAAGGTAATTATGACACTTGCCTTTTTCTCTGCTTAGATTGGTTTATAGAACTTTCTGATTTTAAATAAGCAAAGTCACTGCCACCTATAGCTTGTCAGTCAGCTCCCAAGATTCACAGTCAGCTAAGGAATGCCTTTAATTCCTCCACTTCCAAATTTCTACTTCTGAAAAAAAATCAGTAAATTTGCAGAGAGATTTAATTCAGTATTTGAAGTCATATTGAAGACAGTTTGCTTTAGGAAGCCAGCATGCCAGGAATGGGGCAGGGGGGGAAGCTGAGTGACTCTACCTGCCTGCAGTTTTGACATTTTACTGAAGGAAAAACTCTTTACGCTTTTCTAGCCTTTTGGAA
This sequence comes from Bombycilla garrulus, assembly GCA_013400315.1. NCBI lineage: Eukaryota > Metazoa > Chordata > Aves > Passeriformes > Bombycillidae > Bombycilla > Bombycilla garrulus. Next base: position 46,937 of record VXBU01000223.1, on the reverse strand, counting down.
TTTACAGAAAACAATGGTTTTCCTTCAAAAAAATTTTTTTTAATCAAGCAGGTTTCCAACTCTTAAATTTTTCTATGTCTTTGGGGAAGAGATTTCTGGCACAGAGACAGAACTCACTTTTGATTAGAATCCCTGAGATATGCTGAAAAATACAGCAACTATAGGCCCTATTTTAAGTAAGTATTACGCAGCTGTAAAAGACTACTGAAGTAAAACCCTTCCCAAAAATTTTATTTAAATACATTCAGTTTTATCCTTGCTTCCTCATTCTTTACCTCTGCCACACCACAGTCAACCCTGAAGTCATAAATATCTAGTTAGATATGTCCTTGTGTTCTTGCTTAGTACGATCAAGAGTAGTCCCAAATATACATAATCTGTACTGATTTTTACTGTGTCAGTTTATTAAGGATTTATATCTAGAGTTTAGGATACTGGCATTAATAAGAGGACTACCTCTCTCACCATCACAAGGGAAGAAAACATTAGGAAAGTTTTAACAGATTTCTAATAGCAGAATCCATGTAACAGTAAAAGGAGGGAAACTCCAGAATCTGTTTAAGTGACTGTCCAATCAAACCTCTTTTTCTTGTAATATCTAATGAGAAATGCTGTGTGCTTGAACTTCGTTGTTTGAATCATTACTGAAAACTTTAATTCAGGTTCCACGTCTATTTAGGTGAGAGGTACACTGGACAGAATACTGGGATGAGGGGAATGCATAAATCTGTTTTGATATGACAGTCCTTTCTTAGGAGATTCCCAGCAAACCAGGAACTGCAGCTGCCTGTGGCTGCATGTTCTCAGCTGGGCTTTCTGTTGTACCCGGGAGGGAAATAAAACCTAATCAGTGACTGGACTCGCAATTGAAGCGAGCTTAGTGCAGGGTATTGGATCTGTTAGGAGGTACAGGCTGTCTCTCTCTCTCTGATGATGATGGAAAAGTGAGAGAACAGCTGTTATTATCCTGTGTGGTCCCAAGCATCTCGGAGGATGCTCTGCATATCCATTCTCATTTCAGAAGGGAGTGTCATGACAGATCAGAGCCCTGTGATCTAGATGGGAGCCAGGCCGTGTTACAGGCGGATAAACTGTCACACTCAGGCTCATGTTAGAATGTAATCCTGTTAAGAGTTTCTCTACAGTATCACGTCATCTGGCATAATTGAAAAGAAATCACTCTTGACTGAAATGTGCCTGTGAGAGAGAAAACCATGAACAGTGGGGTACCTGATCTTGCTGTTTATAAAAGGGCAATACACAGTGTAGGCTCTATTACAGTATTACATTTACATATCATTAAAATTTGAATTCGTTATGATAAACAGGATTTTTCAGGGTCCCACTTTTTTGTCTCCAGCTGTTTGAACCTTGAGGCTGATACCTGATGATTCTCTAAATAAATCAGTAGTCTGCAAGTGCAAGGCTGAAGAGTTACATTAGTTTGACTCCTAAGGATGCTTTCTATGCTACCAGTCCATAGGATTCCCAAAAGTAGCATCAGGGACATGTTATAAACTGCATAGCTATATCAGAAGAACAAGGTTTTATGTACAACCAAGTTAAGTTTCTTTCTGAATGACCTGGATGGTTTTATTTTGTTTAAATAAATATAATAATAAAAAATAAAGGAATAATAAAAAAAAACAAACCACAATTTTGAAACAGGATCTTTCTTCACTAAAATCCTATTTTTTAAAAATCCTAGCCTGAGTTTTGATCTAGATAAACAAAACCTGGAAAATTACTGTGCTTAAGTCACTGCAGTTGAAGATTCTGAGATCTGCACATGCTTTGTATTTGCCAAGGTTGACTGATATCCTTCCTTAGGTCCAGCTATGTATAATGCAGTGGTGGTGGAGGGGGGGAATGTGACAATCATTGGAAACAACATATAATGAGACAACATCAAACAACACAGTGCCTTTTATTTCAAGCTTTAGAAAGTGGGAATGCTTGGTTATAGATCTGAATAATAAACAGTAGCTGGAAACATAAAATGTATGCTTCCAATTTGAAAATGCACATTATGGAACTCAACTTTAGTAAAGCTAACACACTTGTTTATGTAGCCATTCACAGATAACCCTGTAGAAAAATTAAAAGGCATCTCTAACCTTTATGGTTTCAAAGGAAGTGTTCTGCAAAACTGCCATAGTTTAAGCTGATCTCCTAAAACAATGACTTAGCAGATGTGAGCCTGTTTCATTTAGTGGAAAGCAAGTTGTGAAATCTGTTGACAGCACAGTTCACATCAGAACCAGCAGCAAGATGACAGTTTTAGCAAATACATGTCTTAGAGCAGGGTCTCTTACATTTGTGGACTACCATACTTGTTTAAAAGACTCTCCTCACAAGTCTCTAATTCACTAGAGCGTGGTACAATTAATTTGGACAACATATGTAATGGTATTACAGAAATAGAAGCAGAATATTCCAAAGTCTGGTAGAAAATGAAAAAAATATAGAGTGTGATTAAATAGTACAGCCCAGAGCCTACCCTGTCAGGCATCAGTGAATAGCAGTCATTGAAGTCAGTGGTTCTGCAAAAGAAAAATCATTACCTGAGCAAAAATTTCCAGTTAAATGGTTTAGATTTTGGGTTGCTTTTAGTTCTAGAATTTTAAACAGGCTGTGAGAAGACAATGACTTGGAGGTATAGTATGCAAATGCAAGTCGTAGATCTCGCCTTCACTGAAGTCACTGAAAGTCCTTCAGTCATTGCAAAGACTTTGCATCAAATCTATTTCAAGACTATTTAACAGCAATATTAAGCTAATGTTTAATATTAATGCCTTTTTTTTCCTCTTTTTTTTCCCAGAAATCCATAAAGAGCTCAGCCTTAGAATAGTCTTCTAATGGGCTTGATCTTCCCTATTTAACATTTCATGTCATTCAACTTTTTCTTCTCTCTTTCCTTTCACAGGCAGGCCAGATCTGGCAGATAGCGGATATGAGGACTTTGCTGACTTCAGAAAGCTGACAGAAACCAACAGACTTCAGTGAAATACACCTCCAAGCACAGAGACTTTTGGTAGCTTTAAAGTAACCTGTCGTTCGCCTGCAAAGAGATGGCTGCTGGTTCTTGCAGCACACATGGAGGAAGGCAACAAACATTGTAACCCTGGCTAATAAGACTGTGTTTTCCTTATCAAAAGTAGGAGGCAGGCCAATTATAAAAGGATTACTTTATGCCTAGCCTCCAGGACTTTAACTCTGGCCTGAACACTGGACAAAAATAGAAGCCAGTTTTAATGACCTGAGATTTTGTTACCTGTGCGTTATTATTGTTTTCAGTTCTTAAACACTTTGGTACTTTATTTCTTTAAATTAGAAATGGGTTCGTGGACTAAAATGTGGCCCACAGAATGGGCTCTTCTCATGAAATCATGGCTTATCTTTTCCCTGGGGCTCTACATACAGGTCTCCAAAACTTTGGCCTGCCCAAAAGTTTGCCGCTGTGACCGGAACTTTGTCTACTGTAATGAACGAAGCTTGACCTCAGTGCCTCTTGGGATACCGGAGGGTGTAACCGTCCTCTACCTCCATAATAACCAAATTAATAATGCTGGGTTTCCTGCAGAGTTGCACAATGTCCAGTCTGTGCACACAGTCTACCTGTATGGCAATCAATTGGATGAATTCCCCATGAACCTGCCCAAGAATGTCAGGGTTCTCCACCTGCAGGAAAACAACATTCAGACCATTTCACGTGCTGCTCTTGCTCAGCTTTTGAAGCTGGAAGAACTGCATCTGGATGACAACTCCATCTCCACCGTTGGCGTTGAGGATGGGGCGTTCCAGGAAGCCATCAGCCTCAAGCTTCTGTTCTTGTCCAAGAATCACCTAAGCAGTGTGCCCGTAGGCCTTCCTCTGGACTTACAAGAACTTCGTGTAGATGAAAACAGAATTGCTGTCATTTCAGACCTGGCCTTCCAGAATCTTACAAGTCTGGAGCGTCTGATCTTGGACGGCAATCTCCTTACTAATAAAGGCATAGCTGAAGGCACCTTTAGCCACCTCTCCAAGCTCAAGGAATTCTCAATAGTTCGGAATTCACTGACTTACCCCCCTCCCGATCTTCCAGGTACACACCTGCTAAGACTTTACTTGCAGGACAACCAGATAACCCACATACCACTTACAGCCTTTTCAAACCTGCACAAACTGGAACGGCTTGATATTTCCAACAATCAGCTTCGGATGCTGGCAAAGGGAGTGTTTGATAATCTCCATAGCCTGAGACAACTCACTGTAAGGAATAATCCCTGGTTATGTGACTGCAGCATTAAGTGGGTCACTGAATGGCTCAAATTTATTCCTGCTTCCATCAACGTACGGGGTTTTATGTGCCAGGGACCGGAGCAGGTCCGAGGGATGGCAGTCAGGGAGCTTAACATGAATATGTTGTCATGCCCCACCACCACCCCTGGTCTGCCACTGATCATCACCCCAGTCCCGGCTACAACCATGCCAACTACATTAGTTCCCAGCTCATCATTTCCTCCCTCAAGTAGTAAATATAATCCTCTCACTCCCATCATAGCCACACTCCCCACTGTGCCTGACAGGGAGGACAGAGAAATTGTGACGCCTCCTTTGTCTGATTGGATTCAGCTCTCCATCCATTTTGTGAATGACACTTGCATCCAAGTCAACTGGATGTCGCTTGTTACCGTGATGGCGTATAAACTCACATGGGTTAAAATGGGCCATAGTCTGGTAGGAGGAATTGTTCATGAACAAATAATTAGTGGTGAGAAGCAGCAATCGAGCTTGGTAAATCTGGAGCCCAAATCCACTTACCGGATTTGTTTGGTTCCACTGGATACTTACAACAACTACCGAACTGGAGAAGACACTGTCTGTTCGGAAGCCACAACCAAGGCTTCCTTTTTGAACGGCAGCAACATCCCTTCCAGCCATGAGCAGACGACTTCTCAGAACCTGGGCTCCCCATTTCTGCTGGCAGGGTTGATTGGGGGTGCTGTGATATTTGTCCTCGTGGTCTTGCTCAGCATTTTTTGCTGGCACATGCACAAAAAAGGTCGTTACACCTCCCAGAAGTGGAAATACAACCGAGGCCGTCGGAAAGATGACTACTGTGAGGCAGGGACCAAGAAGGACAACTCCATCCTGGAGATGACGGAAACCAGCTTCCAGATTGTCTCCTTAAATAATGATCAGCTCCTTAAAGGAGATTTCAGACTGCAGCCCATTTATACCCCAAACGGGGGCATTAACTACACAGACTGCCACATCCCCAACAACATGCGATACTGCAACAGCAACGTCTCAGACCTGGAGCACTGTCATACGTGATAGTGAGGGAAGATGGGGGTCTCTAGGACAAGGAGAAAAAAACTCTCAAAAAAATAAGCCCCCCAACAATAATGAAAAAAAAAAAATTACATTTGATAAATGTTACACAGATGCATTTATGCATTTGAATACTCTGTAATTTATACGGTGTACTATATAATGGGATTTAAAAAAAAAAAGTGCTATCTTTTCTATTTCAAGTTAATTGCAAATGGTTTTGTAACTCTTTGCTTTTTAAATCTTTAAAAAAATATTGCTGAGTACTGTACAGGGTTGTATGATAAGAACCCGATGTCATGGCAAAGGAAAGAATGACTCATTCTTCAAACATTAACCACTTTGCTGTCGAAGCAGTCTGAGGGATGTTAAGTTTCTAGGTGTCCTGGAATACAGGAAAATAAGTGCATATTAAAGCAGGGTCACTAGGAACAGACAAAAGCAATTCAGATAAAATGGGCACAACCCTCCTGACTTGAGCCCAGCAGTTGCTGTGGAGCTTCAAACATTTGGAAATACATCCGTTCCTCTTTGTCAGTTCTGCATTTCTCACCTCCAACTGAAAGCTGGAGTTCTGAGTGCTGCCAAAAAAGCTGCTTTCTTGTTTGATTAGTTTTCTCTCAATCTGCTTGGAATAGGAAACGTGGAAAGAGCTCAGTGTCAAACTCAAAGTGACCTTGATTTCTATTTGCAAAAGTTGCTCTTAAAATTTCCCCAGTACTAGATACTTTATCTCAGAAACTGTTTTTGCTTTTCATTAGGATTAAGAAGCTTTAGGCATTCTCTGACCCTTCTTAGTGGGAGGTGAAGGTTATGTAACAGAGAGCTGTCATTAAGTTGCACCTTTTAACAGAGCAGCATTTCTTGACCCAGCGTGTTCAGGTAAAGCCAGAATGAGGGAAATTAAGAGTGCTCCCAGCTCTGCAGTCTTCATGTACATTTTCATGTAATTTGAAACCTTAAAGTGTGTATTGCTGGAACTATGGTGCAAAATATAATGACAATGGAAACGTTTGGCTAATCATTTGTATGGTTCAAGCTTTGTTTGACTTAAGGGTCTGAGTTATGTTCAGTATGGAGAAATAGGGGGAAAAACAAGACAAAAAGAGAAAACAAACAAGAAATATATTGTAAAAAATTATTTAGTACTGGAAAGGCCTCCAGGGCTATTATGAACTGAATATGTTCAGTGGGGAAGACCATGTACAAATCGTGGTGGGTTTTGTTTGTTTGTTTGTTTTGCTTTTTTTCCTTCCCAATTAAAGTATACAGAGACTGACATTAGCTAAGCATTTGATTGACTGGGGAATTTTGAGAACACAGGTACACAATGTCCCTCTGAAGTACCCTTCTTTTACCTTGAGCAGTTTAGAGTTTTCCATAATGATTTCTGCTTCACAAGCAGAAGGTGGGTTTAGAATTTGCTTTTTATATACCCTCAGATTCTTTAAGACCTTCTCAGTCCTTGAGCTTTACATGCACTACGCAAAACATCATGCTTGTATTTAAATCATAATGCAGCTCTCAAAAATATGTAATGTTTCAGCCACTCTGCTAACCCAATGACTGCCCAGAACTGGGGTGGAATCTAAGTATTTGGGGGCTTTTCAGTTTGCTTTTTTAATGTAGCTAATTTTCTGCTGAGTTTGGGGACAAGCTAAAGCTACATCACATTGGGGGAAATAAAAAAAGGCAAAATAAAAATAGAGACAGAAATTCCCTGAGGTTGTAGAGAACCAAAGAGAGAAAGTTTTACAGTGATCACCTGGGAATAGACAGAAAGTTGCTGCATGTGGACTGGAAATAAAGGCTGAAGCACTTTCACAGTGGAATGCTTAGACTTTTCACTTTATGAAGCCCCTTATGCTGGAAGAGAATGTTTTAATCCTTCCCTTCGCTCCTTTCACTCAACCCATTCTTGAAACTCAGCAGTCTGTAAGCATGTTATTTTCTGCAATTCAGGTCGCATGATAACACTAATTTTCTGCAACGACAAAATGAACCCAGTTATGACTGATGGCAAAGTACCACCACTTTTTAAGGAACCACTTCCTCCCACCAACACCTTTTAGAACCACATTTTGAAATTCCACTCTTTATTCTATATACTTGCTATTTTCTCCAGCTACAGCAGGTATTCTAAGTATGGCTACTGCAATAGTTAAGTCACTAAAATTTGGCTGATTAAAAGTTTACCCTATGATTTCAAATGGCACAATTCTAGGTAGAAGTATCTATGCAAAGTGGAGGAGCTTTTTTCTGTGATCTGTTTACTGAAGATGATGATAAGGTTGATACTTTTGGGCTTTGGTTTTGGTGGAGTTTCTTTGTTTTGGTTTGGTTTTTTTGGGGTTTTTTTTGTCATTTTTGGGGGTTTTTTTGTGGTTTTGTTTTTTTAGGTGCCACAGCTCAAAAGACAAGCAGCAAATAGTTGTGCTTCTGCACGCTTCTGTTGCACAGTGTAGTTTCCTTGAAGTTAAGCACAGCCGGTGATTCCCTTTGGGTGTGAGCGTAGTATAAGTATTTAATTTCAATGGAATAACTGGTTGTACATTCAGTTTCAAAAGGCCTCCTTTGAAAGTACATGCTTACTAGCATTTTGTACTTCAATGACTGGTGCAGGAGGAATTTTCTGTTCTAGTATTTTCTGTTCTCAGTATACCACAGGCACCTTATTTGTAGCAATTGACTTATTCAGGGAGTTTGGCCGGCACTGCACTGCAGGGGAATGATCCACAAGCCCAGCCTGATGACAACAAATCTGGTTACTTACCAAACAGGGTGAAAACAGAAGGCATTCACAAACTGTTTGTTTTGATCTTGAATGATGAAACATATATATGTATGTATCTGTATATATATATATGTATATGTAGACTATGACTCACTTACCTAGATCAAAAAATCACAATTTTAATTAAGATAAGCATACTTTAAAGTATAAAGTATTAAAGATTAAAATTAAAAGTATAAAGTATCACAGGTAGTATACTTTATGCTTCTTTTCAGCATGAGGAAAAATATATCAATTTTTATGGGATACTGACAAAAGTTTCTTTATTATAAAGATGCTTTTGAAAAAAACATAAGAGGCACCTTATACCGAAATTTGTGGATAGAGCTGGGAATATTATCTAAAAAAATTCAGAGTTGTAGTCAGCTGAAGGGTCATATGCATAATTTGAAGAATTTTTTCTGCCAATTTAATTGTTCCTTATCTCCAAAATAGTCAATTTATTTCAACCTACAACAGAATTTGGGATTTGTCGAAGTGTCAGTCACACAAAAAAATGAGATTTCATTTCAGTTCCCACCTAGGTAAGCACTTAGTGAGAAAATTTCATAAAAAGTATGCAGAAAAAGTCAATGATCTTCTGGCAATATAAAGTTTAAGATTAGTAGTTTTTTCCTTGGGCTTTGTAAAAATTGGGCAATCTTCACTTAGGACAAATATCTGACCACATTTAGTAACTAAAGGCTATAGAACAGAAGTGCCAAATATGTGCATGTGCAACTCACTCAAAATGTTTCACTTTTAAGTGTTGATTTGATCAAGTTCATTGGGTCTGGGGACAAATTATTTTTCCAGACAAAATCTCACCCATCTTCCATTGTATACTGCTAATAGTTGATAGATGTGCAGAAATAGATGTGCAGAATGATTGGTGAGCAGAATAAAATAAGCATTTAAGTGAAATTGTTTTAAAGAAGTATCATGACACTGCTGTTCCCAGCACGTGGGTTTCTTCTGAAGATGTATTTATTTACAAACAGGTCCTTATTTTCATGGATTCCTTCACTTTAACAAGTGTTCCTTGCATGTGTCTTGCTGGCAGAAACAATCACCAGATTAATGCATGGACTTTGTGTTAACAGGTTCTTATTGGAACATTTTTTCTGAATTTCTTTATAAGAATATTTAGGGAATAAGCTACTTTGAACTGAAAATATATTAACATTTTCCCTGTAAGCCAATAAAGGACTACAGTGAATATCATGTGAAACAGAAAAATGAAACAGCATATGATATTTCCTACTAGAGTAATTCAACTATATTTTTCTCTGAATCATTTTTTTTTTTCATGAGAGCAAGTTTCTCCCTCTGAAAAATTCATTAATTTCAATTTTGCAAACAAAACTTTTTGTGTATTGATATTATTAAGGGTCTACATAAGGCACTTTATTAATGGCATTGAAGTGAAAGTTCAGTCTCAGCTTTTGACAGTAAAGTGGTTAATTCCCATTGAATTCTACATTTATAGTATTTCTTCACCTTAAATTTAACATGGAGATATTAAAGTTTTTTCTTTAGTACATGAGAATAATGGTTTTACACATGACTTATCTTTACAGCTCAGTGGAAAAACAAAACAGAAGTGAGTGCCAAAACCAAAAGTTACTGGCTCTGAACCTCATCAAATCCTGCCTGATGCTCTCCTCTAAACACAGAGATAAATCCTAGGAAGCTGATGATCACTCCTTCCCTGAACTCTATTGAACAGGGCGCTTTGTATCCCCGATGACACTACAGGCAATATTGAAGCATTTGGCATTAAACTTTTGTACAGCAGAGAATGTTTTGCTCTTTAAAAGGACACTGGCTAGTAGTCCATATGGAAAACTAGCACAGAAGAGATTTGGCAACCTTTTATTACACTGGGGCTCTGTGGAAATGTGCCTCATGAGAGCTGAATTCTGATCCTCTCAGAAACAGATAAGCTACTAAACAAATTATCCCGAGTTGATCCCAAATATCTGAAGATGATCTTTCATAAAATTGATTTTAACTCAGATATGCACACTTGATTCTGTTCTGTGTTTGGTATACTTTCTATCTTTAACATGGAAAAATAGATGGTTTGAAGTCTGCGTTATCTGTTTTCTGCAATCTGCCATGTTGCACGCATTGTTAACTTCAAAACCTCACTATACACTATATATTATCTTGTTGACATATTCAGTAAAGAGTTATTTAAAAAAATACAACAATCTTGCTGTATTTATATGAGCAAGGAGTTAAAATAAGGATGTGGGTATCTGAAAGCGACAAAAAATTATCAGTCTTTTGTACTTTCATTCATGGAGATATTTTCAGATGTTCTACTGAAACTTCTGTCTATTGAATCCCCTCTTCAGTTTCTAAAAGAAAAATATCTGTCTCTCAAACAGTTAAAGAATTTTTTACCTCAGTTTCTCAGATTTAATATTTAAAATGTTATCTCTTTCTAATATGCATCCAGAAAAGCAATGTAAAATGAGAACAGTCTGTACTCCAATGTTTGCAATTAATAGGTGCACCTAAGGAGCTGCACATGTCTATAACAAATATATTTATGTGGAAGCTGTGACTCATTATATGCATAGCCATTTGATAAATGCGTTTGACATTCATCCATGACAATCACAAATCTGTTTTTTAACTATTATTATCTATTGAATCTGTTTCCTTGACATGAAATATGATTCTTTTTTTCCAATTCTCCCTTCAAATTGTTCTTGAATTTTCAGAGTACACAACATTCATACATAAGCCTTAATAAATTTTTGTATAAAGCAGATCTTATCCATAACATATATGGTAATATATGCTATATATAAAGAGATGGTTTAGTTACTTAGAAATGGAAATTACCTCTCGTCTACTTTCATCTACAAGAATTCTTTGGTTTACCAGAAAGTGAGATACTGAATGTTGCAAGCTACGTTATTTCAAAGCTTAGAAATTTAATATTGCTGAGTGTCAGAGTTCCTCAACAAAATATCTTTCTCTCTTAACCTGGGTATCATGTAAAACTACCGAGGGCTGGTGTGCAATAAATCCACCACCAGTGCTGCCTCTTTTCCCCTGCAGTATGCCTCCCCTCATTTTCTGTTTCTCCTGAAACACATTAGACCCTGGTAATCAAAGCTACTTGCCTTACCACAGGAGGGTGGACAGTAGAGATAATGAAAACAACAAACTGCCATCAGTTATCTATTTCTGACAATGAGGGCATCATCATTTTCAATTGACAGCATTTTCTGACAAAAAAAAAAGGAGTTGCCAACCACATACTTCATCAGGTAATTCTTTACTAACTCAAAATTATTTCTTGTAGCAAAGATAAAACTTTATTTTTAATACTCCTAAACTCAGTTTTCTGGAGTTGTTCATACACCTGCAATTGTGTATAAATTTCTTCTGTATAGAGGATTTAGCTACAAAGATCTCTCCAAGAAAGCACATGGAGGAGTATTTTTCATTATTGTTAGGTCAAAATTTTTAATATTCCACTGTAAAAAGGGTTCTCCCATTGAAGAAGAACTATGGTACCACATGGAGAAACTGAATTAAAGTAGGCAACATATATTATAATTCTACTTGAAATGCCACTGTCAACAAAGGCTGAAACAAAAAATTACTAAAATACTTCTATTACACAGAGAGAGACTTGGTGAATTTTTAGCAATAATTTTCATTCCTAAAACAAATCAGCACTTTTTTTTTTTTTTTTGCTGAAATCCTGACCCCACTTATTTCAGCTATAAATCACAATAATATACAACAGAAGGATTATTAAAAACATGCAGTGCGACACATTGTATAGCATGTCACACTGTGTATCCCCAAATGAAATACATCAATTGATTAAGGCAGTAGGCCTACGAAAATCTGGGAAAGCTGAGAAAACAGCTGTGCAGAGAATGAGGGGGAAGATGAGTATGTACTGAGCAACACTGGCTAGTATAAAGCCATGGAAAATAAGGACATTTGAAGTCACAAATGGGCCAGTGAGCATAGCAAGAACATTCCTTTTTCAAATAAATAAATACTTTAAAAAAAAGTGTAATCTCCTATTATGGCTAAATTGTGACTGAAAAATGCATGTATGAAAATTGAGGAAGAAAAAAGGAAAGAAGAAAGAAAGGAGAAGAGAGTATTGGTTTGACTAGAAAGTAAAAAAATTTAAGTGTTCTTACAATCCTGACCTCACATATTTGTAAAAACTGCCTTGGGCTTTCACAGGTCAGGAACCAATACATAATACAATACAATGCAAATGTTAGGAATTTCTCCCCATTTAGGAAACATGTTAAGAAAATTTGAGAGTTGATGTGAAGTCAAGTTCTGCAGTATATGCTGTGTGAGTAATGACATTTATTCAAGGAGGGAATCAGCCTGTGTTTTTAAGTGAGGACTGCAGAGGCAAGGCAGACACATTATTTCATTTTTAAGAAAAGACTACACCTGACAAAAAGCACGTATGGGTTATCAAGAATAAATGACTTAGGAAAATAAACAAGTAGAAACCTGAGTAAGGGGAGATATTCCATATTATTATAGTTATTTTAAGAGTATACAATTAAGTATAGGCAATTAAAAAAAGGGTTCATAAAAGCATTGAAGCTTTTCATATTTCCCATCCCTAGGAGCATTTATTCCATTTCCAGTTCACAAGAAATTAGTTTAGACAGCTTTTTACTTACATCTTTGTTCGTTTTGAAGCCAGTGGGGTTTTTCCTTTTGTTTGTTTTTCTTTTTTTTTAATTGGTCATGATGTTTAAGTCTTTGAATGCACTGATTTATTTTATCAGCCATGAAGAGTTTGAGGAATAGATTACTTTATGTACAATAATTGTTTCATGAGAAACAAGTAGCAAGTGTATGTCTAGAGCTTTCTGATTTTGTTTTGGCTCTCCTTTTTGTAATTTAACCTTACAAGAATGCAGCAAATTTGAAGTAGAGCAAATTTTAACTATTTTCTGCTGTAATTACAGCAGTGGTAAGACTGTGTGTTCTTTCTAACAGAACACAAAATTTAAGAATACCAAGTTAAGAAAAATTATCTTAAAAAATTTTATATCAATTTTCAGTTAAATTAATTATTCTTCAATATTTAGTTACAATAGTCATGCTGAGAATTTGAGCTAGAAACACTGCATAAATTCAGGTTTGTGGTTATAGGAACTTTGGGTTCATAGGTTCAGTTTTACAGATTATTAATATCAGCTGCACAAAGAGAAGGGAACAAAGGTTTCTTCTTCCTACTCAAGTATCAGATTCCTTTCTGTAGGGATCGAGGAGGAAATACAGCTGCTTCACAGAGATCTCCCTCGAGAAACAAGGTGGCCAGAACAGAAGGAAAACACTCACAGCCATGGCATTTCTCTTGGGTGACTACAGCAGCTGACAGAAGTAGAGCTGAATGGTATTAGGAGGGATGCAGCAAATGACAGGTGCTCTGCAGCGTTGTGCAGGATATTTAGTTTGTCCAGAACCCCACTTAGGCGCCTCCACTGAGGTTCATGCAGGGCCCTCCTTGGAGGGCTTGTGCCAAAAGGCAAAACCCATGCCCATAAAAGCAAGGAAGGATCTGCGTTTTACTTTGTTTTGTGGGTGTTTTTTGTGTCTTTAATTACTCTTTCCTGTAAGTTCTGGAGTGCCAGCTACGCTGCAGTGTTCAAGAAGGAAGAAGCATGCAGCAAGGCAGGTTTGAAAGGTCACATTTTTGATGGACTCGTCTTTTATCAATGCAAATAGTAGTAAGGTCCTTGCAGACAAGATTCCAGTCAACAGCAGATGTGATGATTGTGTTAGCCACCAGATCAGACACTACTTTCAGTTTAGATGTCAATGACTTTTCTCCCTTATTTCTTGTCCAATTACTTTTTTCTTAATACCTGAAAGTAAGCAATTTGTACTATTGCTTATCCCTCACAACACAAGGAAAAGGTTCCTACAAAACCACTACCTGCAAACTGACGATTACCCAGGAAAGCTAAGCTGGGTATGAAATGGGTAGAAATGCTGGGTAGAAATGCTGCCAATGCAATGAACCATTTGTTGTGAAGCAATGATCTTCTGCTGTGGTGTCAGTTCAGTTTATAGCCAGATTATGAAAAATCCAGAGGTACCAATCTCACAGTTTCTGTTGCTTTTGCCTCATTTCTTCTGTTCCACATCAACCTTCTCTAGCCTGATTGGCTTGGAGGACAGATTGCTGCTTGTTGCCTCATATGATTCTCTGATTTATTGGTGTTTACATTTAAAACAAGAAGAACAAAGCTCTTTTCTGTTTGCCTGCATCTTTGGGCTGCTCTAGTAGCAATTTACTCTGTACCTGCCCACTGCACTACAGGTTTCTCACCATTTTACACACACAGAAGACACACACACACATAAACATATGCACAAGCACACTGTATTTATTCTTTTTTTTGTTTATGTATGTTCAAATACTCAAATATACAAATATATAGACATATGGTATGCATATCTATAGTTTAAATATGGATTGAGCTATGCTGAGTCCATTAAGGATCTTTAGCTCTGCAATTATGCATTGATTCAGTTCCACCTTAGCTTGTTCAAGAGAGCAAAGAGGTAGAAGAGCATGATTTATTTTTTTTTAAGAACTGTAATGTCAGTATTAGTAAGAGCATGTTTTCAATAATTTATGTGCTTTGACAGCCTATGCACTAAAACTTGAAAATTACAGAGAAGATCATCACAGCTCCTGGAAGCAAATAGTGTGCACCTTTTGGAAAACACTTTGGAATGCACAAAGTACACATGAGGAATCAGTTTATAGCAGGACTGTTCTGTGTGATCACTAAATAAAGTGTGGACAGAGAGGGAAGGCAGTATGAAACAAACAAGAAGGGAAAAATTCAGATATTTCTACATCACTAGCATTATTGTTGAATTTCTATGTATTTTTTTCCTCTGTGGTCTATATTTCTTTCCCTGTATTTGACACTTTTTCCTTGTCATAGGATCTGTCTTTTAATTCACTCTTCACCTTCTGCTTCATGAAGACCCTGATTTATTACACAGGATTTTTGTGGAATGCCCCACATGAGCACTGCTGTTATGCATGAGCAAATGCATTTGTGTGCAGCAGCCCAAATGGACAGTGCTCATTGCCACTCGTCCTCCTCAAATCATCAATCCAAATGTTTGAAAAAGGTCTTTCTGAGATGAGCCACACAGCCAGTGTGCTATTACAGGAAAACTCAGAAATTTGGTGGGTAATATTCTTTCAGTGTTTTACTTCGGAGTAACAGTAAATGAACTGATATAAGTAGTGAAGTTCCTTCTAGTTTATGAAGCTCTAACTGACAACTCTGAACATCAAAGCTGTTCTAGGGGTGGAGACAGAGAGATAGATTTAAAAGAAATCCTGCCAATAAAAATATCTTTTAAATAAATATGGGCCAAAATATAAGAGTTCTGTTCAGACCTAGGGTACCAGAGAATTGCGGTAAATGTAGAGATGCAAATTTTTTTTCTATTTTTTCTCTATTTCTGGGATTCAATTAGAGTTGCTGCTTATTTTAAGTCACTATATTAATACACCATTAGAAAATCTTTGCCTAGGCTGAGAAAAACTCTTAGTTTCTTACATTTTCCATTAAAAATTTGAATTTTCTTCTTCCATTTTCTCCCTGAAAGAAACTAGTGTCATAACTAATGCTATGTTGCAGTGGATTTGGAAAGCTGCATGCTTGTCAGTTAAAATACCACAGTAGACATTCCTCCACCTTGCGATAGAAGATAAATTGTCTAGAGAAACATTTCTTCAAGACCTAATAACCCAGCAAACACTTGGATCAGGAGAAAAAAAATTAACAATGATTGAAAGACTGATGTTAATTTGAAATAGTAAAGAAATTCACTGTCAGATGAATGCTTTCTTTGCATTAATTCTAAAAGATGACATGTACTCATTCGAATTTAGATTTACAGGGCTGATGAAGGATAAGCGAAATAACCATAGCAAATAACAAGGTTATGAGTAAAACAATAACAGCATTACTTTAGTGCAGAGCATGATGTGCCTGAAATAACATGATTTTCCTCAAGTTAGAATTTACTGCTTGCTGTAAAATGCAGCTGTATTTTCTAATGAACGCCATGACCTTCAAAACTTTTTGATCAGGATATTTCTCATAATTATTCCAAAACTGTGTTTCTGAAGCCATCCTTCAGAAAGATCTTTCAGCCATGTTAAATACTCGTGCGTTTTAACTGCTTCTAGCCCTGACAGGTCCTTGGTAACGCTCTGTTGGATTTGCTTGCAGTTTTTTATCATTTTGTTTTTTCCTGCTTGACTACCCTGGCTGGAGCCAGTCATGTGAAGCATATGCCGTTTTTCCATGTGCACGTTTTTCTCAGGGCAGCTGGATGAGAGGGAAGAGGCAAATTAGGACAGATCCTTTCTGTCCTCTGATGGTGACCCACAAGGAGCTTGACGCCTTAAGGAGCTGGAAGAGAAGCGAGACAGAGTTAAAAGAAACAAAGTGAATATTTATTGAGTGCTACAGCCATGGCTCTGCCCAGATGTCTCCAAGATGGAAGCCCAAAAAAGGGGGGCTGGTCACGAGAGCTCACACTTTTACATGCCCAAGTCCATTTGCATACAAAAGCCCCTCCTCCTTCCATGCTGCCCACACCCTGGACTGAAGTTTGAAGGAATGACTGTCCTTGAGTCCCCAGCTAGAACAGGATTGTTTTGTCTGTACCATCCTGTAAAAAAAACCCCATAACTCTCAATACAAAACCAAAAGCCACACACCGAAGCTGAACAGGAAAGCCCAGAACTCAAGGTGTCAGTTTCTCCCCTTTAGAGGTTTGACACCCAGTGTCCCCTGCCCAGCTGCCACAGAGCCCTCAGCAGGTGCTGCCAAGTGGGAGGATGACACCGGAGTGAGGGAAAATAATCATCCTGTCCCCTCTCCTCAGCATCCCTGTCCTCCTGTCCCCTCTCCTCAGCATCTCACACCTGCAACACTGGATCTAGGACACGTGCATCAGCAGATGGATCCCTGCTGAACCACCTCCGGTGTGTTCCTGAGCCTGTGGAACAACATAAATGGCACAGAGGGGACTGGGATCTGCTCCCTAAGCATTAGTTCCATATTTTGCAGTTTCTTTTCACCAGCTGCATGCACTGCATTCCTGAAAATGTGTTAAGAGCCATAAATTAAACTGACAAAAGCAAAAGCTTTTGTATCTTACGGAGAATTCAAAGTTTATGCTGAAGCCTTTAGTTTTGCATATTATGTAAGAATCTATAATAATATTTTTAATAGGATATCCACATCCTTAAAGAGTACTTGGATGCATCTCTTTAGGAAAAAGATTAACAAGATGTAAATTGCATGGGAATTTAAAAGGACTTGAATAATCTGTGGATCCCATTACAGTCTTCTTCAAAGGGAATTATTCTAAGAGTTTCACATGTTGGAATGAATCCTGAAATGTATCTTTTTATCCAAAAGCCTTATAAAACCATTGTCAGATTAGAATAATTTATGTGGAAAGCCATCTAGGTCAGTTGTGATTTCTTCTGTCAATCCACGTATAAATTTCTAACCTTCAGTGTCATCTAGCACATTGAAAAGGGAAATCCTGAACCAAAATGCTAATGATCCTGAGCTGCATACTTGTTGATTCTTGCTTATAATAGAAAAAAATGATACATCCTTTACTAACCTGGAGACAAGCTCTGGGTAAAAGCTAGGCATTTTTCTTATTTCACAATGTGCAGCTCTGCTGAAAAAGGTAAATTTACCTAAAGCCATTTTAGAAGAGCATAATAGGCTGCTTTACCACTTTGAGAAATGATATCATCATGATATCCACACTTCTGCCTAAAAACATGACAGGTAAAAAAGCAAACAATGATTGTACATAAATCCAGGGCTTCATTATTAGCATGACTCAAAAGTTTGTTCAGAAAGCCAGCCAATACCTAATTATAACAGAAAATTAGGAAAATAAAGAGCATAAAGGAAGGATACCACCCTTACTCAAAAAGCTTCAAACCAAACCAAAGTTAAAAAAAGCAAAACAACCCTCAATAACAACACAGTTAGAAGTGTACCATGCATTTCCCAGCTGCTAATGGTTTTGTTGAATCTTTCACTCTCCATTGGGATCCTTCCACCTGTTACTGTGCCATGGAGAAATCACCAGCACCCAAACTGTTTCACGGGGAAGACTATGGTGAAATTGCTGTTTTCTTCTTCACTTCAGGATCTGCTGGGGTAATATTTGTTTTTTTTTTTTTTTTTTAACATTTTTTAAAACCTTTTTTTTGCCTCAT
>VXBU01000223.1:0-24130 GCA_013400315.1 Bombycilla garrulus | reverse complement strand
TTATTTTCACTTTTCATATTTTTCCCCAATCCACTGTGCCTTTTGCCTGAGGACCAGAAAGACATTTGGTCTGGTGGCCCAAGTGATGAACTCTGAATGCACCAGATGTTCTTCTAACAACCAGGTCCTGGTTTTTCAAAGACTCCTTCTGGTTCTATGTCTTCTTTGTAGCTGCTTCTGTAAATGACTGCCACCAAGATAATCATGGCATCTCTCTGGGTAGATTCTGAAATATAAATTCGGCACTGGACAGACAAGGAGACAATACCTTGATCTCCCAAAAAATACCTGACTTCATAATACTGGCTGCAACTTTGTCCGATAGGATCCTCATTATAACCTGCAATTTTATTAGAAATGTTTTTCTGTTGATTATCCAAAATGTTCCCTTGTTGAAAGAGGCGCCTCCCAGAGCAGAATTATGTTCTTGAAAGAGCTTCTTTATATTTGTGCTGAGTATCTGACAGAAGAGGTCTTAGGGGTGCCTTCTCTTTCCTACAANCAAATTAGAAAAAAAAGAATTTTCTTAATTATATGCTTTTACTTTGTTCTAATTTTAAGAGATTGCAAAAAAACAATATAGTCAGTTATGCCACTGGTGTTAAAATCAAAAGAATTAAAAACCCAAACAATTTTCAGAAGAGAATACAATACTGAGTTCCTTTTAAATCAGAACTTATTCCACTGAAGAAAAGCCTAGAAATGTAGATAAAAAGTAAATTCTTGTCTCAAAGGACATACAAGAATTTCAGCACTTTGATGCATCTTAAATGAAATGGAATGCTGAAACTTTTAATTTACATCAATCCACAAAAATATCTAAGATATATTAAAAAAAAATAAAAATCAATCCCACAACAACATCTTTTGATTCTGACCTTACTTCAGTGTCCTACTTTCACAGCTTTATTTGTTTCTACAGTTGGGTAAGGTGAATTTCATATTTATTTTGACTAAAAATATCTTTGCAATAAAATTCTAAAAAGACAATTAGTAACAAGAGTAGTTTCTGATGTCATGCCTCCAATATTCACACTCCTCACCATGGTTTCACAGTCAAAAGTATTTTCTTAGTCATTTATTTTCACTTTTCATATTTTTCCCCAATCCACTGTGCCTTTTGCCTGAGGACCAGAAAGACATTTGGTCTGGTGGCCCAAGTGATGAACTCTGAATGCACCAGATGTTCTTCTAACAACCAGGTCCTGGTTTTTCAAAGACTCCTTCTGGTTCTATGTCTTCTTTGTAGCTGCTTCTGTAAATGACTGCCACCAAGATAATCATGGCATCTCTCTGGGTAGATTCTGAAATATAAATTCGGCACTGGACAGACAAGGAGACAATACCTTGATCTCCCAAAAAATACCTGACTTCATAATACTGGCTGCAACTTTGTCCGATAGGATCCTCATTATAACCTGCAATTTTATTAGAAATGTTTTTCTGTTGATTATCCAAAATGTTCCCTTGTTGAAAGAGGCGCCTCCCAGAGCAGAATTATGTTCTTGAAAGAGCTTCCTTATACTTGTGGTGAGTATCTGACAGAAGAGGTCTTAGAGGTGCCTTCTCTTTCCTACAAACCTCCTTATGCTTATGTTTATGTTTATAACCTCTTCACATCTGTAATAGACTTTCAAATTATTATTGTGCATTGCTTGTGGTACAGCCTGAATGCATCACTTCCTGTCATTGTAAGTGGATTCATTAACCTCTTCATTTCCTCAAAGCTTCTCTCCCAAGAAGTTTGCATCTTAAAGTAGTTTTCAAGGATTGAGAGTAGCACCAAGACCTCCGCTTCAAAAGAATTCTTGAAGCAATTCTGGCTGTGCCACATTTTCCAGGCCCTTCGGCCTTTGGTTCTTTATTGTTATTATTATGTCAAATGTAATGTGCATTATAAATCACCAATAATGCTGAATATATGAAGTTCCTCATTTAATCTAGTGCTGCTTCACAAAAAGTATCCATTGAGATCTGAAGATTTATGTTTTATTCCTCTGTGTGAGTCTATAAACTCATGAGCCACAGAGATTCCTGAAGTACCTTGTGGTAGCCAGGAGCAAATGAGGTAATACCATGCTGCCATTGTAATCTTTTTGGTTGCATATATTTCAATTTAACCTTAAGCACTTTTAGTGAAGACTTCTATTAAATAATTTATTCCTGGATAAAATAGGAGACAAATGCCATCATTTTATAATTATTTAATAGACCATAATATTTTTTTTCCATTGTTACCTGAAAGGGCAAAGAACTTGCTTTAGGATGTTAGACAGCAAAATATCTTGCCAGGTTTAGGGAGAGAGTAGTTTTTCTCCATCTAGCCTGATCCATAATTGCACTCATAATGATGATGGAGGCCATCAAAATGCCTGCTGGACCATCTGAGAGAGCAGCTTAGTGGGACTTTTCTGGAAGCAAATATTCTTTTCAGATTTTGAATCTGGTTACAAAACCAGTGCTTGCCTCACCATGCCTGCTAGCATGAAAAAGAATAACTTTTTAAATGAGTATCATAATGTGATAGCTGTAAAAGTATAATGTATCTAAGAATCTACAGGTCTGTCTCTGGCAAAGCCCCTCATCTTTCTAGCACCTCTCTGTGAACCTCTCTGCTCATTTTCCATGAGCCAGCTCAATTTTATGCCTGCAACACAACATTAATAAGGCAAGGTCTACCTAGACTTCCTCTTCTGACATTGAAAATGTTCTCGAGGTGTGTGCTGGTGCATCACCTCCCTCCTCAAGGCTGCACTAAGGTCTCTGATCCCCACACCATAAGGACTCTGACCTTCCAGTATTTGTGTCCCTGGATGGATTGAAGTCCCTAGCTGTTCTTGGTTTGGTGGCAGTAGCAGCTCTATCTGTGCTGTTATCCACAACGTCTCTGTTTACTTCAATATTTACTGTGGAAGAGAGGTCATAATTTCAGTCAGTGTGCTTGCAAACAAGTAGTAACTCCCACTAGTGAGAGTCCCTCCACACTTCTTACTCAAAGATAATTTCTTGCTTTTCCCCAAGGAATTCCTCCAATTGTATTGTCTTAATAACGCTCCCCATTCCTCATGATGTATTCCTGGACCATAAAAGCTTTTGTCTATTCCAGCACTTTATCCTCCCTCACAGTCCTGTATTCAACATCTATGTTCTCAACAGACATATGTATCTTCTTTAGCTGTCATCAAAAGCAACCAGTTTATTCTCGCTGTGCAGCTACAATTCTAGCTGTGACCATTCTCTTGGGTAAAGCATTCCTTAGTCATTCAGAGGATTTTTTATTTTGCAAACTGTTCTGTCTTATCCTGCAGAACCATACTGGGTGAACCTTCCTCTTTTTCTCTTGCTTGTTCAGAAAAGTGAGCAGCTCTCCTTGACAGACCTTCAAAACTCTTATTCATGCTTGTTTAATAGACACAGATCCAAGTGATTGGGCAGCAGGAACTGAAAATACCTTGGCTGCAGCACTTTGAACAATTCCTTTGGGACAGTCAGGATTTAGTTGTCCTGTTCACTTCAGTGACACACTGTTACTACTGAGAAATATTTATTTCTTTCTTAATCTCCTGATACATCCTCTTATACATGCACCTTAAAGAACAGATTCCTTACCTTTCATATTTCTTGCATCAATATTTAGGGAAGCTGTGAACTTGACAAAAATTCAATTTCAAGGATCACCACATCTGTTGATTTAAAATAGCTTTCTGTTAACGCTATGTATTTTAATGTCCACAATCTGAACTAGGTTATGGTAAAATGCAAATAAAAATTATTTATGCCTTTAAATTTACAACAATGTTATGGACCCTTGGAAAGGACGAGTAACAAATGAACACTGCTTCATTGAATTATGCTAACAGCAGATTTTTCCATTGATAGTATTTAGCTGAAGACTCTCTCATTCAAGACAGGTCTCTGATTTAGAGCATAATTACTTTTTGAGGGCTTCTTCCTGGACAATATTATGTTCTTTCTAAGACACACTGAACTTTGCTTGTTTGTTTTGGTTTTGTTAGTGTAAATCCTCTCCTAGGAACTCTTCAAGCCCATAATATTTTTAGTATTCCACAAGTCTTTCCTTCCAAAATAATTTTCTTTCCGCAAAGCTTGTTCACCTGTAGGTACACAGAGATATTTTTGACAGTTTTCCTATTAAATTACAGCGGTGCTCTGGTTTTTTTAGATTCTTTGGAAATGAAAAGCCACCTGCTCTACAATTGCCTATTTACATATCTTGAATTCCCTTAGTAGTAAAGTAAAGCTCTCTTCCCCATTTGCTTTCCAAATGTGTGCATTCCAATGTAAAACACCTCCACATAAAAAAGCCTTAAATCAGAAAACAACCTGCAATTTGAAAAACATACCTAATTTAAGGTTACACCTGGAAAAAATGCCTGTCATTCATTACCAGCTCTTGACTGAGACCAGACATGCTATTCATCAACACTTTGAAATGATGATGGCTTGGGAAAAAGGGAGTCCAAACTAATCTTTGAAGAATACAGTAGGAACTCTCAACAAACACTGGACCTGTGCTTTTCAGTGAGAAAACAAAGACATTTAGTTGGAAATGTAAGATTTAAAGTCACTACCAAACTATTGTAATTATTGAGGTTAAGTGCTTAGACTAAAATTCCTGAAACAGAACTTGAAATGTGTGGATATAATTATTGAATCATAGAAAATTAATCTGGAAAGTATATTCTAAGCCCTGTAATCCTTCCCTCTCTTCTATGTGATGACATTCCAGATAGGTATCCATCCAGTGCTTTATATTTAGTGTAAAAATATCATGTTCTGAGGAATTGTACTTCGAGTTTAGTTAGCATTCCCCAACACCTTGTCTAGCCCTTGCTGAAACTTAAATACATTAGCACTTATCCTATTAGCCATGGACATGGACAAGGAATTAACATTTATTAGTTGTTTCTACATGATCTCTTTGATTGTAAGAACTACTAGCTCTTCTAAACTCTGTCATGTCTTGACTAAGCAAGGTCAGATTTTTTTTTCACTCATTGCTGTTCGTGCCTCTAAGATCTTCTCTTGCCTTATGAATCTGTCCGAGCAGCTTGTTCGACTATTTTATTTTTTTTTTATTTGGAGTGGATTATAAAACTAAATCTAATATTGAGATTCAGGCAGTGCTAAGGAAATCAGAGTTATGTTACTCCATCAGCTGTTGCTCGTTTGGCATTATCATTTTCACAACACGACAATGAAAAATTGATTCCTGTTCAGCTTGTGATAGCATTCTCTCCTCATGTTTTATCCGTACGTTAAGTGCTCCTTTAGAGACTTCCAGTGACTCTGTGAGGCACAAAATTTTATTTATTTATACAGATCTTCCCATTTACATTATATTCTTTATTAATTACATTTATTTTTATACTTTGTTTTCCAGCATGAAAGTCAGACATGTTGGCCACCACAGCCCAGGCTGCACACCAGAGCAATGCCAGGTGTGGAGAACTGCCCCAGTGTGGGGATTACTGAACACAGAACTTTTGGAGATGCTTGCTCAATGGTGCAGAGTCTCTCACCAGGGTCAGGAATGGGGAACTGCCCCAGTGTGGGGATTACTGAACACAGAACCTTTTGAGCCACTTACTTTTGAGCAGGAAGTTAGTTTATTTCACAGTGGGGAAAAAAAAATAACATACGTTTCATTTTTCTTGTAAATTCTGCCAATGTAAAATGTTGGGGTGAAATCCTCACTCCTTGGAAGTTAATGAGGAATTCTTACATAGAAATTTTATATTCAGTAGTAATGGACTTCAGTAAAACTAAGATTTCATAAAGAAAACAAAATTCTGGAACTGAACTCCGCTAGATTCTATGAATTTATTTTGTTCGTTTCAAAGGCAAAGCTACTTTAATAAAGAGTCTTGAAAACAGTTTAATCTAATTCATTCTCTTTTAGCCTGAGAGAGGATTCAGGTGGATGCATCATCTGTTACCATTGCTGAGTTTTACCTTCCACTGCAGACACAATATCAGCCAGTCCCATGGGCTGTGGCTGCAGCATCTAAAACTGCTGCTGTGGATGCAGTAGCAAGCAGTAAAAAACAGTAAGACAATATCTATTACTAAGTTTCTGTTGATCATGTTAGGACTTAAACCCCACACGGAAATGAATCCATTTGAAAATTCTGATCCATATGCAAAAGTTCTTTGAAAGAGAAACTAAGATCTAATTCTGTTCTTTAAGTTATGGCGGTCTCCCATGAGATTGTCTTCTAACTTCTAAAACCACAGACTCCTTTCTGAGAGAGTTTTGGTTTTTCCAGGTCTAGAAACACGTTGGTGAAGGTTTTGGAATCAAAGGTTTGAATGTTGGCAGATCTCACAGACATCAGGCAGGACATAGACCCAGTAAGCTATTATTTCACAACTTTCTTTGAACTATACTAATTAAAAATTTACTCTTTTGTCTTAAAAATACAATTTAAAACACCCAGCATGATCTAAAACTCATGCTGAATGCTCATATAGTAACAGAATTTTGCTCTAGATAAGTGATTAAATTTCAGAAGCTGTTTTCAAACTGTGTATTTTTATAAATAACGTATTTCCATTAAATGCAGATGCTAAACTTCTACAATGTAGAATTAACACAATAATTAGCTAGGGCTGTGTAAGTTTTGCCTTTCATATGGTTATATTGGGGGACAGTTTAGCAGATGTCTGAATTACAGTTTGTTAATAAAAAAGACAATGCACGTTTCAAAGAGATGTTTTTAGGATTCATTTTTGGATGAAATCCCACGCAAACAGAACAAAGGCCTTAGGCAAATCTAAGAAATAAAATAGGAAATAAATTGGATACAAAGGCCCATATGCTGTGTACAAATCAGGACTATTATCTTCACTTACCTTATGGCAGAGATAGCATTTATAAACCCTCTTTATAGCTGAGCAGAAATAAAAACTCAGTTTTTAGGATTACGTTGTATCCTATGTCTCAAAAAGAGATGAGGAATCAGCTTTTTCTTTAGGAAGAAACAATCACTAAAACCTAAAAAACTTGGTGTGTATATTTGCCATGTTTATTTAACTGCAACGCAGTGCACACATAACTAGGAAGAAACATCAGCTTCTTCCTAGAGCAGTGGAATCTGCTCAGCCTGAGCAATACCAGCTCAGCACCTGCCATCCCTGTGGACTTATCTGAGTATTAAAATCCAATTATACTCTAAATTATTAAATCAAAAGGCTGAAAAGGTCAAATCAAATATTCCTTGAGTTTGAAAATGTCCGGGTTAGATCAGTCTGGTCACTTGAAATATATTTTTATTATTAAAATGGATATCGGGTTGGGGTTTTTTTCTTTTTTTGTTTTTTTTTTTTTTTTTATTTTTTTTTTTTTTTTGGTTGGTTGGTTTTTTTTGGGTGAGTGGTTAGTGTTTTGTTTGGCTTTTTTTTGTGGTTTTTAGTTTTGTTTTTGTTTAATGGTTTGTTTTCTCTGATTGCTTTAATATAACTTTTCTTGATTGTAAAAGGCTTCCTACTTTCACACATGCTGCTGGAATCAGAAAATTCTCCTGCTCATACTTATGAGAAAATTAAATTCACCTATGCTTTTTTGATGGTGTTTTAATGTGATGCTATTCTCACTGTCATCCTCATTATTTAAAGTTAATCAAGTTTGGTGACATGACGATACATTGGGGGATTATATATCTATTTTTTTTCATTAGAAGAGGGAGACGTTGTGGTTAAAAAAACCCATAAAACATAAGAACAATAAGTTTAAAATGCTGGAACATCATCCTTTTCTCTTACATATTTCCTGTGTTGGTTTAGCCAAGTGATTTAAACCATTACTGTAGTATGCAATCTAGCTTTATTGTGCACGATGTATTGATGTGATAATGTTTAATGATCTTTGTTATTGTCTTTGACTCCATTCCTTTCCTGTGAAATAGGGACAAGACAGTGATGTGCAGTGCGAAAAGATCTACAAAGATAAATCTATTAACATCTAAATTATAACATAAAATGATTCATGCAATGAATACCTTCATTACATCATCTGTCTGTGTATACCTTACCAAACAAGTACTCCCACCATCTGCAGCCCACAGCATAATGCAATAGTAACTCTGTAAAAGAAACTGTTCTCATTTGGGTGAATGCATCTTTTTCACTGGGAGTTTTGGGAAATTTTCCATCTTAATCTAAGCACACTGTATACTGTAAAACTAGCGGCAATATTTCTCGTCTATACACAACAGCAAATTTACAAATGATGGAATGCACCTGGTTTATTTGTTCTTCTTCAGCTGTACATTATTTATATTGTGATCCATTAATAAATATGACTGACAAGCATAGAGGAAGATCACCTGCTTAAATTCTCATTGCAGCAAAATTCTATCATCTCCCTTTTGGAGACTGAGAGGGAAATTATGCCTTTTCATGAGCTGGAATGTCTACAGGAGTGAGGGGTGTCACAGAGAAGGTGATGGGTCAGCAGGGATGGAATGAAAAGGGCAATCTGGGAACATCCAGAAGGAACAGAGAAGAGGAGGTTCCTGAGAGCATTACGGAGCAAGTCTGTAGCCAAGTTAAACAAAACACAGAGTGAGAACAGTGTGTAGTGTGCTACAGCTCAGAGGCCTTGGAAATTTCTGGGGTAAGAGAAAGAAAGGAAGAAAAATCCACTCTACAAAATGTGTGTGTGTGTGTGTAGTTTTTAAATCTCTTATTTTGATCTGTCTCTCTTGGGAGTATTGTATGTTCTTTACATTCTTTAACAAAAATATGCATTAAAGTCTTGTCAGTGGAATCCATTCAGAGAACAAAAAGCAGCTGTCACAAACTGAAATGCAAAAAAATTCCCTTTAAACATTAAAAAATAGAGAGGGTTTTTTTTCCTATGAGTGTGGCTGAACAGTGGAAAAGATTGTCCAGAGAGGCTGTGGAGTCTCCATTCTTTGAGACAATTCAATGTCCAACTGGGCACGGATCTGAACAGCCTGTCATAGGTGACTCTGTTTTGAGCAGGGTTTGGAGTAAGCCAGCTTCAACCATTCTGTGATCTTGGCAGAGATTTTCTGGCAAGAAAAGGGAAGTTGACATGTTTACTGCAATTATATTTTCCCCTTTGTTTATTTAAGGAAAAAGTCTGGATATACCTATGCCTATCCCCCATCTGACTTGTGTTTCCACAACTGAAATCTAGAAGAATCTAACGTCCATGTGAATGTGTTGCCGCATCAGTAGGTCCAGGTGGCTTCCACAAATTGAAGTCACAGGGACACAGCAGGCGGCAAAGGCCACTAGAGGTCACACAAACTATTTAAAAGAACATTCACAAGGTAATTGATGCTCCCGTTGGGAACCTTTTCCTCTTCCACCTGTTCCCCTTGCTTGTCAGTCCCAGGTCACCTTCCTTCCTGAGACAAGGCTGTGGTCAAGTATGTTTGGCTTGCTTTCTTTCTAAATTCGATTTTCAACTCTCGTTTAGTCATGTGGAGATGATATCACTTTATGGAGAAAATTCCTCTGTGATCACAGGCCATGAAAGTGTCAAACAGTGCTAAAAAAATACAGTGTCTTGCTAGCTGAGAAACGTTTTTCTTGCATTCTTAAAATGGACTCAGTGAATGAGCAAGACAGAATATGGGGGAGTGAGAGTCAGTAGGAATAGCCACAGCACTCATCTTCCCAAAACCAATTGAACTTTACTGAATTTCCAAAATCCATTTTACTGGGCTTTATAGTAAGAGCTGAGATGAAAGAGAAGTGAAAGTCTTTAATGGCAAGACTGCCCCACCCAAAGCTTTGTCATTATTTTCATTCTATTCTGATATCCCGTATCCTGACTTACAAACTTACAGTGTATTTTCTCACTCCTGCCCCTTCTTTCTATCTGCTTTTTGTTTGTCAAATGCACATGCTGGCAGAGAAATGAGGTTTCAAATACTCCTAGATTTAGGCTTGTTTTCTATTTATTATTGTCTCCCCTCCTCCCTTCCCTTTTCTCTTTTGCCTAGAAAGGCTATGTATGGATTTTTATTCGATTCTGCATGTCAAAGTGATTCCTTCAAACAGGCCAGAGAAGCATATGAGAGGAAGAAAGAAGACAGAGCACTGCAGACATGCCAAGAGCAGCAGCACTCATTCCCTGCACTCAGTGTACAAAATAGCTAAAATTTTTATTTAAAAACAAATGAAAAAACAAATGGGATTATTTTAATCCCCTGCTTTGTTTTAGCTAGTTATCATTTGTCAAGAACATTCCTGATAATTAGTTGTCTGGACAATGATTCAGGTTGTTTTTGACTCCTGTTCCTTCCTAAATGCTTTTAGTCAAGTTAAACCAGCTAGCCTCATGTCTGGTTGCTAAATATGATGGTTCTCTGCGTTTCTCTATCTCAGATCAGTGGTGAGAGGGATCCAGGGTGTTGGTACTGACGATGAAGTTCATATAGAGTATTGGATGAGATAAGGCTTTAGTGTTGTATGAGAATAACCTTTTTGGAATATTGCAAGTTATTCATTAGGACAATTTTTATTTGTTCATTTTTTAAAGAAATGGAAGTAAGAGGGCAAGACCCATAAAAAAGTTACTATAGAACACCTGGTAATCAGAAAAGATCACTTTTATGGCCTGAACTAAGACTGGAACTTGAGTTTCCTGTTGTCCTTGAAAAAAGTAAAAGCTTAAAAGCTCTAAATATCAGGCACCTTATATTAGTCTCTTTCAAACATCTTTAAGCTTCTCTGCATTGGACTTTGTAGAAGCAGAGAATAATTTGGATCTGAAAGTATGTGTCTCATATCCATCAATATCTTTTGTGCTTACCAGTGACCACAGCAAAATATTTCTTTGGCTGAAGCCTCCAGTGAGAGCTAATGATCCATTAAAACATATTGTCTTTAATGCATGCTTTGTACTGCACCACAGGAATTCCCAAAGGAAGGAGGAAGAAGCCCAGGATTTAGTTTTATGCAGCAAGAAACAATGGGACACGGATTAATTTCCTTTCCCCCTATAGCAAGGGTCTTTTGGCTATCATAACAAATAATTTAAAATGAAAACCTGAAGAATTAGCTGAACGCATATGGAAGGTTACCAGATGGTTTTTGGTTAAATAGTTGATTATGGAAAAAGGAGCGATATAATTTATCAGTTGCAGATTTGTAGTTTCCTTTGTAACCAAAACAAATAGTTTATGAAAATATAGAGTGGGATAAAACTTTCTCTTTAACATAAACCACTTAATACATGAGTCCAGTAGGTATGTGCTATTTAGTTTCCTGCATTTTAGAAAATGCATTTTGTGTGAGGATGCAAGTTAGACAGATTCTATTCCTTCTCTTTCTTCTTTTTTTCTATCAATTTCCCTTCCTTCCTTCCTT
Organism: Bombycilla garrulus; assembly: GCA_013400315.1. Taxonomy (NCBI): domain Eukaryota; kingdom Metazoa; phylum Chordata; class Aves; order Passeriformes; family Bombycillidae; genus Bombycilla; species Bombycilla garrulus. Next base: position 12,760 of record VXBU01000223.1, on the reverse strand, counting down.
CCTTCCTTCCTTCCTTCCTTCCTTCCTTCCTTCCTTCCTTCCACTTCTTATCTCTCTATTTATTCTGCAAAAATTCTTTTTATTCCCAATACAGAAATTACCTTTTGTATCATTTTTCAGAAAAAAAAAAAAGTAAGGAAATAATTTTGGAATTATTAATTCCAGGCCTTGAGATTAATTCTCGTTGGTTCAGGCCCTGGTTTTATCACTTATCTCTGGTAGCCTTGCACCCTCACCCTGGTTGCAAATTCTGGCTCCGTTTATTGCAAACTTATTCTACATTTTACAAACACAATAAATGTCAAACATTCCTCATTGTCCAGTCAATTAATTTAATAAACTATTCCTTACTCCTCAATTTTTTGTCTCAACTCTTGTGTGCTACACTGGGGAAGGAGAGGCTGGAGAGCAGCTCTCATAATGAACTACTTTGAAGCATTATCAAGGTTTCTGGTTGGATTTTTCCTGATCTTTACCTAAACAACATCTCTGCAAGGGTGCAGACTTTCTGCTCTTCCAGAATAGGACTTGAGACAAATTTCACTGCCTGTGGCTGTGTAAACAGCCCAGCTCAGCATCACTACATAAACAGTCAGAGGGCTCTGTGTAAATCCACTGGGAGTTCATGATTAAAAAAAAATAAATCAGATATGGGTGATGCAGAGAATCTAATGGAACAGTAGTTCCTCTTCATACCTACTCTTATCAGTCTTCACAAAGGAGAGAGTGAGATATTTTACAGCATGTCTGACTTTTCTGAGCTATCCTGTTCTGGACACTTTTGGAGGTCACTCTGTCCACACTTGCCTAAAGATGAATATGTCCAGAAAGAAAGATGTTTTCTCTGTGGTTTTCAGCATGTCTCAAAATATCTTTTGAATTTTTACCTGGCACCTGAAAAATAAAAATATTCTCCCAAATTTCTTAATCCCATTTTAACTTTAAAGAGTCTTTTTCTGAATAATCTCTGTTAGACATTTCCCAGTTATTGCATAGGATAAAATTTGTAAAGATTTGAAGTTACCAGAGGAGATCCAGAATGCTGAAGGCTTCAGTGAGAATTACATTTTCTCTGTGTCACTATCACCTGAGCATTTAAAAACTGTGCTAAATAATTATTTCCTTTGTAACCCTAACCTGATTTCCATGGAAGATTTTTAGTGTCTTTTGCTTTCTTTACAGTACCACTCCAAACCCCGTAAGTTATTTGGGAATTTTTCCCCCGCACTAGAAGCTCCCCTTTCCCATTCAGACAGGTGTAATATGTCTATTTATGCACAACATCGCTGATAAAGAGTCTTTTATTTGTATTGTCAAGGGACCAGCCCTGCAGTGGTTTTCTGATAGGTGAACAGAATAGAAAACACTTTTAAACACTTTTTATATTTTCCTTGTTCTTCCAAGCACAGTGCTTACCTGCAGCCAGAGAGTAGCAGTTCTTTATGTGTGTTTGCAGCCTGGGAGGAGCATACAAAAAATCTTTTTATTATGTTAAAGCTCATGCAAGTCTGTATGGAATCGTTATTCTCTGTAGGGAAGGAAAGCTTCCATTTCTGTGTTTGAAACTCAAAGCAATCAGAGTAGAAAAAACTTGGGGTTATGACCTGGCAGCAATCAGGCAGAAATATGTGATTTACCTAGAAATAACCCTCCTGCAAATTCTAGGAAGCAGGCAGTACTTTTTGAAATGTCTGTAGAAGCACTTCTAGCTCATATTTAGTAATTGGTTAGATATCAGGTTGACCGTGTCCCTTTAATTTCATTCAATATAACCCCATTCTGTGTACTTTTAAGGAGCTGCATCATTTCTACGGCCAGATAATAGATTGAAAATTTATGAACTGCTTTATTAACCACTGGTTGCATCTCTAATACAATAGCCACCGTACCCACTAGGACTGGTGAAAGATTTCTTCAAAGCTATCTTGGCATGTCTTATTTACAGCAGGGCATGAGACAGCAGACTCTTCTCTAAACCATAATTCTGTTCGTCTTTATGATTGATAGGCAATACTTTATTAAAAATCCAGTGAGGCTGTGAGCTTTAATCGTAATTTGTGAAATATTGAGAAAGTACTGCCTTAAAGGAAGTGTGTAAAATCACCCTGGCTGCTGTTATGAATTGTATCTCCCTGCTGATACATATACCAAATCCTGCTAAAATAAAACTTAGCACACAGTGAAGCAAGCAGGACTTCTTGCAAAGGATTATTGTTTATTTCATGAATTATTCAATAAAAAACAATATACAGTGTGTTTAATATTAATGTGTTTAGCATTTTTTATTTCAAAATATTTTAAAGTTTGTTTTGAAAAGCCCATTGACTGATTTTTTTTCCTTAGATGTAGCTAAATATGCTAAGTTACCAAGGCTTTGCTTATGTCAACGAAATTTGCATCAACAAAACTTTGTCAATGTGAATATTTTGGTTTAAAACCTTTCTGTAAATGTGCTATAAAAACAGAGATGGGCACTTTTATGAGAACACATGGTTAAAAATATGGTAAACAGAGTATCATCAACATACTTTTTCTCTCTGATCAGTAGAATATTGCGGTGAGTAATTAAATTACACTAGTGTAAAATTTTGAGCAAAACTAGACTTTTTAAAATTATATTTATCTGCCTTTTAAAGATAAATAGAAGGTATAGTGTTGTCTTCTGAATACAACCATTGTCTTGAGTGACACTGTATGTGCAGGTATTGTGGATTTTATCTGTACCTTTCCCATCAGGTTGGCTGTCAGGTGGGACAATGAATATGTGAATAAACAAACCACTCAGCTGCTCAGACTTATGCATGCAGAAATCCGTCCCATCCCTCCTGTCCCAAAGAACCATATGCAGCATTATTTCTAACCTTAATAAAATAGACTTCTTGTACAACTAAAAAGGAGAAGTATTTTTATCCCTTAAAGTCACCCCAACCCTTAAGCATCAGTATATATATTTATTTTTTCAGAGAGGCACTGAAGATGGAACTTTATATCAGTATATAACTACAGTCAGAATCTGAGTTTTTCCACTCTTGCTTCAGAGACTTCACTCATGGGGTTGCCACAGAAGGTCCATGAACGTCAGCTGCTTTTGCAGCATGAAATTTTTGCACTGAGATAACGATTGTTGGCATCTGTCTCTGCCATCAGTTACGATACTCGAGAATCATCAATACACAGAGACTTCAGAGACTGAACGGAGTGGCAGCAGCAGCTACACGGGTATGGTGAATGCACATAGAACTGTGCCTAGTGCTTGCTCAGGGCCTTGTGATTTTCAGACATGGATCATTGTTTTCCTGCAAAGCTATGAAGTGAAAATGACAGGAATGAAATGTGAGGGAGAAAGGAATCTGCAGACAAACAAATTCACAAGAATTCTGTCTCTGTCCTTCTACTCCCATTTTTCTCATATGCACACTTAGAGACAGGCAGGTTACTTTTCTTTTTAAATTGCATTTCCTGGATTATAAAATATATATACGCTTTGAAATGGAACTTTTTTTCCCTTTTTGTTAACTGTGGTAATAGAACCTCTAACAAAATTAATTCAGAAGTTATAGAAATATTTATATAAATTTATTCATGGCACTAATAATGGCTTAGCACAGTGCACTGTCAAAATTATGTCAGTGTGCTTTGTATGTTATACAGAGACATATTTTTACTGAGGTGATTTTTTTTTTTGCAGTGTCACTGGATTTCACAGCCAAGCAGATAACCTGCAGAGAAGATTGCGTGTCCAATTAACCCCTTTTAACTCCATGCAATTACTGTTCCCATCCATTATGCTTTTCATGAAGAACGAGCATTAACAAACACACCACGATCCAGTACAAAATTAAACTTCAGCAGCTCTACTGTCACAGCTGCCAGGATATAGGAAAATCATGAGAAGAAGATATTATCATACCACCCGGCATAGAATTTTTACAAAATGAAAGAAGTGATGAACCACTGGGCTGATTGTTTGGGCAAGCAAAGAGGGAATGCAAGGAAAATGAGCTCCAGTCTGTAGCTCAGGCACAGGCTAAATTGCTCGCTCTCATAAATTCAGCTATATTAAATCTAACTGCTAACTTAGATTCATGCACGGTTAGGCAAGTATTGCACTGACCCCATCAGAACCCAGAACAGGCAGTGCCCCAGGACATGACTTCTCGGACATTCTTTTTTGAGATGAGTCCAGCTGCTGAGAACAGAGTATATTAGAAAAGTATTTTAACAAATCCATGCCTTAATTATTTTTCCAGCACTTTTCTCAGTTTCTGAGGGTAATCTAGCCAAAAGACAAAATTTATGTAAATGCAAAAAGGACTTATTAAACCTCTTATGTAAGACAATATTAGAAATACACTGCTTGCAGTGAAACCAGGGTGCACCAAAAGAGGAGAAAGGAAATAAAAGTTTGGCTGTTTTTTTCTGACTTTGACAGTAAACAAAGAGATATGTGATCTAAGAATAGGAATCCAAAAATTCTCTGTGAACCCAAGATATTTGCAAATATATTTAGCAATTTAAGGGTCTTGGACTGAAATCTTGGTAAAACTACTAATAAAGTGATAATAAAGTGATAATAAAGAACAAGGCAGAAAAGGTGACCAGCTGTGGGACATCTCCATTGTGGCCAGTATTTCCAGCACACGTCATGCTGACAAATCAGGACCAGCAGAACACACCTGATACCTTCATTGTGCTCTCAGGAAATGATGCAGGAAAATCTGCAGGAAATCTACAGGAAATCTCTTTGACACAAAAGCAATGCAGATTTTTGTGAAAGTTTAGGAAGACTTACAGGAACCGAAGCCATTGAGGGCATGTTACTCCACAGAAGTACCAGAACATTTTTGGCACTTCTTTTTCTGTCAAATCATCTTACCAAACCATCGTGCCTTGTAGCTGTATGATTAACAGACCTGGCAAAAAAGAAAACTGCAGCAGTACATGCTTAGGAGCTTGAGGGGGAGGTGTAAATTTTTTTTTTTCCTGGAAGTACTTATTAGGTATTGTATCAAACTGCATAAAGTTAAAATCTTAGAAACAAGCAGAATAATCTCACTATAACAGTCTACAAGAAACACTTTGGAAAGCAGGAATGTTTCAGCCATTGTAAAACAAACAAAGCAAGCAAGGAAAGGCCTAAAAGCAATGCTATGTACTTGGTGCAGAAAAGTTCCACTTGAATCCAGAAAATTGGCATTGGCTAAGTGGAATTATGCATAAAAATATATAATTATTTGCATGACATTTTCTGATTATCCAAAAAAGAACTCCTAGGTTTATGGAAACTGTAGTTGCTACCGGTTGCACATTCCAGGGAACATTCTTGGTAAACCACAGCTTCTGCTCAGCTAGAGCAACATTGGAGAAACAGAAGGACTCTGAGAAAGCCACACATAGAAGTGTAATATGAGCCTGGAAAACAAAGTCCTACTTCACTCATCTCGTACAGACTTACAGAAAACAGCAAGAGCAGTGAAAAAAATAAAGAGAAGGAAGCTTGGATGTAAAGCTAGCGAAATAAAAAATGTTTTGTGTTAGCTTTTTTAAAAAAGAATAAATATGTGGCTTGCTGCCTTGTTCAAAACCAGTTTCTGTTGACTTTGGAAGGTAGATTGCAGACTGCTGATTGAGGCTGGCTTGTATAAAAATACAGAGTTTCAGTGAGGGAACTGGTCACAGCAGCAGCTTGACAATTTTCAAGAAGCATTTGGGCAACGCTCTGGGCATATGTTGTGACTTTTTGGGGGTGGTGCCCTGTGGGGCTGGGAGTTAGACTGGATGTTCCTTGTGGGGCCCTTCCAATCCAGCTTATCCTGTGAATCTGTGAAAGTGCATCCAGAGAATGAGGAGAAGCATGAACAGAAGCAGCTCATTTCACAGCTCTCTAGAAGATGGACAATCCTTACACTGAAATAGAAGTTGCACTTCAAGATTCATACATTAAGCTTGTTAGGAATATTCAAAATCTCACCTGAGTTATATTTTGTTGTAACTGTAAGATAGGTAAAACTTAGGATAGTCTGTGTGCAGACTTGAGTATTTGAGAGCAGTGTATTTTTGAAATGCTATTGAGAAAACCCCGTTATTTCATTTTATCCTAAGTGGACCACTCTTCTGTGAGCAGGCAAACCAAAGCAACAGTTAAAATAAAATCTTTTTCCCAAGGGAAAAAAAAAAACCACAACCATAGATATCTAGCAGAAGATAGTGTTAGTTATTAATTTTTCTCTAATATTTTTTCTTTCTCATTTCCTTTATTTGATTTTAAATGTAGTGAAAGTGCTGTCATTCCAACAGAATATATTTCATACCCTTTTATACAATACAAATAAGTAAATTGGCCAAAATCTTAGTAATCAATGCATATAAGTGACTAGTTAGCTCAAAACTAAAATAGAAATTTAAAACCTGCATATGCCTTGTCAGGTAAACTTTAATTGATCATCTCTTTCATAACTATATCTTAATTAGATTGTAGGAGCCTCAGGGATCGTATTAATGTTTTTATAAATTTAAAGAGCGTGTCCTGCGTACTAAATAGGCTTTCAGCATAGTGCTGTCACTTGTATTAGCAAGTGACACCAGCATTAATTACCATAAAAAATGGAAGCTTCTCTTGAATTATATTTTAGAACCTCACAAGCCTGAAAAAAACTCCAGGCAAATCAAGGTAGAAGCAATGATGGGAATTTGGACATTTTTACTCCCACTGAAATCAGCCTCTGCTGGCTGTGTTCCTCAGCAATTACCAAGATGTCTAACAATGCCTAACAATGCTCCTTTTTGCTTAGACATCCACTCTGAGTGTTGTCCCTTGACAAAAGAGATTATTCTGATAGATCAGTGTCACCAGGCTATTTTCAACTCTCAGCTAAGCTGGTATTCAGGGAGTTTGTGATTCACAAGGCCAGCACAAAGTTACCTTGATAGTCACAGGAATGAGACACAGGTGTTAGAGAGATGACAGTAAAATGAAGAGACTCTCTCTTCCTCAGTGAGTTGGACAGCAAATATTTTGTGCAGAGTAAAGTGCAAGTCCTTTGATAGCTTCATTATCTTGCAACTCTCCCAAGAACTGCATGGATAACATGTGCTCCAGCTTACAGTCTTGGTTTCTTTGCAGCTGCACTTCTATTTTGTTACATAATTTGTACTTTGGCACTAGGAAAAGATTATAAATGAAGTGTTGCTTTCAAAGTTTCAGACATCGAGATTTTATTTTTTTATATTATTATTATTCTGTTTGGCAAAGGTGGCTTTAATTTGACTTTCACAAGTGCAAAAACCTGTCCCCTCAGAAGTTGGTCAAACTATTAATTTTATGGCAAAGACAACAGAGTACAGTAAAACCTTTTCACAAAGCCAGACAGCTTAACCTAATTAAATGGCTGTTTTGACAGGTGGTTTAAAGTGGAATGAATGCTATTGAGAGTGGCTACAGAGTCATATATGATGAGTGTGTGTGTGTTTATGTGTGCAGGTGAAAATGTGACTGTGCGGGGGGTGACAATAGATCCTGTTCAAGATTTATAGATTTATTTCAATTAATTGAGTTGGATATATTGACTCAGGTGAATGGCTACACCTGTACTATAGTAAAATAAAGATGTTTATGGANTTTTTTTCCTCCAAAAGCTGCAGCTGTTCAAGATTTATAGATTTATTTCAATTAATTGAGTTGGATATATTGACTCAGGTGAATGGCTACACCTGTACTATAGTAAAATAAAGATGTTTATGGAGGTCTGTGATGTCATTCATCAAGGCATATGAGATGTACATTTTACAAGGGGAAACAAGCCTTGTAGGAAATATATAAAAATTGTCATAAGGGATCTGATTTCTGGTTCTGCTCAGTATCACAAAAGATTTTTGCCTCAGTAAAACGGTGCACTTTTAGTAGGAGTCAATGAGCATTCAGCTCTCCAAAAAGCATGCTGAAAGGGCTCTGAAACCGTCAGAGATTCAGCAGTTTGGACAGCAGGCCAGATTAGCAACCTTGATCCTACATGCAGAGGACCTCTCCTCATCCATCTCCTGCCTGTCCGAATTCCCAGGCCCTCCCTTCTGGAACTGCTCCCACGTATGCAAGATTGGCATGAAAAGTGCTAGCCAGAGGGAGCTGCAAAAACTGTGAGGGACTCGGGGCCTAAACTGCTATGTGGTCTCTCTATCCAGTTCTGTTTAATTCCGATAAAATCCTTATTATTTTACCTTTACAAGTCAAGCCTTGTGTCATTTTATAAATTAATTTCATACAGTCTTTAATGTCCTCTAATGGCAAGGAAGAGATTTTGCTATACTTTCCCCTATGCGGATTTTCAAGATTAACTGTTTCTTTAAAGTGATGCAGATACAGGCTTAGTATCAGAGCAAACACACTTCAGTAAGGTAACTTGACAAAACCATGGTATGATTTTGGCTGAGTTCACCTGTTGTGCTAAGAAAGGTGATACTGTTATATCACTCATCCCTGGGTCTTTGAAGATTTTGGGCGGATTTGGTGTGTTTTATTTATTTGTTTGTTTTAAGTAGGTTGTGCAGGATACAGTACAATATATCTTTCATTTAGCTCTATTTTTAATATCTGACTAAAAACTGACTAATGATAAGTAATTATTCAGATAAGCATGCCACTTTAGGTTCACATTCAGTCTTCAGTACTCTGATTCTCACTCTTCTGATACATTCAGATTCCCTATCTTGTTCTGTGTCAGCTGTGGCATTTATTACATAACTGAAAGAGAAGAAATACTTAATCATCTAAACATTACTCTGATAAGTTTGGTTATTTCTGTTTTCTTGTGTGAATGTTAAAGAACAGTTCTGTCACAGAATGGGAGAATTGCAATGGTGGATGTGGCTTGTGAAATTTAACCTGCATCTGAGAACTATTCACTCATTTGTGAATCATAAACTACACATTTTTAAAATTATTATCAAATTGGGAATTAAAATGAAATGAAGTCCAACAAACCAGAGGAATATATAGAAGTCAAGCTAAGTAAAGATATACGTTGTACAAGTAATCAAAGGGAGACAGGAAAAAAAGTAGGCTTATATTAAGCAAAGCATATTAAAATCTCAGAGAGGTAGAAGATTCTATATTTTAGATACTTGATTTACATGTGCATATAAAGCTACCTCATTTTTAGAAATGTACCTTTGCCTAACTAATAATCATTTTGTTCTACCTCACACTGCCATTTGGCTTTCATCCAAGATATTTCAGCATTTTTTCTCTGTGTGTCTGTGAAGATAATTTATATTGAGGCAAAGTTTCCATGTTCTTTTCATGATAATAGGCAGCACCTATTTTTCACTCAGCATTGTGAGATCTCTAATAATAACATCAGAAGAAAATCCAAGAAGGACAATATGTTCAAGAATATGAGTTTTACTGTATTTTGATTGATGAAACAGATGAACACAAACAACCAGCAGGTTAAAAAGCCCAGCCATTCTCTTTAATGATACCTGAATCTGGGAAATTGTGTTGTCCACTTCAGGCACTGGAGAAAACTTTGATTTTTGTTCAAACCTGGCTGAGGAACTACTTGTCCCAGAACAATTTTTGCTAGAGCAGACTGCCTGTTAGCTATGTACGGGTTCTTAGGAGTAATGAGTGATCAGGGTAGAGCAAAAGTTAAGACAGGAAGAGCAGATAAAAAGGGAGAAAGAGCAGAGTAAGGGCTTTGAATCCTGTCCAACAGGGGTAAAAATCACCAACAGGATCCCATTTTACTGCCGGCGCTTGTGGAGCTCACTGAAGCAATCCCAAAGTAAGAGAATGCTGCCAAGGAATACTGAAGATTTTCATTTCTATAGACTTCAAACAATAACAGGGAAATTTCAGGTCAATATGACTTGGAACATAATGCATTTAGTGAAAAATTAAAGCAGAAAAAAACTTATCTTTTTAAATGTGTAGGCCATCTTCTGTTTTCTGTGCTTTCATGTTCCACTAGGAGAAAAGAAAAAAAAAAAAAAAGAGGGTTTTACTGCACAGGGAAAGGCTGGAAACCATTAAAATCTTGGCATAAATGTAAGGAAAAACAAATTTAAAATGGAGCAAGGCCAAGGCCAGAACTGCAGGTAAGAGGTCTAAAGAAAGGACATTCAAGGAGACAATACAAATGTTTAACCTTGGGCTGCATTCAACTTGCCCAGGAAATGGGCTGTAATCAAAGAGAAATGTCATTTTTTGTCTGTAATTAACTCTTAAGGCCAGAGGTATTACAGTTTTAAAACAATTCACGGGATGTGAATCTTCAACATAGTTTCAAGCATGTCTTTTCATGGTCAATCTAAAAGAGCTCTTTTAAAAATTGCCTCTATAACACATTTTCTTCAAGGGAAGTGAAGAACCATCTTACACATGCCATTTAACATGCTTGTTTCTGGTTTTTATTTTATCTGGTTTTAGCTGAAAACGGCTATAACTGCTCTATGGTCAAGAAGGGTCACAGGCTTGATTTTCTGCAAGCCATCTTTCAGACTATCTGTTTTGAAACCTGGTCCAAAGCAAACATTTTTGATACTTAGCATGCCCCATCACAGCTTCTCTGAATAATAAAAGAAAAATCAGGAAAGGAATTTTAAATTCATTACTTTTCATAAAATTAAGCTATTTTTTATTATTCTAAAACAGAATTATCCTAATTTTTCTTCCCTGTTTAACTCCACAAATTCATTTCCTTTTTACCTCTAAATTTGTGTTGTTGGCGTTGTCGAGGTCACAAAGAAATGCCTTTTCATATATACAGCACAAGAGTTGAAAGAAAAAATCACCTCAGATATAATGAACCTGATTTTCTTTTACACAGTTCTGGCAGCATAAAAAAATTCTAAGACTGGGCATAAATTTTAGTTAAATACACTTTAGGGTTCCTTTGTGCTGCCAGAATCTGTAAAGGGCTCTTTATGTAAACAAGAATCAGGGCCAATGTGTTGGAGGATTACGTTTCTTTGGAAATCTTTTTTATACCTAAAGACCTCATTTTTTGACATCTACGACTGCTCACAGGTTAAGTGTATGAGACTCTCACTGTGGATCAACAGTAAGTGAAATCATCCAGAAATGGCTAACAGCTTATTTCCATTCAAAGAAATGGCAAAAATTCGGCAAGTAGACCTGAAATTTTCAAGGCAGTAGGAAAAGGAGATTAATTTTAATAAAGGTAATAATCAGCAAGTCTGAGTTCCTTAATACACAGGCACTGACAGTGCTTCTGCCATTTCCCATACTACTGCCAAATTAATGTCTTCTATCAACACTTTTGTGATGACAAGTGGGAAAAAAAGATCAATGGAAAGAACTGAAAATTCTCCCAAAACACATAACTCTTTCCGGGAATAAGAGAAACTTCATAACAGCCCTGGAAAAAAAATTATTATTTTCATGGAGTATAAAAGGACACATGGTGAGCAACTACAATGACTGAAATTTATGAAGTAACTTTTCTTTATCACCTCATAATTCGAATTGCAAGGTAGACACATTAAGTTCTGAAGGTCTTTCTTCGTCATGAGGGACAGGAATGGCCTTTCTGATAGAATCTGATATTTATTCCTTTGATTTGATTTTAACAACACCCAAAATTATTGCTAATTATTTTCTCTATGGACTTAATAATACATGTTTTGGTTTTTTTTAAATGCTGACCTTTAAGGTATGCAATTAATGAAATTTTTATATAGGTTTTTTTCCAGGCACATCTCAGCAATAGAATGAGTGGGGATGTTTCTCATGCAGTAATAACACTTATCTACCCAGTCAGACTTTTTATTTCAAAACTGTTAAATTAACCATATTTAAAAGATTGGTATAAAAACATATAAAATTTTTCAAGGAATAATTTTGCAATAAAAGCCTCTTACACTTATGAGTGTAGGCTTAGCAACATAGGCACTTCACACATGGTTTCTGGACTGGTATTGGCTCGTGGCAGCTGCCTTGACACTCTTAGAGTTTACATGTGATGGATTTATGTGATCTTTCTCTATTTACCTTCTATACCGCCCCGTAAAGCAGAGGTCAGCTCTAACATTTCATAAAAACCATCTCATTTTATTGCTCAATTTACATGAACCAGCTTTGTAATGCAGGTCTGCTATGATGGAAATAGTTCTCATACTGGTTGATGTTCTTCAGGAACCTGATGGACAAGAGGAATGAAATGGAAGACTTTAAAAATCTGAATCAGATCACAAAAATTTGCAGAATACCCTTCAGACAACTATAAAACAACGAAGAGTATCTTCTACAATTCAGGGCAGTATAATTGGTTTTGCTTTAATAAAGTGTCTTATCTCAAAATAAGAGTTGTTTTCCATCTTTTCTGTCCCCTGTCCAGCTGGGAGGGTGTAAGACCCCAAAAACTGCCTCAATGGGCCCCTTAAAAGGACTCACAGCTTTTTAATGGACTCTGAGCTAGGAAGAAAAAACAACAAAATATTCTCAAGAGGTTAAAAACAACAAAAAATTTTACTGGCAACTTCAGAAAATCAGAAATTATTATTCCAAAAATAGTTCTTGCATTTTCAAAAGAAGCATATTTTCTTGAAGGGTTTTAAAAATTTGTTTGGTTGGGTTTTGTTATTGATTAACCTATACCTAGGTTACTTTCCCAGGAAAGAGGCTGTCGCAATGCTCTTTTTGTTTTCCCTGTACAAAGAGATCTCAGTGATATTTTTGATTCCATTCCAATCACAAAAATTTCCCTCCTTCTTTCCATTCCCCCATATATTTATTTATTTT
>VXBU01000222.1:134172-169380 GCA_013400315.1 Bombycilla garrulus | reverse complement strand
CATACTAAATCAAACCCAAAATCTAAATTTTTCACCCTGTGACAAACTACAACTACATTACTGCCTATTTACACACTTGTTGGTTCAAGCTCATCCCAAAGCTTTGGAAGCTTTCTCCATGGGCAGAGGTTAAAAGCAGTGTTCTCCTGGGGATCAGAGAAACATTCCCTGTGTCCAGGATTTCCACAGCCATGATTCCATGTTCCTCACAGAGCAGGAGGTATTTATTGTAGGTGGCAGAAATGCTTCAGTTTCACTCGGGTGCCTCAGCTTTATTTAGATTTGCCTCGAAATCTCTCCTAGGGCCAGACTGCCCTGGGCAGGAAAGGCCAACACCAACCCTGGAGGGCTCCTACAGCTCCTGCTGCTGTGGTTCCTCTTCCCCGGGCAGCTCCTGCCTCTGGATGGCTCTGGAGCTTTGCAAAGCGAGCACAGTTTCTCAGGCAGGCAGCAGGAGAGCTGCAGGCCCGCAGGATGAGTGGTGTTTTCAGCCATCTGTGCCCCAGCACTTGGCTCCATCCCCTGCTGCTTCCTCCTCCTGCCTGGCAGGTGCTGCATCCTCCTGGAGCCGCTCCCGGCTCATTAGCGTCCCTGTGGCTGCTGTCACTGTCCTCTCAGCTTTCCTGCCTCAATCCCAGGGCCCTCAGCTTGGAACTGGGCTGGGACTTCATGGCAGAGCGGGGAGGAGCCTCAGGTTGTGAAAAGCTGCGAGTGTAGATCCATGTCCTTCTTCCCTAGGTTCCCGTAAAGCCCGCGGAGAGAAGCTGGCAGTGGGACGTCTCACATTTTAAGCCTGGAGATGGGATTGATCCTCCCCTCCTAGAGCTGATTTTGGTCCAGATGGGCTTCTTTCAAGTTTAGAGAGTCCCAGAATGGTCCTGAGAGGAATGAGGGATTTGTCTTTACAAACAAGCTGTGGGTCTGCTGGTAGATAAAACCAGCACTGAGAGAAAAAAGAAACCGTGGGAAGGATTCCACTGATTGATGAACAGAAAACAGGGATTTGCCTTTAAAAACAAACTGCAGGGTTGCTAATAAAGGAAGTTGGATATTGAAAGATGAAAGAAACAATGGGGAAAACCAAAAATTGCATAAGAATTAAAAATTAAAGGGGAGAGTTATACATTAGAGGGGAATCTCAGGTATCAGGCATTCCAAGAAGTCTGTACCTCTCAAATACCTCAGCCAATGGAGAAAGAGAGAGGGAAATGGGACTGGGAAATTGGGATAAAAAGGGAGGCTGTGTCCTCCAAAATTCGAGAGACCCCAGGGGAATGCCCCATGGCCTCTCCCTTTATTGGGATAAAATTATAGGACTCCTCTGTCTCCTTTTTGGACAAAAACCTCTGGTGTTTGTGGCTGAATTTTCCTGACAGTTTGGGTAGGAAGGGACCTTAAATCTCAATCCAGTTCCTGCCACGAGTAGGGACACCTTCCCCTAGCCCAGGCTGTCACCTTGTGTTGCACCTTCCTGCTCCTGCTGGTCCTTGTGGGGTCTCTCCTCCCAGTCTCTGCAGATGGAACATATGCTTTTTTCTTCTTTGTTTTCACGAAGACTTGTGCAGGATTGTGCTGGTGGTGGAAAGGGGAAATAAATACAGATTTCCCAAGCAAAAGGCAAGTGGGCGTTGGGCAACACTTCCTCTTCAGTGAGGTGAGTTCAGGATTTGCAGAGTGCTGTGAAATCCCCTGGGATGGAAGCTAATGGGAGTGTGACAACTATTATTATAAACTCCCTCAGCAAACTTGAACCTGCCCACGTATCTATTCATAAGCTTATTAGGAATCAATTCCAAATAATTGCATTATGCCCTTTGTATTGGTGGATTTTCTACAGTAATTGACTTTACAGAAAAGACATCTCTCAGCTTAGCCGGGGGTTTGTGCCCAGCCCACTGCCAGGAAAGCTGCGGGGTTCTGTGTGTGAAAGCAGCTCTGACAGAGCGCTATTTTCATTTTGGGAATGAAAAGCAGCCCTAACAATGCTTCCATTAGCAGCACCTCTAGGGCTAATCCAACCCAACAAAGGGTTCAGTGCTGAGGGACTTTGCTGAGAATTCACGTGCTTCTGGAGACAAGAACTACCAGGTTAGGGTGGGCAGCTCAGGGTTAGCACGAGTAGGGTGTAATTCCTGAGTTGAAAATTGAGATTGTCACCTCCCCCAGTGGGTCTTGGGCATGGAAATAGCCAAGAGACACCAGCATTTATGTCACCAAAAGCCCAGTACTACAAATCCTGCTGTCATCAAGTGTGGAACTGCTCAGAGCCCCCCTCAAGTGTGACTCCTCTCTGGAGAGAGGCTGAGAGAGCTGGGACTGCTCGGCCTGGAGAAGAGAAGGTTCTGTGGGGAGCTCCCAGCCCCTTCCCAGGGTGTGAAGGGATACAGGGAAGCCAGAGAGTGACCCTTTGGTAGGAAGTGTAGGGACAGGACAAGGGGGAATGGGATCAAACTGAAAGAGGGGGAATTTAGATTAGATAAATTAGATAAATTAGATAAATTCTTTCCTATGAGAGTGGGCAGGCCCTGGCACAGGGTGCCCAGAGCAGCCTGGGACAGTGGAAGGTGTCCCTGCCATGGCAGGGGTGGCACTGGGTGATCTTTTAGGTCCTTTCCAACCCAAACCATTCTGGGATTGTGTGTCTTCATGCCTGACATTTTGCAAGCTCCAGCTCGGGGTCATTCTTTGGTCCTGCAGTGCAGCCCCTCAGCCTGAGGTGTGGGGAGGTTTAGGGTCACATCATCACCTCCCTGTGCACTTGTAGTTGAACAGCTGGGGTTCAGAGCCCATGTGGGGTGAGGAATCCCACTCAATACATGCATTAGCAGAAAGGAGGAGCAAGGAACTGGGATGCCAGACCATGGCAATTGAGGTAACAGAATATGGAATATCCCTAGCAGGGAGGGACCCACAGGATCCCCAGCCCAGCCCTGCACACACCCCCCACAACCCCAACAACCCCACCCTGGGCACCCCTGGCAGCGCTGCCCAAACGCTCCTGGAGCTCTGGCAGCCTCGGGGCTGTGCCCATTCCCTGGGGAGCCTGGGCAGTGCCAGCCCCCTCTGGGGGAGAACCTTTCCTGATCTCCAGCCTGACCCTCTCCTGACACAGCTCCAGCCATTCCCTGGCTCCTGTCCCTGGCACAGGGAGCAGAACAGTGGGGTCTGACCTCAGTGTCCCCTGCTCCAGCTGCACAGACCAAGTGCCCTCAGCTGCTCCTCATGGGCCTGTCCTTCACCGTCCTCATATCCCTCCTTTGAATATTGTCTAATAGCTTTTAAGTTAGAAGTAAGAAAAAAAATTTCAAAGGTCAGAAAACATGCAGGAGAGCCCCCCAAATCAACCATCTGAAAAGAGACTGAACCACTCTCTGAAGAAAATCTTGGACTAATATTTCAGGCAGTTTTGAAATGCTACTTTAGAAATTCTGAGGCAGGAAATGGCCAAGATTTGCACTTTCACAGGAAGATAAACCATAATGCGCGAAAAGAAAATAATCATCTTTCCTTTGAATGGAAATGTTCTGAAACTTCTGAGATTTCATTTCCAGTGAGTGATTTTTTTGGAAAACAAAAGGACTTCAGGAGAAACTTGTGTAATTGCTGCTGTAGGACCCTGGAGGGATTACAGGATTCCCAAGAAAGATGTGTGGCCATCAGTCCCATGTCTCTGCACGTTCAACATTCTGTGCTGGTGGATTGGGAAGATCCAGGATCTTCCCAGAAAGCTCGCTGAGGAAGCAGCTGAATTCCACAAACATTCTGAATCCAGCCTTATTCAAACATGTGCTTCCAGGCACTGTTGGGAAGCTGATTTTTAAACCACTGAATGGACAGCTGGAGGGAAAAGCCTGCTCCAGCTTCATCCACATCCCTTTTTTTTTGAGGCAAACAAGGAAATGGTGAAGTTGTACTGAACAGAAACACACTGAAACCCGAAAAATCAATTCCTTCAGCGGTTACAAGGAATCTTTCCTGCATTCATAACAAAGCCAAGATTAATTGGGGAACACTGGTCGTTAGGAAAAAAATGGAAACAAGCAGCCTTTCCATGGACTCCAGAATAATGAACATTCTGCCTCAGCAATCAATAACTCTAAGCAGCTTAACAAGGCAGGCTTTGCTGTAGGACCAGTTCAGCCCTGGGAGCGGAGCAGCTGTGCTGGAGATGGTCCCAGAGCCTCGAGGTGATTTTTGTGTCCCCTCTGGAACAGCAGAGGCACTGTGCAAGTTCCCAGTGCTTTTTGCATCTCGAGGACTGGAAATATTGCACCAGCACAGCCTCAGCCTCTGCCCTCCCCGTGCCACAGGCCAGGGTGGGGGTGGAGAAGGAACCTCGAGAGAATGAGGTGTAAAATTCAGCTGCAAATGTCAAATCCTTCTGTCCTCCCAGAAATTTGCAGGCTGGAATTTCCTCTTCTGGTTTAACACAGAGGTACAAACACGCTGTCTAAATCTGGCTCTGGTTTTGATTGTATTTAATGCACCTGAACATGTTCCCCACAGCTCATCCCTTCCTACGAGCCCGTCGCAGGTATCCTGCACTGAGACAGGAATACAAATAGTGTCCAAATATTGGTAAACCTCTAAAACCCCCGGGGATCAGAGATGAAATGAAAATCCAGAAGCAGCAATAATAAATCTGAAATAACTTTGCTCGCAGTCTCCTATTTATAATTTCATCTCCAGTCTTTGCAAATATGGAATTTGCGGAGCAGCGTCTTGGTAAAATCAGAGCATCTCAACATCTTAATGCACGGGAAGGGCCCCTCTGAGAGCTCACCTGCCTCCCTCTCCAGCCCTTCCACACGCTTCTCTCAGCACAAAATACAATTAGGAGAAAGCTGCGAGTTTGAAAAGGTGTTGCAATAAAACAAAGAAAGACCTCGGGAAGGCTTTGGAAGCTTGATAGTAATCAAATCTACTGCAGAAAGGAAAATCAATGTTGCTATCTTTATATATCAACATAAACATTTTTATTTCATTACAGCAACGGGAAGGACAAAGTGTAATGAATCAAGAGGGATTTCAGGAAGGGAATGAAGATGAAACAACCCAGCTTGTCACTGTTCCTGCCTCATGAAGGATAACCCTGTCTCTCCAAAACACTGTAAATCTTTCACCCTGAGAGCCTTTGCAGCCCCGGGCAGGGAGGAGAGCAGAGCTCCCAGCCAAAGGACTCCTTCAGCGGCTCTGGAATGGGGAACATCCCTGGGGCTGTGTGAGGAGGATGGGGCTGGGCTGTGCACACCCCTGGGGGCTGCCAGAGCTGGAATCCAAGTGTTCTTTGGGACAGGCTCCAGCCTGTGGGAGGGGAACCTGCCCTGATACCCCCAGATCTGGAGATGTCCCAGAGGACCCAGGAAGGACATTTCCATTCAAAGGAAACATGATCATTTTCTTTTTGCACATTATTTTATCTTTCTGTGAGAGGGAGAATCCTGGGCATTTCCTGACCCAAAATTGTAAAAGTAGCTTTTCAAAAGTTTCCAAAATATCACAGTAAGATCACCAGAGAAGAGAAAAGGCTTCAATGGCTAAATGAAAGAATCTGATGTCGATATAATGGAAACACAATCCAAGATTTCCTCCAGCCTAGCCCTGCCAGCACATGGACAACAAGGGCTGAGGCCAAGCTCAGGGATTCCTGAGGGCTCTGTTCTCCCTGGCATTGACATGGGACAGGTTCATGGCAGGGCGGGACTGAGCTCAGAGCGTCTCACCTGAGTAAAATCCTGCATCCCCTCTTTGGCAAACAAAGCAAAATGTTCCTAAATCCTCCCCCTAGGCTCAATGTCCTTCACATAACAAGTCAACAAACAGGAGGGTGCAATGAATACATTTGCAAAAATGGGTTTGGCTCGTGGACAGAAGGACTGAACCACTGAATAATGTATTAATGTGAGCAGCTCTGTCTGAACGAGGGAAGGCAGATTTAGATACACGAGCAGGTCAGGCATCAGAAATTCTGGTTTGTGCAGAGTTTGGAGCGCAGAATGCCGACTCCCTTTCAATTAAAAATAATCTTATAAATTTCTGTTTTAAATTGTATGGAAACATAGCAATGTTCTTGTAGCTGTTTCAGAATAAAACTGCTCAGCTTGACAGCACAGACTGAGCTTCCCCATGTTTTGGGGGTCACTGGGGGCCCTGAGACAGGGCTACTGGCCATGGGGACCTGGCCAGCTGCAGGAATGGGCTGCTGGGAGCCTCAGAAAGGTCCATAAATACAAAAGCAAAATCCTGCGAGGAACACCAGGAGCTGATGCTGCTGGATCCAGGCAAAGAGCTGCAGGAAAAGGTGCTGAGGCTGCTGGTGGACAAGTCAGGCTTAAATGGACACTGAGCCCCTGTCAGTGAGGGTGGCAGCGGGGCAAGGAAAGGGATCCTTGCTCTCTTGGATCCCAGTGCAAAGCCAGTGGGTTCAGCCACCAAACTGATCAGGGATGGAGAACAAAGTGGTCAGGGATGGAGAACACAATGGTCTGGGATGGAGAACACAATGATCAGGGATGGAGAACACAATGGTCTGGGATGGAGAACAAAGTGGTCTGGGATGGAGAGGCTGAGGGGGCTGGGTCTACTCAGCCTGAAGAAGAGAAGGGGAAGCTGAGATCTCATCAGAATGTGCAGTGGCCTGACAGAAGGGGGATGAGGTGGCACTTCCCAGAGGTTCGTGGGGGAGAGGTCAGAATCCACGAGTGGGACCAGGGGAAATCCTCCCTAGACAGAAGGGGAAAAGAAAATCGTGCTAAGGGTGATCAGACACTGAACCAGGGGTGCAAGAGAGGCTGTGAGATATCAAAAAATCAGCTGGGCAAGGCTTGGAACAGGAGCCCATGGATCTCCAGCGCATGTAATTCAGCTGAGGGAGTGCAGAGCTCTGAGAAAGGACAATCACAAATCCTTGAACGAGCACCTTGAGGCTCTGGCTGTCCCCTGGAAGCTGCAGCTCCTGGCTGTGTATGATCACAGGCCTGCAGGGCAGGCAGTGACTCCCCCTGTGCCCTGAGGGAGTGTCCGTGGCAGCTCCCAAGAGTGCTCCTGGAAATGTGCCTGTGGCTGCCAGTCCCTTCCTCTGTGATCCAGGGCAAGCCTGTTTGCTCAGCGGGTTAAGGAAATAATTTTCATAGCCTGGAGTGTTTTTCTCTTGGTGCTTTCCCACACCAGCTGGCCCACAAGAAAACTTCTGGATATTTCTGCTGGCTGGGGACTTCCTCCACCTCCTCCAGGCTGCTCCCTCCTGCCCACCTCATTCCCACTTTCCAGCATATCCCTCCTTTATCCCCCTGGCTCAGGAAGCACCACAGCCCTTTGCTCTGTGTTCCCTGGGCTGTTTCTTCTCCACAGCTGCCTGGAGCGAGGCAGGACGATCTCTCCAAGGGGGACCTGTGCTGCCTGCCAGGGAGAGGTTGGGAGCGGCTGTTCCAGCTCTTGTTTCACCTTTGCACCAACACCTTTCCCACCACTGCTACCATGCAGGGCTCCTTGTGCTGGTTTGAAAGCAAAACCAGTGAGACTCCAAGTCAGAAATACAATTTAGTAGGAAAAAGTAAAATACATGCAAGTAATACAAAGAAAAAAAAACACTGACAGAGTCAGAATACAACCTGATACCCTGCTAGTTAGGGTGGTGGCAGCAGTCCAGAAGAGGTGGTNTTCCTCCTTGGTGTTATCAGAGCTGTTTCAGTAAAATCCAACTCCTGACAACACCTGTCCTCTGGGATCTGCCTGGCAGGGCTTGGAGGCACCCAGGATTTCCTCCTGTGTCGCTGCCCCCTCTCTCTTTTTAAATAACCGTGACATTCCTCTTGCTCCTCTGGCCTGGAAACTTTATTTTCTCCCCAGGGAGTTTCATTCAGTTACTCCAAGGTCTCAGGAGGCTTTGGGAATAAAGAGTCCAACAAATTAGATTGGTTTCACTGAGTGGATGAGCCTGCAGCGGGGATATTGGGGTTTTGTGTGCTGCGGTTTAATTTCTTTCTCATCCTGTAAGCTCTGCAATCTCTTCCCAGCTCTTATTCCTGAGTGCAATGCTGGGATGCTTCCCTCTGCTCTGACACTGTTAACTCCTCCAAGTCTAAGGGGAAACTTAAAAGAAGGTTGCCTGCTCTGGGCTCTCTGTAGCCCAGCATCTTGTGCTGATTTTCTCTCTGGAGGATTTGCCAAGTCTGGCTGGGGAGCCAGTTCAGATGGTTTGTGACACCTCAGTTCCTCTTTGTCACAAATTAACAGCTGAGAGGTAATTTCCCACCTCCAGCAAACATCCTTTGACCCCATTTACCTCGAGCAAAATTGTCCACACAGCACAGACCCCTCCCCTTCCTCCAAACCCCTCTCAAGCTCAGGCAGGAGCAGATGGAGGCCGAGCATCCCCAGCAGTGAATCCATCCAGAACTCTCTTCCAGCATCGTCTTAATTACTCAAATGTAAGTACAGAAGGTATAAATAATTCAGAGTGCATTTGTTTCTTTTGGAAGCCAGGTTTCTGAAGGCACTGACACTCCCACCCCGGAGTTCCAGAACTGGGCTCCCCAGCCAGGAATGCAGGAGCTTGGGAGAAAGCCATGGAAGGTCTGGAGCTGAGGCAGGTTCCCATCTCACCCCACAGACGCTGGTCCAGCCATTTCTTGCAGCCTCCCAGGAAGGGTTCACTGGGCTTGCACCAATCTCCTCCAGTCCTCTACTGCCTGTAAGAGTTTTTTCAAAGTTCCTGATGAGTAAAGAGAATTTTATACTGTATTTGGGATGAATGGTTTCCTACCAGCCACACACGTGGAAAACGCTCAGTCTCTTTCTTTGCATCGTTGTTAAAGAGCGTTTCTGCATCCTCCCCTTCTGGCTCCTCTGGTTTATGCTGAGAAGCCTCAGCTGGTTCCCCTTCCTCCACAGGTGCAGGGAGCTGAAATATGGAACAACTGCAAGGATTGGGGATGTGTTTGGCAGCCTTGGCCCTGCAGAGAACAAAACTTGTGACCAAGAGATCTTTTCCTTCATGGCGTCAGTGCAGAGTCAGCTGAGCTGCAGTGAAACGGCTGCAAACAGGTGTCAGGGTTATGAGTGAGCAACAATCGTGAACCTCATTCCTCCCTTCAGCTGTAGCCTCTGGATTCACTCCATAGGCTGAGATAGAGAGAAAGGCTTCAGGGGCTGGAGATTCTGCTTCTGCATTTCTTAAACAGAGCAATTGCTGCAAAGGCTGCTGAAGGACCCAGGTGTGAGTGGTTCTGCAGCACTGAGCTGTGAGCAGGAGTCTGGAATGATCTGCTCCTCCCAGGAAGGAGAGGCACCCTGGGGAGAAGCTCATCATGGAGCCTCAAGCCTCACTTCTGTCAGAGTTCCTGTAGAGGCTGTCTAGTGATGGGCTTCTCTTGTTTCTACTGAGTTCTTCTGCTGAGGAGCTGAGCACTGAGGGCTGGAATGAGCCCTGAGCACCAAACAAAGTCTGGACACATCCCAGAGATGGCTCAAACAACACTTTGGACACACAATCCTGGAGACAGATTTATGCAGCTGAGACCAATTGCCTTCTAAGGAGCAAATTGTAAACAATTATTTTAGAGTTAAAAATTAGTCTTGTTTAATGATATCTGTTTAGTCGATGTTAGGAAGTAAATCAGTGTGTGAGTAGTAAAACAATAATGTACTTTAAACTAAATTATTAGTAAACAAATCAGTCTGGTAGGCAATGAATGCATGATACATTATTCATTTCTATTATCCAGAACACTCCACCAGCTCTCAGAGCCTGGCAATAAAGTATTCAGGATACAGTCTCCACCATCCCAGCAAGCAGTCTCTAATGTGATATTAAAGTTAAAAGAGAAGTGAAGGATATTCCCCCAAAGCAAGGTATTTGAGTAATCCTGGAATGAATCCATCTCATGCTTCTTTTTAAAGCTGGGTTTGGTCTTT
Organism: Bombycilla garrulus; assembly: GCA_013400315.1. Lineage (NCBI taxonomy): Eukaryota > Metazoa > Chordata > Aves > Passeriformes > Bombycillidae > Bombycilla > Bombycilla garrulus. The sequence goes on along the minus strand of VXBU01000222.1, from coordinate 159,465 downwards.
TTGGGGACTAAAGCACTTTCACTGCAGCTGGAATGACACTTGTTCCCCACTTGGGGCCCATTACCCACCCGTGAATTTCTCCCAAGACGACTCAGCAGCACAGGAGTGGATTCCGTGCCAGGCTGGTCCTGCTGCCTCCTTTCATCCCTCTGAGGAGCCTGGAGAGCCTGAGCCCAGCTGCCTTCCCACTCCATCAGCCAGGGCTGTGTCCACACTTTTCAGAAGGAAAAAGCCCCATCAGGCCAAGGGATGGTGCCCAAGACCTTCCCTGGCCAGTTTGTGCCCTCATTCCCGGTCCATGATGGGACGGGAAGGAATGGGAGCAGAATGAAGGATGGGGAGTTTCTGCAATTCCAGGAGAGCCTGGAATTGCACCCACAGCCACTGAAGTGTCTGAGCATCACTGCTGCTGGGAAGTGAAGGCTGATCTTTTCTCCTCTTTAGCTCTTGCATGCACAGATCTCCGTTTGCTTCTGCCTCTGTAACAGAACTGCCTCATCTCACTTGCTGGTTGTGCTGCATCTCGTTCTCTCCCCTGAGCCAGGGGGAAAGGGAGTGACAGAGTGACTGAGTGGGCACCTGGCACCCGGCCAGGGTCAACAAAGCCTCAGGCAGCTCTGCCCTGTGTGGTGGAGGGAGAACATGGACAATTTCATAGAATCACAGACTGGTTTGGGTTGGAAGGGGCTTAAAGCTCCACTTGTTCCACCCCTGCCATGGCAGGGACACCTTCTACTCCAAGCCCTGTCCAACCTGGCCTTGGGCACTGCCAGGGATCCAGGGGCAGCCACAGATGCTCTGGGCACCCAGTGCCAGGGCCTCAGCACCCTCACAGGGAGGAATTTCTTCCAAACATCTGAGCAATTCCAGGCTCTCCTGGCTGTGGGCAGAAACCAACTCCCCATCCTTCATCCTGCTCCCATTCCTTCCCGTCCCATCATGGACCAGGAATGAGGGCACAAACTGGCCAGGGAAGATCTTCGGCACCAACCCTTGGCCTGATGGGGCTTTTTCCTCCTAAAAAGTGTGGACACAGCCCTGGCTGATGGAGAGGGAAGGCAGCTGGGCTCTGGCTCAGGCTCTCCAGGCTCCTCAGGGGTGGAGGGAGGCAGCAGGAGTGAGTCAGGCAGTCACCTGGGTGCTGAGGGGTCACCCAGGCTGGTCTCTGCAGAGCATTCAGGGATTTTTCCTTTGGCTATTCTTAACACTCTGCGGAGGAGGAAGCTACAGAGTATTAAGGAGTGGATCAGTCCTTCCCCACAGCTGGGGCTGCTGCTGTCTCAGGTCTTCAATCTGCTCTAAAGCTCTGGCAGCCAGTTGAGGTGTGCAGGGCTCAGCAGGTTTCCTGGGAAAGCAGGGGTGATGGAAGCTCAGCAGGGCTTTTACCTTCAGAGGAGACACAGCCTGGTGTGCTAATCCAGGACATGTGAACCTGCCTGCCTTCCCCAACCAGGACACCCTGGAACCTTCCAAACGCACGCACGGATTTCCCTCTGCTGCCCCCTCGGCGATGCCTGAGGCACAATCCCCTCGGTGCCTCCCCTGCCTCAGCAGCCTCAGGCTCCGGGGGGAGCTGGGCTCTGGCTGAACCTTTGGCTTTGTGGTGGGAGCAAACCAGGCAGCACCAAATGGCAGAACCGTGGTTGCTCTTCTCAGGAAGAGGAGGGATGTTCCAGATGGGTGAGAGGCTGAGCTGCCGCTTGAGATTCTCACAGACCCATCCTGCTGCCTGTCAGGCTGGGACTGGGAGATCCAGGGAATCCGCACCTGCCAAGAAAAAACAGGGAATCCAAACTTGCTGCAGAGAGAGCGCCTGAGACAGCACTGGACAGAAGGCACGCCCAGAAAGGAGGCACTCCTGCCATGCACACTCCTAACACACACAGCAGCCTCCAAGAACATTAAAATATCTGATGGCTGATCTCTGCTGGGATATTTGCCTTCCCGAGCTTAGGAAACAGGCAGAAGTCATAATCACCAAAAATTAGTCATCAAATAATTCATCCATGCAATGACCAGAGTGTGGCTGGGTTTTTAATTCCATGGCTAATGTTGGCAGAACAAAATCCCTTCCCATGGTGGCTGTAGAGTGCTGAGGTCCTGGAAGGCTGAGTCCAGTTTTTCTCCCTAGGAACTGAGATGCATTTTCAGTGTCTTGCCTGTTTATTTGTGCAAGGGTCTGATTGCAGAAGTGTTCTGACTGCGTGGTCAATAATCAGGGATGTCCAAACATGAGTCAGGCCATGCCAAAGATAAGGAGGATTGAATGAGGTGGAGAAACGGATCCAGGCTCTGCCCTTTCCATTACAAACTCTCCTAAAAAAGATCCCCTCCAGAAGTCACAGCTGTGGAATATGGTCTGTTAGGGATGGGTTTTTCTTTTTCCTTTTCATTTTTTTTTTTTAGAAAATTCACACTTCAAAAATCTACAACAGGCAGTAAAATCCTGATCGATGAATAGATGGTGAAGAGGGAAGTGATTTTATTGTATCTCCCAGGATCTCTTCCTAGGTGACAGAGCCAGGATCCAGAGAAGGCTCCTCTGGCTCCATGGGCACTTCCAGCTGGGAAACTTTCCTGTGGAAGCAGCAGGTGCAGGAAGTTTACCTGGGTTCAAAAATTAAATAAATTGATGGAGAGAAGAATCCATGGAGGGCTGTTAAATATAAACCCAACTCTGTCTCAGTGCTGCAGATCTCTGGTGAGTAGGAAATAAATCAGGAAATACCTAAATTTGCTGTTCTTTAACAAACACCCGGATTAAGTGCAGCAATAATAATTAGAATATTTTGCCCATTGAGCTCAATGAGTGGTTATTGATCTTTGGCTCATTTATAAGTAGCTAATTGTGAGTGTTTGCTCTTAGCCTGCTGCATTAAGTTTATCAATGTAATTATACAACACAGCACTGTATTTATAGATTACTTCCACTGATTGAACATTTGTAGGAGGCTTACATTCTTTCACTTCTTTTTGACAAATATTTATAATTCAGCTTTATCTGTGGCTGCATAGATGTTGGTCTAGAACAATTAATAGAGCTGAAGGAGGAATAAAATGAAATGGATAATTTATTTAATGAATTTGGCTACTTCTCCTGCCCATGAATTTGTTTTTGCCAGCAGTTTGTGTCGCATGTTTGTTATTTGAAAATACTGGGTGATTGTTAATGTTCCTTCCTGTCTGGGAATTGTTTGTCTTTTCTGGTCTTGCTCCACTCCGTCCATGTCTGACTCTCAAAAATGGATCCTTTGCTTTGAAGTCCTCTAATGTTCCTTCAAAAGCTGACATTTCCCTGCTTTGTCAGGGAATATGAACACAAAACTCAGGCTTGGACCCTAAATAAAGGAGTTGGATGATATCTCTGTGAGCAAATATCTACATATCCACAGGTGTAAAGCAATATTGTCATTTCTGCTCCACTCTGAGCACCACATGGGCACATCTGTCTCCAGAAGGGATGGTCCTGTTGGAGTCCAGGGTGTTCCCCTGGCTTCCCTGGATGCCTTGGAACCCAGGCGGTGGACTTGGAGGCCTTGGCACGATGACCAAGACCCTTGTGGGTTTGATTTGAGTCCCTGGAAAGAATTACCATCATTGCAGGAAGAATTACAAGTCACAAAACCCAAGTAGAGTATCAATTAGATTGTTAGAAGGTAGAAAAGTGAATTTGTAAAATAGTTATGATAAGAAACTTAGAGCTAAGACGGAGGATTTTTAGGTGTGGTATGTCTTTTCTTCTTCTTCATGTCATCCATCTTTGAGTTAGGATGGCATTTTTGGATTGGTTTGAGAGAAAACTGGACAGAGCAATGTAAGGGTCACGTATTGGAAAGGAATTGTAAAGATCAAGTACGTAATTTATAGTATAAAAGATAAGAGCTGCCCTCTGGGCAGGCAGAGTGCCTCTGACCAGCTTGCTAGACAGACCTCTGTACCTCAGAGAGAAAACTCCTTAGATAAGAAAGAATAAACAACCTTGGAAACCTCAGAAAACGGCTTCTGCCTCTTCTTCGGTGCTCAAGCTGGGAAAAAAACACAAACTTGAACCACCACCAAATGTCCTGCTGTGAGTGATCTCAGGCTCAAAGAGACCCCACAGGCAGCGACAGGTCCCTGCAGGGACTTGGGGTGTCCTGGGTTTGGTGCTGCTTTTCCTCCTCCCAGCCCTTAAGGATTTGCTCTCCACAGCTTGATTTCCTCTGCTATCCAAAGAAATGGGGAAAGAGGAAGCTGGAGGACAGCACACGCCATGGAGAAGGTCAGAGGGGTCACATGTCCAACCAGAACCTTCCAGGAGCCGATGATTTCCTCAGGACTTGCTGTAGGGACAGAGAATCCTGAGTTGGGAAGGTCCCACAAGACCATCCAGGATTAACTCCTGCTCAGGCTGGGAACACAAACCAGCAGGGCAGCAGCACAAAAACAAACAAAACATCAACACAATCTCTCCCTGTCCTTGTTCTCCAAGGCTCTGGGTGTGATTTACCTCTCCTGAGTTTGTTCCAAGCTCCTCGCTGGGAGGCTGGGCTGAATGAAAGATCTGGTGCTCAGCAGGGTGAGGGAGAGAGAATTCCTGCTTGATTTCCCATATTGTGGCTCCATAATAAGATATACCCCCTTGTATTAGATTCCAGGTGGATTTCTCAAACTGCAGCCAAACAGGCAGGAACACAAATTTTATAGCTCTTGACGGCTCCAAAAGCACATGATTGAATTCCAGAGTGAGGGCACAGCAGAGGTGAGAGGTTGAGTCAGAATCCTGACGCAAAGCTCGCTGAAGCCTTGGGCCCCAGGGCTCTGTGCTGACGTGGGCACTGGGCAGCAGATAGAAATCCTGCCTGCCTGCCCAAACTTCCCTGGCTGCTGCCTCCTCATCCTCTTCCCCTCAGTTCATGCCTGGCCACTTGCACTGAGGGCCAGGAGCGCTGGGTGCTGATCACAAACCCCTCAGGGCAGCCAGAGAGAAGGGAGCTGGGGAGTGCTCCCAGGCCACAGTCTGGGCCTTGCTGCATTTTGCTCACTTGTCTTTCTTCCCATGCTTTTATCCCATGGAAAACCAGCTGGGAAATGTGGCTGTGCTGATGTTCCTGGTTCCTGCAGGGCAGGGCTGGGTGCCTCACAGCTGGGAGCAGGGAAATGAGGTGGGTGCTTTCCAAGAGAATCATTTTTCATCAGGAATCACGACACGGCAACAACATCTTCCATCCTCCATCCAGGCTTTTGGCATCAGGTCCAGGGGGTTTTTGGCTGGTGCTCAGCCTCAGAATGGGAATTTAAAGGCCCATCTGGAGGTAGATGGGAGTGTGTTTTGTGGAGCGAAGAGCTGTGGCTCAGTCGTGGGAGGGGTCAGGCAGGGATGGGGCTGCTCTGGCTCTCCCAGCGAGGATCCAGGACATGGATAGAGATGCGTAGGCAACATTTTTCAAGTGTTTTAAGTGGTTTAAATCAGGTTTTTAAGTGTTTTAAGTGTTTTAAGTGTTTATAAACACTTCCAACCTGCAGCCTCAACATGGGGCTGCTGGTACCTTAAAGAGATGTCTGGGAAGTTCCTTCCAAAAGCTGTGGAGCGGGAGTCCCTGGAGCCAAGGGGAACCAAAGAATATCAGGACAGGTTCTTCCCCAGAGGGTGCTGGCACTGCCCAGGCTCCCCAGGGAATGGGCACGGCCCCGAGGCTGCCAGAGCTCCAGGAGCGTTTGGGCAGCGCTGCCAGGGGTGCCCAGGGTGGGGTTGTTGGGGTGTGTGCCGGGCTGGGGCTGGGCTGGGGATCCTGTGGACCATCCCTCCCAGCTCAGGCTTTTCTGTGATTCCCTGCTCATTCCTTCCCTCCCAGCTCAGGTACTCAATGGTTCTGTGATCTCCCCCAAAATCCAGGCAGTATCTCGTGTCCTGGATAAGAGAGGCCACCTGGAAAGGGGCTGGAGCCCCAGGGACATGAAGACGCAGTCTCAAGCTGTGCCAAGAGAAATGTAGGTTGGATATTAGGAGGAAGTTCTTCAGGAAAGGGTGATAAAGTTCTGGAATGGCTGCCTGGGGAGGTGCTGCAGTCACCATTCCTGGATGTGTTTAAAAAAGCCTGGATGTGGCACTGGGTGCCAGGGTTTAGTTGAGGAGTTGGGCACGGGTTGGACTCAACGATCTTGCAGGTCTCTTCCAACCTGGGCATTCTGTGGTCCTCTGACAGTGTTATCCAGAGGTTTCTTTCTCACCATTTCTGCAGCATGTATCTAATTAAGCTCTCTGAACACACCCTGTTCCAGACTGGTCTGTGGATAAAATTGACCTTTAAAAAGAGAACTGAGATACCCAAGGGGCCAGACAGGACTGGACAGCAGGTGAGCATTAATCTGAGAGATAAATTTTTAATGCTACAGCTTAAACCCCCCTCAGTTGTCTGCACAATTTATTTCTTTGCCTCTCTGGGCTTGTTCCTGCGCCTGAGAGAATTGCAGGAATGATGTTGCAGTGCTGGAGGACAGACAGGAATCTTGCAGTTTGTGTCTCCAAGCTGGATGGCTGTGCCCTGGACGGGGTCTGAGGGACCTGGTGTCTCCTGCTGGGTCTCCTTCCATCATCGTCTGCCTCCCTGAGTGCTGGGTGCCCTGAGAAACCTTGGCTTTCCCTGATCATCCCCAAATGACAGCCTCAGTTACATGAGAAAAGTGAAGCTCAGACAATTCACAACCCCACTGGTCCAGCACCAGGGGCTTTTATGAATCCTTTTATGAACACACTTCCAGGACTCATTATCTGGGGAGGAACATGGGCTGCACCCCAGTCTCATCAGCCCCTCCATTCCCTCCCATGGAAAAATGACTTTGCCACAGTGAGAAAAATCCTCTGGAAATGTGTGGAAATGGCAGAGTACCACCCTGCCCCAGTGCCATGTGTGACCTGGGGCTGGCTGCTCACCACGAGGATGTGCAGACAGATCCTTCAAACCCAGCTCAGGACAGAGCCAGGCACATCCCTGAATCCCAGGCCCCAGGCAGAGAAGAGCCTTTCAGCAAATTGCCTTGTTTAACACCACGTTCTGTACTAAAGCATCATCTTTTTAATAGAGCTGCTGTGGGAATAGAGATGGAGACATAAAAGGGATTAAAAAAATCCGTATTTTGCATTTTGCTGGAATGAGCTCCTGGTAATTGTTCGTGTCCAGCTCCTGTTTATGCCACTGTTGTGTTGCACAGCTCCTAAATTAAGTTGGCTCGGGAGCAAACCTTCCCCCAGCAGCCCTGCGTGGCCTCCCTGGGCTGATGCATCCACACACATCCCGCTCCTGACTCTTGATTAGCACTTCATTAATTAGGAGCTGTGCTTGCTCTGAGGACAGAGGATGTTCCATGAGGAAGCATCCTGGGCAGGAGCTGTTTACCAGAGCCCTGAGTGAGGCTGATCCAGCCTTTTTTTGCCTCCAAGGGGATCTGTTTGTGCTCATCTGCAGTGTCCTGGAGGCTCCTGGAGGGGATTGTCCTGTCCACCTCTTCCTGCCCCATCCTCCCTCCTCTCCAAGACTGATGTTGGGCTTCCCAGCCCACTGACCTCAGGACGGCCATGGCACATGGCAGCCACAGCTCGTGCCCGGGCTAATCTGGGGTGGGTTGGGCATGGAGGGATCCTTCCAGCTTCCCTGTCCATCCCTGTCTGTCCCAAACTTTCTCTGGCCAGTGGCTCTGGGTGTGTGCCCTCTTCCAGACTATGTGTGTGTGGGCAGCAGGGTGCTCTGACCTTTTTGGGAGCTGATTAGTTGTTAATCCCCCCTCTCCTGTGCCAAACAGCTGCTGCTCTCCTTCTGGAAGTGTCCAAGGCCAGCTTGGATGGGGCTCTGAGCACCCTGCTCTAGTGGAAGGTTCTCCTGCACATGGCAGTGAGATGATCTTCAAGGTCCTTTCAAACACAAACCATTCCAGGGTTCTGTGATTCTCTCTTTTCATCTTTAAAAACATGAAATTCTGCCTCTTCTGTCAGTCCCTTCCCCACTTTCATCTTAGCCAGGGAACACCCTCAGGTGTTCCAACTTTTACATCTGAATGGCAAAGACATACCAAGGAAAGGGCTTTTTCCAGCCCCGTGGAAAACCCCCCTGGTTCTGTGGAGCAGTAGCAAGGCTGCTGTGGATCCTTCCTGTTCTCCTGCATGAAGTTAATGCTTCTCTGGTGTGCAGAGCTCGTGACATGCTCCAGATTTCCACGGCTTTTTCCCTGTCAGGGGAGCCAGGAGAGTCCTGTCGGACATGGGTGAGGGCTTAGTAAAGGCTGAGCAAGCTCTGTGCTCTTCCCTTCTCTGAAAAGGTTTGGGATAAGGGACAATCCAGGCTGTGCAAGGCAGAGAAAATAAAGATTTTAGCTATACTGAGTCTCACTACTTTGGAGTTTTACAGGCCTTTCATGTAGATTTTCCTCATATCCCCTTGGGTGGAAGTTGGGGGAGGAATGAAGCCAACATGGAGCAGTGCAGAGGGAGCAGGTTTGTGCTGCTCCAGGATGCAGATCCACGGCTCCCAAGATCTGCCCCTCAATCCAGGGCTGAGATCCACCCAAGGCAGCCCAGAGGTGACCGCTGGCCATGGGGAAGGGGCTGCAGTGGCAGAAGGGCCCTTGGGCAGCACCCTCAATCCTGGGAGCTCTTCCTGGAGCTGGGGCAGGGTGGGAGGGCTGTGCTCCATGGTCCTGACATGGGATCCCCCTGCTCCTGCTGCAGCAGGGCCCCTTGGAGCATTTTCCATGGCTGTGAAGCTGCCATCCTACAGAAGCAGCAATTCCTGACCGTGGCAGGGCTTGGAATGAGATGATCTTCCAGGTCCCTTCAAACCCAAAAAATTCTGTTATTCTGTAGTTAGAGCATTGCTGGTCAAGGAGAGGTTGCTTCACCCCTTAACTCCACCACAGAGCAGAGAGATTTCTTCTCCTTGCTCCACACTGGGAATGAATTTGGGAATGTCTGGGCTGCGTCCTGTGGGTTGGGGTGGGATTCAGGCACTGGGCCAGGGGAAGAGCTCCTCACTCCCTGGCTTCTCACCACGTGGAGCAGCCTGAGCCCGGTGGGATTTGGCTCCTGAGCAGCACAGTGGGAGCAGAAGTTCCTGCTGGTACTGCAGTGGAGAAATGCTGCATTAAAGCAGGAAATATCCAATGTGCATTGCAAATAAAGAGGTTTTTCAATTGTGTTCTAAAGGAGGAAAAGTATTGCCAAGCCTAGTTAATAACACAGGAAGGCTCTTGTGGTTATCAGAGATCTTCAGCTCTAATCCCCTCTGATAACAGTAAATTGAAGCAGCTCCTCTGCTGAGGTTTTTCTGTCACTGGATTGTACCCATATAATAAGAGAAATGAGCACTGCCTCTCCTTTTACCATTCCTTCATTTAAATAAGTTTTTAAACTGCACTTTCCTCCCTTCAGAGACATCTGATTTACTGCATTTTAAACAGAAACCACTCCTGCAACAATACCTCTTTCTATCAAGGTTTGTAATCAGGCTGCTCTGTTGAGCTGTTGTTATTCAAGTTATTAATTTGTCATTTTGCACAGAGTCTGATCACAGAAAGAGATGAACAGGAGGGTCTGTGCACCTACAGGCAGAGCACGATGGATTTAATTAGAGCAAAGAAAGCTGCAGGTTTTATTTGGTGTTTGTGTTGTTGGTTTGGTTTTTCCTCAGCCCAGCATTTTAAGAGCTTTTGCAGCAATCTGCATAAATCACTATGCACATTTTTACTTAGGTTCTTACACCTAATTTGATTAATGATAATGCCTTTGACAGGGTAGATGGAGTTTTTACAAAGGCGTGGAGCAACATGATAATAGGAATGGCCTTAGGGTGAAAAAGATGGGATATTGGGAAGGAATTGTTTTCTGTGAGGGTGCTGAGGCCCTGGCACAGGGTGCTCAGAGCAGCTGTGGCTGCCCCTGGATCCCTGGGGTGTCCTGGGATATGGAAATGTCTCTGCCCATGGGACAGGGAGGGGGGACTTGAAGGTCCCTCCCAGCCCAGCCATTCTGATTCTCAGGTCACAGCCAATGCTGGGTAAGGGAGCAAGGTGTATCAGCTTTGGTGCTGTTCACTCTCGAGCCAGCAGGCGCTGCAAACTGGCCTTGAACACCGATTAACAGGTCTTTAACACTGATTAAAAGGCCTTTAACACTGAGTTCAGGACGGCTCCGTTGCTTTTGGGCTGGTGTCTGTGCAAGCAGGGAGGTGGAAACCTGTGGGAGTCCAGGGTGTTCCCCTGGCTTCCCTGGACGCCTCTGGACTCGAGCAGTGGGCTCGGAGGCCTTGGCACGATGCCCAAGACCTTTGTGGGTTTGATTTGAGTCCCTGGAAAAAATTACCGTCATTGCAGGAAGAATTACAAGTCACAAAAAATAAGTAGAGTAGATCGTTAGATTGTTAGAAAATAGTAAGGAACTTAGAGCTAAGGTGGAGGATTTTTAGGCATGGTATGTCTTTTCTTCTTCTTCATGTCATTCATCTTTGAGTCAGGATGGGACCTTTGGATGAGTTTGAGAGAAAACTGGACAGTGCAATGTAAGGGTCACGTATTGGAAAGGAATTGTAAACATTAAATTATGTAATTTATAGTATAAAAGATAAGAGCTGCCCTCTGGGCAGGCAGAGTGCCTGTGACCAGCTTGCTAGACAGACCTCTGTACCTCAGAGAGAAAATTCCTTAGGTAAGAAAGAACAACCTTGGAAACCTCAGAAAACAGCTTCTGCCTCTTTTTTGGTGCTCGAGCTGGGAAAAACACAAACTCTAAAATCACCAAATGTCCTGCTGTGAGTGATCTCAAGTTCAAGGAGACCCCACAGGCAGTGACAGAAACCTTTGCACTGAACATTGCTTTGTTTTCTGAGCTGGGCTCCTGTGCTGCCCTGCCCAGAAAGGTTCTGCTGATGGCAATTTTTTGGGGCAGGTTTGGGATCCCACTCAGTCACCTCAGTTTTCCTGGTGGTTCAGACCTCTCCAACTGCTCCAGGCACCTTCCCTCCACCTGCTGCCTGACACAACCAAGTGAAGCTTTCCCTCCATTTCTCCTGCCCACAGTTCAAGCCCAGCAATCTTCTGCAGTTGGTTTTTGCACCAGGAGAGGTGTTAGGAAGAGTAGAAATATTAATTAGAAGATGCTGACATTTTTTATCCCCATTTCTCTTTCACACTTTCACTCACTCTTTACAGTGAGGAGAGTGCAGCCCTGGGACCAATCCTGGAGAGGCCACAGGAATCACTGTCCATGGAGGTTTTTAAAGCTCAGCTGGGTAAAGTCGTGGCTGAGCTGGTCTGGTGTTGATTCTAATCCTTTTTGGAGGAGGATCTCAGGCCAGAGAGCTCCAGTAACCCCCATTTCTGTGGTTCCTCAGGTTCTGTGCAAAGCCAGCCCCAGTTTGCTCTGCCTGAAGAGCCTCTGTAGGAGTGACTTTGGGTGAAAGGAGAAGAAGCTCAGACTGTGATCCCACTTTCCTGACATGAATAAAACAAACAAAAAAACCCCCTCTGAATTCTAGCAGTAAGAGAAGCCCCATTTTTATTGATGCTGCACAGAGGCAAGTGATTTTGCATCCAGTTTTAGGAGAGCAGTATAACTGCTTTTGACAGCCTGGTCTAATAATAATAAAAAGGCCCAGCTCCTCATATTGCAACCTGATAGCAAAGCTGGAGTGTGAATTTATCCCATAAAAATTCATCTACCATGGCTAAAGCCCTGTAAATTGAGTCCTGTATTTTGGTTGTTAAATAAAAACAAAACCACACTGCAGAGTAATGACAGAAACATTGCTCAGCTCTTGCAATTGTGTCTTGTTAAAACATCACTTAGGGTAATTTACCGGGCTTGATTAAAACATGTATTTAAATGAATTATCCTTTCCCATCTCTCCTCTTCTCCTGCATCCCTGGGGATGTAAAACCCCACGCTGGGACTGGCTTTCTTCAGGGAGAAACAAGGAGCCCATTACCCTGCACCATAAACCCCTGAGGTGTTCACTGCCTGTCCCCAGGCACGAGCTTTGGTTCCAGCTCAGAAGGTCATGGCCTGGCTGAGGTGCTCCCTGTGGTGGAGTTTTTAAGAAGCAGCAGGGGAGATGCTGTCCCACAGCCAGGGCTGTGCCTCACCTCTCCCTGCCCAACTTCATCCCAAACCTCCATCCTTGCTCGTGCCCAAATCACTGCTGAGAGCACAGCAGAGGATGTTTGCAAGCCTAAAACCTGAGCACAAGGAGAGAAATCTGTATTAAAGTGCTTTTAGACATCGGAGATTGTTGCTGGGCTCTCTCAGTTAAGCTCAGCTGTGGGAGATGGGAGCAAAAATTCAGGAGCTGTGTGTGCCTCTGCCAGTGAGTGAGGGGAAGCACAGACAGGGACAGCTCCTTTGATCCCTGTCCCAGAAGCCTGCAACACGCAGCTTGAGCCCTCCCCGAGCCTCTGGTTCAGCTTCTTGTTGAATTTCAAGACCTTCAATGGATTATTCTTCTGTGAACTTGCCCAGCTGCTTTTTGAACCCATCTAAAATTTCCTCTCTGCAGGTTCCTGCAGGAAGAAGAGCCCAGCTGGGCTCTGGGGTGTGTGAAAAGGGCCTCCTGAGGCCTGTTCTGAACCCTGAGCTATGGGGTGTGTGAAAAGGGCCTCCTCAGGCCTGTTTTGAACCTTCCAATTACTGATTTCACATTGTGGTCCCAAATTCTCGCATTCCAATAGACCACCGTGACTCATTTCCTCCTCCTTGTCTTTGTGTCTCATTCCATCTTCTGTGCCTCTCTATTCCAATTTTCTGTTTCCCATCCTGAAAGGTCCAAATGTGTTTGGTTGCTTCTCATTTGGGAGCTGTTTCATGCCTTTGATGACTTTTGCTGCTTTCCCCTGGACATCTTTCATGTCCACTTCACTCTTTTCCAAACAGAATGCCCAGACTGTCCAGCCATGAATTTATGCAGTGGCAGAAAGCACCAAAATAAATATTCTCTCCTTTGTTCCCTAATAATTCCCACTCTGTTATTCACTTTTTTTTTTTTGTGGCCATTTCTGAGTTTTTCACAGAGCCTTGAGATCCCCATCCTGCATGCACTGAGCCCAATATTAGAAGTACAGAATTGCTGATTAGCATCCCATTTATCCTCATGCACATGCACCATGTGAATTTATCCATATTAGGCTTAATCCAGCATTTGCTTGCCTGGTCAGCCAGGTTTTTCTGCAAGTCTTTGCAGCCAGCTCCCTTTTTCTGCTGCTGTGGGGGGTTGGGGTGTTAGTTTTTTTTTTTTTTTTTCTTCTTTTTTTTTCATCCTCTTTAGTTATGGAATTTTTTGTCCCATTTGTTGCGGGGGAACCTGATGGCCGATGCTTAAGTGTATTTGCAAGACAAAGGCTTGCCGGGCCAGGAAGGGAGACTAGAGAGGANTTTTTTTATCTGTAGTAGGTGTTGTTGTTAGTACCATAGTTATTGTTAATTTGTATCTTGTTATACTCATTAGTAAAGGACTGTTATTCCTCCCCATATCTTGCCTGAAGGCCGCTTAATTTCAGTAATTCGGAGGAAAGAGGGGGGGGTCCTGAGGCAGGGTTCTGCCTTTCCCTAGCAGATACCTGTCTTCAACCCAAGACAGCTGCTCTGAGAAATTTTGGGCCATAAGGAAATGCAGTTAAAGCAACAGAAGTACCTGGAGTTTTATATCACAGAAACATGGAATAGTTTGGGTTGGAAGGGACCTTAAAGCCCCTCTCCTTCCACCCCTTTCCATGGGCACAGGTACCTTCCATGAGCCCAGGTTTTTCTTGCAGCTGCAAATCCATAAACACTTCCCCAGCAGCTCATCCCTGCCCGTGGTCCTGTCAGGGAAATAGTTTCATTTTCGTTATTATTTATGGGTTTTATTTTTGTGTGCAGAATTCACAAGGCTTGGAGTCATGGAAGAACTTCTCCCTGTGAAATTCAGTAAGAAACAGAGAGCATGGAGGGAGGTTTGGGCTGGCCAAGGGTTTCCTTCAGCCCAGATTATCGTTGCCATTTCTGTCCCCAGACTGAGGCAGCCCCTCACAGCTCAGAATTATTTGAATTCTGTTGTGTTTGACAGGCTCTGACAGACCCCAATCCATCTCCTACTTCCAAAGAAGCGCTGATTATTTCATAACTTCCATCCTGTTTGTGTGCTGTGCATTCCTGGCAGATGTGAGTTTTATAACCAAACACATAAATTTACAGCAAGTCTCCCCAGAAGTAATATCTGGGAGTTTTCCATCAGCTGCCAGCGAGCTGCAGCAGTAAATGAACCTCCCTTCCAGCAGCTGCACTGCACTGGAACCAACAAACCCTTCCTGTGTCAGCCCACAGGTCAGACTGAGCTCTCTCTGACAGGACAGAGATGTGGAGGGGCAGAATAACAACATTTTTCCACCTTAGTGCTGATTCACTTCTGTAAAATAAAGATGCAAGCCCTGCCTCCTCACGAGAAACTGATCCTAACTGCTCATCCCAGCTCCCACTGGAGGAAGAAAGAGCTTCTGACACCACTAGAGGACATTTTCCCCTTCCCCATTGCTGGTCCTGCCAGGACCAGGCTGTTCCCTCCTGAGCCCTGCAGTGGCTGCAGCTGGATGAGCCTCTCTCCACATCCATGAAATTCAAACCTGAGCTCCTGCAGCTCCAGCTTGATGCCAGTCTGTTACCAGCATCTGGCCACCTTCCTGCAGCCCTGGAAGGTGAAATCAGCCATTGTGTGGCACCAGGGGGACAGGCAGCGGCCACACTGAGGGGACAGCAGTGCAGACAAGTGACAGGCTGGGCTAAAGCAGCACAGAACTGCCCTGGGTGGCTCTGAGGGAATCTGACCCAGTGGGGAAAGCCTGCAATGCCTTTCCTCACGCATCTACAGCACCTTTTATCTGGTGCTAGATCCTCCAAATCCAGCATTTCCCACCGGCCAAATGCGGGCTTGGAGCTCTCAGGGAGGAAAGCAGGGACAAACAGACCATTTAGAGACCATTTCTGCTCCCCAGCACAGAGGCCGCCTCTGCCAGGAGCATCCTGCAGCTGTCCCGTGTCCCTGGCTGTGTCAGGGCAGGAAGACACCGGTGGTGTTTTGGCAGCTGCTGAGCTCCCAGCAGCTGGGAACGCTTTGAAGAGCTCAGCCTTACCCAGGGCTGCCTCTTTTCCTCTCCATTTCTGACAGCAGCAGAGGGGACCTTTGGGCCCTTCAAAGCCCAGTTTTAATCACTTACCTGATTGAAGAGATTGCCTCCTTTAACTTTGATATTTCTTGTCATTAGCCTGCCGACCTCTGGGATGAAGGGATTCGCCTTCAAAAGCCGAGCTGGCTTTGTGTGCGCTGGGCCTGGGGCTGCTCCTGCTTTCCCCAGGGTGGGATTCACTGCTCAGCACTGGTCACGGGGTCATGCTCTGCCCTGGGAACACGAGGGACTGTGCATCTCTGCCAGTCTCATTGTCCCTTACTTTATTAGCTGTGGAGGTGTTTAATTCCACTGTCTCAGTGTGGGATTAGAGAGGAGGACGTGTCCCCTTCTCTTGCCAGCTTTAGAGATGAATTTTTTCACATAAACACCAGAGAATTCCACACACTCCTTGCTGTTTCCTACTTCAGAAGAGCTCTGTGCCACCCAGGGCTGGTTTTTCCTCTTTCAGTAACACCTGGGGATCCAGAGGAGTTCCAGAGCCTGCACCCACCTTCTGCTGGGTGCAGTGCAGGTGGGAGCCACACAGCTCCAGGGGCTGAGGCAGTCCAGAGCAGCCGGATGGGATGGGTGCACAGGGATGGAATGGATGGAGATGGAATGGATGGAGATGGAATGGATGGAGATAGATGGGATGGATGCACAGGGATGGAATGCATGCAGATGGAAGGAATGGAGATGGAAGGAATGGAGATGGAAGGAATGGAGATGGAAGGAATGGATGCACAGGGATGGAATGAATACACGGATTAAATGGAATGGATGGAGATGGAAGGAATGAATGCAAAGGGAAGGAATGGATGCAGAGGGATGGGATGAATGCACAGGGATGCAGGGAATAAAGACGGATGGAATGGATGGAGATGGAATGGATGGAGATGGATGCAGGGAATGCAGAGATGGAATGGATGCAGAGGGATAGAATGGATGCACAGGGATGGAATGGAATGGATGCAAAGGGATGCAGGGAATGCAGAGGGATGGGATGGACACAGAGAGATGGAATGGATGCACAGGGATGGAATGAATGCACAGGGATGCAGGGAATGCAGATGGAAGGAATGGAATGGAATGGAATGGAATGGAATGGAATGGAATGGAATGGAATGGAATGGAATGGAATGGAATGGAATGGAATGGATGCAGCTGGATGCACAGGCTTGCACCACTGCAAACCAGTCCTGCCAGGTCAGTCACTGGGAGTGGAGGGCTTTCTGGGACTCCAGCCTGTCCATGGCCACGGGACAGCCACAATTCCTGGTTTCTCTCTTTGGGACGAGTCCATCTGGTTTGCTGTTTGGTTTTTATGGCTCAGAAGTCATTGGGTCAGTGGACAATCATCTTGTGTGGGCACAAATCTGGACCAGAACACCTCCAGGGATGCCACAATAAAAAAATAAAAGACATGAAGCTGTTAGAGAGTGTCCAAATGAGGCCATGAGGACAGGGAAGGGTCTGGAGGGGAAATGATATGGGGAACACATGGTTTGTTCAGCCTGGAGGAGACGAGACTGAGGGGAGACCTCATTGTGATCTTCAGCATCCTCCTGAGGGGCAGCAGTGGGGCAGCTCTGATCTCAGCTCTGTGCCAGGGACAGGAGCCAGGGAATGGCTGGAGCTGTGCCAGGGAGGGTCAGGCCGGAGATCAGGGAAAGGTTCTTCCCCAGAGGGTGCTGGCACTGCCCAGGCTCCCCAGGGAATGGGCACGGCCCCGCAGCTGCCAGAGCTCCAGGAGCGTTTGGGCAGCGCTGCCAGGGGTGCCCAGGGTGGGGTTGTTGGGGTTGTTGGGGGGTGTGTGCAGGGCTGGGGCTGGGCTGAGGATCCTGTGGGTCCCTCCCAGCTCAGCACATTCCCTGATTCCCTGATCTTTGGTGCACTGGGTGACATCTCCACCTGCCCCCGGATCTGTCCCACACAGCTCTGGGCTCCTCTGATAGCAAACACCCCTGCCAGGACCCAATCCCTGCGTTCCAAAACCAGCCCTGACCCTTTCTGTGTGTAACTCCCGTTTTCCCTGACCGTTTCCCACAGGAGCTGAGGCCATGAGCCGGGTGGGATCCTTGCCCAGGCACTGCTCCGTGTGGAGCTGGAGGAGCCCCAGGCTGGGCTGTGCCCCTCGCTGCTCTCAGGGTGCCAGAGGGGATGGAGAGCAGCAGGGAGTGGCTCTGACACAGAGGTGCCAGTCTGGGCTGATTTTCTCAGTCTTGAGATCTTCCAAAGGATGAATTTTCTGAACATTTGTTCCTCTCAGCAGGCGCTATTGTTTCTGACATATTTATCCAGCTCAGTGCTACCTTGAGATATCACTTTTGACAGATAACCTTCTTAAATTAAACATACAAATGTGCCCTACTGAGAGGGAAGATGTGAGCACTAATGGCTCTGAGAATGATGGAGAAACCTTCCCATTAGCTCCTCCTGAGCTGCTAAATGTGCTCACGTATTAGGGAAAGAGACAGGGAGCCAGCAGGATCAAAGAGAGAATGGGGAAGGAGATCACGGAGTTGAGATTTGAGATGAAATGCTCTTCAAACTGCGGGGTGGGAGAGGCCAGGGCACAGAATTCAGGTTGCTGTATGAAAACTCGGCCAAGCTACAGAGGAAGGGGCTGAGTCCAGGGGCTGAGCTGCCAGCAGGACGTTCAGCTGCTGCAGGACCCAGAGAATTGCCAAACACCTCTCCTGTGCTTTCCCAGCCCTCTGCCCCACAGGGCGTGGCCCAGGCTGAGCTCAGAGAGGAGAAGAAGGAGATCCCCAAGATCCCTTCGAGGAGAGCGGCCTCAATTCCTGTCATTGTTGGAAATATTTCCCCAGAAGCCAGAGGACACTGTGGTGCAAGGGATGGAGCTGCAGCTCTTTGGGATCATCCCGAGGAGGAGGGTTGCAAGGAGGTGCCTGGGTTTTCTCTTTGCAAGACCCCCCGTGTCCCACAGCTGTGCCAGAGCTGTGCTGGGGTGCTCCCCAGCTCCCCTGTGCCCGGGCTGGCTCCCTGGGTGCCAGGGCTGTCCCTTGGAGATGGCATGACACTCATGGAGCCCCCCCATATCTCTTTTCTTCCCTTCCTCTCCTGTGTGAGGTCTCGCCTGTCCACAAATAGAAATTCTTTGGAGCAGGGACATCATTTTTTTGGCTCATGGCAGCTGGTTGGGCTTCACATCTGACCAGGGGCTGTGCTTTGGTGTCAGTTCTGTAATGAGGAAAAAGCCACAGGTACACTGCAGTGGGACAGCTTCAGATACTGGGGAGATCTGTGGGGAAACCAGGGGAAGGACCAGCTGCCCACCCCTCCTGTGAAGAAATTCCTCCTTTTCTAGGTTTTATGAGACATATTTAAATGATGCAATATATTTGAAAGCATATTTTAAAAGGTTGTTCTAAAAGTGAGGCAGCTCACACAATATCCACCAAAATGCTGCCACCCTTCCCCCCTCCCTCCTCCCTGTCCCTCTCATGAGAAGGAAAATTTCAATTCCATCTTTTCCTCCTGCCTTCTCTCTGCCTTCAAGTCCCTACTATTCCTCTTCTCTTCCAGCCCATTTTTCTTCCCTCATTGATGAAAACACTTTGACTGATTCCCCACCTCCCTCCCCTGGATGAAATGCCCAGTTTCCTTGACACACTGAAATTGCTAATGGTTCTTGCTGCTCCTTTTCCTAAATTGAGTATTTGTGAGGAATTACTCAGCTCAGTGCTCCATCAGACACCCAGGCAGGAGCTGTGCAGCACCAGCACTGCAATTCCAACCCTCGGTGTCTATAATTAAGCTGGAGGTTTGTGGTTCAGTGTCTGGGCTCTGTTTTTCCTTAGTGAACTGTGAGGA
Source organism: Bombycilla garrulus (assembly GCA_013400315.1). Classification (NCBI taxonomy): domain Eukaryota; kingdom Metazoa; phylum Chordata; class Aves; order Passeriformes; family Bombycillidae; genus Bombycilla; species Bombycilla garrulus. The sequence continues at coordinate 140,469 of VXBU01000222.1, read as the reverse complement.
ACTCTCTGAAGGAAGTGCCTGTGCTGTTTGCTCAATCACAGGTATATATATTATATATATATATTACATTTTATGTATTCCTGCCTGGATTCTCTCCCCACACAATGTCAGGAGCGCTCTGTTGAAAAATGGATAATCCATATGGTGAATTTTACAGCTAGGGCCCATTTTTAAAAGTCACAGATAAAACCCAGGCAGCAGGAAGGAAGAGAATGAGAAGAAAAAAGGAGAAGCAAAGGGAGTGGAAGAAGGCAAAGAGGGAGGGAAGCAGCTGTAAAAAGAGGGGGAAGAAGCAGGAGACGGAGCACGGCCCTGTAGCAATGAGGGGCAGGAGGGGAGGGGCTGTTTGGGAGAAAATTGGTCATGTCCAGTTCCCTTTCCCAGGATGGGATCCCACAGCTCCCCTCTGCAGGGCTGATGCCTGCTGGTTTCCAGCCTTTTCCCATTTCCAGGTCTGTAACAATTCTTCTGGATCTCATTGGGGCTTTCCTATTCCTGCACGGGATGAGGCCACTTCCAATGCAGTTTTTCAGAGTGACAAAGGCACTTTCTGCACAGTCTCCTCTGCAAGATTCCCCTCAGGTCTCTCTCTGCCCCCTCCAGTTCCTCATCTCCATCCAAATTCCCAACAACAAGGGGCTGCTGCCATATGGTTTCTTTGTGCTCTTCCATACCTTGCACTGGCTTCAAATTCACTTCAGAGGAAAAAGAGCAAATAACAGCAAATATTCAAGGATGCCTTGAAAGAGCACTGGGAGTTTCAGACAAAAAAAGGTAGGGAGGATTAAAAGGCAAAATAAATTGAAAAATGTAATCTGGGAATTTCCCAGCTGAAATGCTTTGGAAACAGCAGCAGGTTTCATTAGCTGGCTTTCACAGCAAAGCCTGTTGTGACCACAGAGTTGTTGTTTTGTTTAATTCCTAGAGAGCTTTTAAATTTAAACCTTGGCTTAACTGGAGAAAAATGTGTTAAAAGAGTAAATGGACCCCAAGAAACAGATAGGATTAAAATGAAATGTTCCTCCTCTAATCCTGAGACTAATCTAGTGGGAAGTGCCACTGGTGTCCATTTTCCAGTGTGTTCATCAAAGAAAATATCTGTTATTTGTCCACAGTGCAGATGGGAGGGTGGGTAAGATCCCTGTTTTGCTGGAAGAATATCAGGAATTGAGAAAATGTGAAACTCAGCAACAAGAAAGTTTTCCTGTCATCCAGCCTGAGCCTCCGCTGGATCCACTGAGTCCATTTTCCCTTATTGTTAATCTCTGCCTGGGATAGGGAAACTGAGCCTCTACATTTTGGGGTTTAGCTCTAGGTCTGCACCTAAACCATGGCCAGCAGGACACCTTCTGTACCTGTGCCTACTCACACAGCCATTTTTACACGCCATGGATAACTTGGGTCCAGGCTCTTACTGAAATATTATAATCCAAATTCCAAGTGTTTCTAATTTTCCTGATTTCTCTGCTCAATGGTGACACTTCTCATAATTACAGAAGCTGGGAATACCAGCCAGAATCCACAAGTGGTTCTACAGAGCAGAAAACAAAAAAATTGGGGGGAGGGGGGAACAATTTTTGTGTTTCATTCCCCACAGGAGCTGTATTAAATTGGGACGAACAGTGCTGGTGGTACCTCAGAGGAAAATGTGGATGAGCAGTGAGGGAGCCTTCGAGGAGGGCAAGGAGAATGAATTCCAGCAGCAATAATTAAAAATCCTCAGGGGAAACTCAGGGCACTTCCCACCCACTGCTGAGCACCAGGAAACAATGAAGGGCACGGGAGCTCCGAGCTGTTCCCACTAATTGGACACCGTGCCAGGGATCTGGGAAAGCTGGGAGAGAGCACCCAGCAAAGCTCCAGCGTGGCCTGGGGATGTAAAAATGTTGTAGCTATGGGATTCTGGCAGGTCTGAAAGGGAAGGGAGCTGTCCATGGTGTGTGTGAGCTCGCGAAAGGGCTGGCAGCAGCAGCAGGAATTGTGTTGTGTCTCCAAACAAGCAGGAGACTCCACAGCTGAGCTGGAGCTCCCTGGAAGGAGAGAGAGGCCTCAGTGCCGGCCTTTGCTCCACGTGGCTCCTACTCAGGAAGATTTTGGGAGTTAAAATTTGCGCCACAAGCAAACACACACGCAGCAGTAAAGCTGAATTCAGAAGCTCTGCCTTGTGCTGCCCCAGCTGGAAAATCCCAGACGTGAGGGGAGGAGGGATCAGCTCCCCCAATGACCTGCCTTGGGCCTCTCCATTCCCCTCAAACCTCCCCCGGGCCACGGGGACTCTGAGCTCTGGCCACACACCTGAGGCTGAGCAGGGCCAATAACATCTGCAAAAGGGGTTTTCATCATTTTCCTTTGTGTTTTGAAGTGAAAAGACTAAAAAAGAAAATGAACGTAAGTAATATAGCAACATGCTGGGGAAGCTCACTTTGCTCCTGCTGTTTTTTTTTTGCTCATTGCTTTTCTTACTCTCGCAGGAAAGGCACAACAGAAAAATGTCCAAGGCAAAATGAAATGTTTTGTCTCTTCTGGCTTTTTTTTTTTTTTTTTAATAATGGAGGGTTTACTTGATTTGGCTTTTCCCCTTTGTTTGTTTTTGGTCTTAGTGCTCTTTCCAAAGAAGTGTATTATTTATTTATTATCCTATTTCATAAGAAATATACAGAAAAAGCTTGAAAGCCATCGGGGGAGGCTCTCAGGAAATCCTGTGGTCTCTGAGGGGTGCCTGGCTCAGGATGGGCTGGTGGGAGAGGCCAAGGTGAGGGTGGGAACAGGAACAGGCTGGATATTAGGGAAAATTCTTTATTGGAGTGGTGGTCAGGCACTGGGAGAGGCTCCCCAGTGGAGGAATCACTGTCCTTGGCAGAACAGGTGACTGTGGCACCTGAGGACAGGGTTTAGTGGTGGGCTTGGCAGTGCTGGGCTAAGGGATGGAATTGGGATTTTGGAGGGCTTCCCTACCCTAAATGGTTCTGGATTCCAGGGGTGTCTCAAGGCCTGGAGGCTCAGGGCTTGTCCTAAAGACTCCTTGTCCTGTGTGCTGTCACACAGTGCCAGGGCCATCCTGGAATCCAGGCTGCATCCCACAGGAGCCTTTTTCCAGTGGAAACATCAGCAGCAATCAGGAGAAGATCTGCTCCAGACCACAGGGTATTTCCAACCATTTCCACAGAAACCCAGACTCAGACAGATCCAAGGTGCCTTGGAGAAGTTCATTTGGGGTTTTCCCCTCATCAGGAGCCTTTTCTCATTCAGTGCAGGGACTCCTTCACTGTGAGGAGCATGGGTTCCTTTTGGGCCCGTGTAGGCCACGTCACATGAAAGCCTTTTATCCACCAGAAAAATTCCAAACAAAATCTCTTATTTTCTTCCCCCGCCTCACTCCTGCTGCAGCAGCTCCTGAGTGCCCTGCAGGAAGCCCTGTCCTGGCCGAGAGCCCACCCTGCAAGGCCACGTGGGCCCCCACAAGTAGCAGAGCGGGCCTGGAATGCCGGCATTCCCAGGGATCTGCTTTTCCAGGGACTTCCTTGAGAGAAGAAGGAAGTTCACCCCAGATCTGCAGGTGTGTTGGAGCCCCCCTGCACTGAGAGGTAGCACTGAGGTGGCTGCACACACAGCCTGGCAGGCAAATCCCTGGAGAATCTGCTCCTTTCTGAGAGGAATGAGGGATTTGTCTTTACAAACAAGCTGTGGGTCTGCTGGTGGATAAAACCAGCACTGAGACATAAAAGAAACAATGGGAAGGGTTCCACTGATTGATGAATAGAAAACAGGTATTTGCATTTACAAACAAACTGTAGGGTTGCTAGTAAATGAAACTGGGTAAATTCTGTAAGAATTAAAAATTAAAAGGGAGGCTTATACATTAGAGGGGAATCTCAGGTATCAGGCATTCCAAGAAGTCTGGACCTCTCAAGTACCTCAGCAATGGCGAAAGAGAGAAGGAAATGCAGCAGGGAAATTGGGATAAAAAGGGAGGCTGTGTCATCCAAAATTCAAGAGACCCCAGGGGAATGCCCCATGACCTCTCCCTTTATTTGAATAAAGTAAAAGGACTCCTCTGTCTCCTTTTTGGACATAAACCTCTGGTGTTTGTAGCTTCATTTCCAACCGGCTCCTCCTATATGGGAGCCCTGCTAATCCCTGTCCCCAGGTGTCACAGCCACAGGGATTTTCAATCCCTGCAGGAGTGGGGACTCCACCCCTGCCCTGGGCAGCTGTGCCAATGCCTGGCCACCCTTCCCCTGGAACATTTTCCCCCTCATATCCAATCTAAACCTCCTCTGGTGCAATTTGAGGCCACTCCTTCTCCTCCTGTCCCTTGTGGGAGCAGAGCCCGACCCCCCCAGCTGTTCCCTCCTCTCAGGGAGTTGTGCAGAGCCACAAGGTCCCCTCTGAGCCTCCTTTTCTCCAGGCTGAGCCCCTTTCCAGCTCCCTCAGGAATTCTCCATTCCCTTCCCTGGGGAAGTGTCTTTCTTTTCAGTGTCTTTCCCATGGGAATTTGGAGATGTCCGTGTGCCCACAGCGCAGCTGGGCATCCTGGACTCTGGGGATGGGGGATGAAATGAGAGTGGGAGTTGGCAGAAAGGACCAGGGGCTGAGCAGCTGACACTGGGATGTTCATTCTGCAAAGCATCTGAGAGCCTGGAATGAACCTAAATTTCCTCCTGTCACCTACAGGGATGCAGCCACTTTTTTCATGCCCTTTGGATAAATAGAGGTTTTCTCCAGAGCCTCCAGGAACCTTAATTTTTCACCCATTCTAATAACCATAAAACTGAGACAGGCGAGTAATAAAATGTCAAAATCCATGTGTTTTAAAATCAGAGAGGACTCTCAAATGTCACTGAAATGTGGGATGGAAAAGGAGATAGGAGGACGTGTAGCTGAGGCTGTGGTGGTGGCTGGGCTGTCCTTTCCACACTGCTTTGGCCTCCGGGGACCCTCTGGAGATGGAGTGGGGATGAGGTGCCTTGGTGCTGAAGGAGCAGTTCCCTTTCTGGGGAGGTGAGGCTGCGTTTCCTGTGGGGTGTCAGTCCCAGTTTAGCCCAGTTTCCACTGGAGCTCTGGGGGAGCACCTTTACCCTTCTCCATGGGCTTCCTCCTGAGCCTCATGGGCTCTTTAGGCCCAAGCAAATCTGGCTGTCCTGAAATTCCTGATCTTCAAGGTTGTTAATGCAGAGTTCAGTCAAGTGCTGTGCAGAACGTGCAAGTTAACACAGAAAGTCCTGGACTTCTCTCCACCCCCTTCTCCCATCAAAATCTTATCTAAAAATGCCCATCATGGTGATAACTGGAGCAGAAACAGGGAAGGGTTCTCTCTTCTGGTAAAAAAGTCTTCATATTTTAAAAAAGCAAAACCAGCATCCTGGTCAAATTAGGATGAAAAGATGAAAAGTCAAGATTTTTATCTTTTTTTCCCTTTCTGTTTCTGCTAAGCATACTATTTTTGCAAACCATGCCTTTTTTTTTTTTTTTTTTTTTTTCTCTCCTTCTACAGCCTAGTAGAGTCCTGGGCTGTCATATGTCCCATATTCATGAACTCCAGAGGAATATGACATTTGACATTTCTTCTTTCTTTTCCTATTGGTTAGTCCAAGATTAAACATGTTTGGAAACCAAAGCCTTTCTCAACTCAGCGACAAAAAAAAAAAAACACCTCAAAATCAGAATGGGGCATTTTGATAATGCTGAAATTATTTTATTATTTATTCCGGAAATTATTTTTTTGTGGTTTTGAGCCTCATCAAACCCAATCTTCCTTTATGATGGTTTTGTTTGAACCTGTAGCTGTGTGAAAATTTCGAGAGAGGCTCTAATGGTGCTGGCAGGGCACTCTGTCAGGATGTGTCCTCCTGCATCCAGACCCAGCTCCTCTGCTGGGGAAAAGCTGCTTTGAGAGCAAAGGCTTAGGGAAGCATTTTAATTGAGTTCAGTGTCACACACCTTGCACAAGAAATTTCATGCTAAGCTCTCTCAGCAGGATAAGGGCACCTGGATCACTGGGAGCCTGGCTGGGTGAATATTTTGTTCTTGAAGCTGAAAAACTCATTGGAGCTCTCACAGAAATTTTTGAGGCTAGCATGAGGGCTCTGAATGGCTGGAGCTGTGCCAGGGAGGCTGTGCTGGTTTGAAAGTAAAACCAGTGAGACTCCAAGTCAGAAATACAATTTAATAGGAAAAAGTAAAATACATGCAAGTAATACAAAAGAAAACAAAAACACTGACAGAGTCAGAATACAACCTGATACCCTGCTAGTTAGGGTGGTGGCAGCAGTCCAGATGAGGTGGTGTTGCTGAAGT
>VXBU01000222.1:99935-134145 GCA_013400315.1 Bombycilla garrulus | reverse complement strand
CGGGGGAGGAGGTAAGGAAAACACTGCCCCTCCTGGCTTTAACAGTTCATGAAGATGGAGATAGAATACAGACCTTCTGGAATATTTTACATTGTAACCTAGGACAGAGGCTCAGGCTGGAGATCAAGGAAAGGTTCTTCCCCAGAGGGTGCTGGCACTGCCCAGGCTCCCCAGGGAATGGGCACGGCCCCGAGGCTGCCAGAGCTCCAGGAGCGTTTGGGCAGCGCTGCCAGGGGTGCCCAGGGTGGGGTTGTTGGGGTTGTTGGGGGGTGTGTGCAGGGCTGGGGCTGGGCTGGGGATCCTGTGGGTCCCTCCCAGCTCAGGATTTTCTGATTCCCTGCTCGCTCCTTCCTGCCGTGCCCAGGGGCTCTGTGTGAAGCCAGGCAGGGCCGGTGCTGTTGGAGCTCTGTGGGATTGGGTTGTGCTCACGGGGGTGGTGCAGGCTGCTACTCCACGCTGGAGAAGAGGGAGCAGCAGCACAGGGATCTGCAGGGCTTGTTCCCTGCTCCCGGGGATATCCAGCAGCTCTGCCCTGCAGGTTCAGCTCAGCCATGCCTGGTAGGGAGCCTTGGAGGGTGCCCTCAGCTCCTTCCCAGACCTGCCCTGGCAAGGACCAGCCAGGCCTGGACATCACCAGTGCCAGGGCAGCCTTTGGTTAACGACTTCAGTGGCAATACTGAGGTGAAAACAGAGGGAGGCAAAGCTCTCCCGCAGAGAAATAAACCCAAATAAAGCTGTCAGAAGGACAGAGCTGTTGTGTGCAAAGCCCTGTGGTTTTACTGCTCAGGAAAACCCTCTTCTATAAATACCCAATAAATGAGTTAGAGGCTAAATAAAACACCCCATATACTGTAGAGTTGAGACCAACAATCCTAAATGAGCAAACATTTCCAAAGGAATAACTCTGCTTGGTGTCAATTTATGTTAATGCTGTACATGATTGAACCCATTAGAGCAAATAGCCAGTAATAAGAATGCAGATACACCAGGAGCTAATTGCATTAGAGGCTAACAGGGCTCTGTCTCCCCTGCTCCTGCCTCCTCTCAGCTCCCTGGGATGCAGCCAGCAGCACATGGAAGGTGCCCTGTAGTCTCCAGACATGGTGGTGCTTCAGGATCAGGGCTCAGCAGCAGAGCTGGGGGATGTTCAGGGCCTCCTGCTGCATTATCTCTGAGCAGTTTGTGTTTCAAGAGAGTGAGGGGGATGGCAGAGGGGTTTGGCTGGCTCTGGGGAACACTTGGAAAAACACAGAGAAGCAGGGCGAGTTCTCTCTAGGGAACAGCACAAAGTGGTCAGATTAAAACCTCTGCCCAAAACACAGCCACCCCCCTTCAAAAGAGGCTTAGAGTATATATTACCAAGAAATTGTTCCCTGGGAGGGTGGGCAGGCCCTGGCACAGGGTGCCCAGAGCAGCTGGGGCTGCCCCTGGATCCCTGGCAGTGCCCAAGGCCAAGCTGGACAGGGCTTGGAGCAGCCTGGGACAGGGGAAGGTGTCCCTGCCATGGCAGGGGTGGCACTGGGTGATATTTAACCCAAACCATTTGGGGATTCCCTGACAGGATTTAGGGATGTGAAGCAGAGGCTGCAGCACCATCACCCACCCCCAACTCAGTGCCCTGCTCCCAGCACCAGATCCACCTCCCTGGCAGCACTCACAGCCCAGGTTCCCCCCAGCACCCCGAGCCAGAGCCAGGAGCTGAACAGCCACCTGTGCTGTCCTGTGACCAGAGCTCTGATCAGTACCACACTGCCCTGGTGACATTCCTGAGACTGTTCCAGGAGCCCAGACAGATGGGCCAGGACAGGAGCTGTGCATACTCAGTCCAGAGCTGTTCCCAGGCCACTTTTCGACTTAGCAATGCACATAAACATATTTTACATGTAAAATGGGCAATTAAGAAGGCAAATGTTTTAAAATACGAAGATTTACTGGCATAAAATTCGCCATCTATCAACGCTGCATAAATAGTTTTACATAAAAAGCCATCTGGAAACAGGTTGTTTATCATATTTATTCAGTTACAACTTGCTGGTTTAGAGGCTGTGCCTCCCTCATTAGCTGTCAAGACAGTTTGACGTGGCTGATGAGAGGTGGATGTATTTGAAATCCTGGATGCATTTGGAATTCTGCATGTGCACGAACAGTGCATGAATATTAACTGGGGCTTCTGGGTAGCTGCACTATTTCACACAGCCTGGACATGTTCTACACTGGAATTCCTCTGATGCCTTAGGATTTTAGTTTTTATATTTTTCATATATTTCTAATCCTGCAGATCTTTAGTGTATAACTCTGAACTCACACACAGTGTGAGCTGCTGCTTCCCCAGTTTGGTCAGACACAACAATTCCTCTCCTGGCAATCAAGGACACCTCACTGCCTCAGGCCCTGAGAGATGGGAACAAAAGTGAGTGGGTGGGGGGGGGGAAGCAAACTTGGGGTAAATGACTTCATTACCTGAAGCTGTAGTTGCAAGATTAACCCCCAATATGCAAATGGCCCAAACTTATAAAAATGTGAAAACCTGTGACCCGTGCTCCATTTTGGGTGTAGCCCTGGGGGGCCGTGTCTGCCCAAAGTGCACCCTTGAATAAATATAACCACTTTTTATTCCCTTAATTCTGTCTGGCCTCTGTTTTTAGGTAGCCCAAAAAGGCATGACCTCTGCAAGGAAAAAGCAGGCTGGGAAATTGCTCCTTACACCAGGTCTGGCTGGAAAACCTGTGGTCAGTGAAATGGTCTAGAAATGTGTTTGACCCTCCTGGCTTCAGTGGAAGAGTCTGAGGGTGGGAATGAAGGTGGGTATCATTGATTCCAGGGACTGGAGAGCACACAGTGCCTCACAGCCACAGGAACACACAACCCAAACTCGGGATGAACAATTTCCTGTGTCAGGAACACACCCAGGCTCGCAGTGCTGCTGTTTTCAGCCAGCCCTGGATAAAGCAGCACAGGTTGTATCCTCTGAAGGGGTACTGGAGGTGTCCCCCAGGGCTCTGTGCTGTCCCCACGGGCTGCCAGGGCCGCCTGTGCCTGCTGCAGCCCCAGCCAGCAGCCTGGAGTCGTAGCGCGGAGCCAACAGCCACCAGCTTTGCCTGACATTTGCCGTCTCCTTTGGTTTCAGTAATGAGATCCCTGGTTTTAAATGTCAGCTCTCACGAGGTGATGCTATTGTATTTAGCTCTGTGCCCTTCTCCTGGTTCCAAAACACTTGGCAGAGTTACTATAAATAACCCAATAACAAGAGCCAAATGAGTGGTTACAGAGCAAGGCAGAGGAAGTTGGTGCTTGGAAACCAGGGAGAGCTCCAGGAATGCTGTTTGCTGCAGGGGAGACAACTGGTGCTTCCCACAGCAGGGCCAGAGCGGACAGGGGACAGGGACATCTGCTCTGTGCCATGGGCAGGCCTGTGAGGTGGGAGGGTGCCTCAGCTGGCATGGCTCGTGTCCTTGGCCAAGAGCTCCGGTCTCTGCCAGCCTAGATGCCCCAGTAAGATGGGGCAATTCCCTCTGCCACCCCTGCCTCTGGCTCAGCTCCTTGTTCCATGCTCCACTGGAAGCAGAGGGATTTGATCCTGGGGAGTTGTCTGGGCTCTGTTTGTACTCACAGACACCCACCCAGCTCGTTCCTCTTGTCCTACCACAGGTGTCACTTCCTAAACTCAGGTAAGAACAATCCTGCACAGCAGAGGCTGCCTCTAACCCTTCAAAAGTCACACCCCTGAATTATCTGGACCTCAGGGTGCTGTCAGCCGCCAGCATTTGCCTGGGCCACCATGTCCTTGTGCCAGCTGGATGTCACAGAGAGCACCAGGCAGATGGGGTGAGGTTGAGCACCAGCTGCAGGTCACTCCTGGGAGCCTCCTGGGCCACCAGACCAGAGCTGGGGAACCAGGGACCTGCAGAGACATGGACAATGCTCTGTGAGACAGGAGCAGCCCCACAGAAGATGCTCCATCCCATGTGTTGCCCTGACAGTGAGGCCCTGTGCCCCTTGTAGAACCCACAGGCACAGGTGTGGGGTTTTGGTGCTGGCAGGAAGGGCTCAGCAGTGGGATGTTGCCAGGGGAAGCATTTTAATCTGAGGAGGTGCATTTGGTGCTTTCTCTTGATTTCAGCATGAGGGGACCTGCAGCTGCTTTGGTAGGGACAGCTCCCAGCACTGACACTCTCAGCCCTGCTGTCTCCAGCTGGAATTGGTGATGCTCCTGCCTCTGCAGAGGAGTTTGAGATATGAACCAGAGAATAAGAGAGCTTCCACAGGGCCCTATTCCCCCAGAAGATCCTCAGGAAGAGCTGCAGGTTGTCCCTGGGTTGTTTGATTGTTCCCTTTGCAGAGGCAACGTAACTGTGACCAGTTCAGCAGCAGGGTGAACCGAGCTGAGAATGGCTCAGCCACAGGCCAGGGTGCACTGGAGATCCCTCCCTGATGGGCTCTGTGGTTGTGTCCTTGAGGGGAGCTAAGGGTGAATATTAAAACCATGCTCAGAGGCATTTCAGGGAAGGGATGGCATTTACCTGCACCATGCTATCACAGAACAATTTATCTTTCACTACCAGGGCCAGTCCCACCGGAGAACCTCCCTCACTCCGACATGGCTGAGCCCTTTAGGATGAGGAGGGATGAGTGGCACCACCTTTCCCAGGCAGGATGAAACACCAGGAACAGACTGGGCAAGGCACAAAGCCTCCAGTAGCCACCTCCAGCCCCTGGCTCACTAATTAACAATAACCCAGACTAATTAGCAATTACCCCTTGGCTCTGCTCATCCAAGCTCTCCAGCAGCAAGTCCCGGAGCAGATCCCAGGAAAAGGAAATGGCTTGATCTATTAAGCTGTTCCTGGGGTTATTAATCAGGGAACAACTCTATCTGGGCACTTTATGGCTGTCACTGCATCTCCCTGCACAGCGAGGGCTGGGCTGGAATACAAACCTCTCTTTCCAGAGCCCCTGGAAGAGAGGGAATTTCTCCATCAGCTGCAGAATCAGACACAAGTGCATTGCACAAACCTGCTGGGCTGAGCACATCAACATGGCAATGGAGCATTTTTGCTGCGGGTTTCCTGAAATCCCTTCACAGGATCGAAAAATCTCGACTATCCTTAACTTCACTTCCACACAGGGAAGCAGAGGAGCAGTGGGAAGTGACTGGGGATTTTTAGTGTCCACATCAGCTCTCCAGCAGCAGATAATGGAAAAAATGAATTGTGCACTGATTCAGTGCCTAGATACTAACAATTAAGTAGCTTGAGATCTGCAGAAAAAGAGGAACATCTAATAGGAGCATTGATTACTGACAGCATGAGCCTTTAAATACTTTGTGCTGCTGCTAGCTGCAGAACAAACCTCTCCAGTTCCCCACGTCTCATCTCCCTGGGCTACTCTTTGGCTACTCTTTTTTTTTGTTGTTGATATCTGTTCAGCAGCAGAGAAAACAGCCCATGGCATGAGTACAGACAGCAAAGGGCTTGGCAGGTTGTCTCTGTGCAGCCACGTACATCCCGTGGACCCGGCTCAGGCAGCAAACCCTCGTCTCCCCAGGGCTGCTGAGATGTGGAGGAGCTTCCTGAGTCTCTAATGTGACATGAAACCACCAAATCTCCCCAAGCTAATAAGAGGCAAGGAGGCAAAAGCACAGGTATTAATGCAGCAGGCTGACAAACACGCTGCTGACAGCAGTGGAATGGGAAAAATCACAGAGGGAGCAGAATAATAACCCAGCCAGAGTTGATAATAAAAGCCTGAGAGCATTCACAGGGCTCTGGAGAATGGATGTGTCACTGGCTCCCTTCTGCCTGGGCCTGGGCACAGGGACACGCTGGTTTTGGGGCTGTGTCAGCCTCCCTGCAACCCTCTGAGCACTGCCATTGTGGAATGGGGATAACGGGATGGGGGCCTGGAATTAACTGGTCTTTAAAGCCCCTTCCAGCCCCAACCATTCCGTGGTTCTGTGATCCCAGCCAGGTCAGCACCACCACGGACCTTTGCCCAGAGCTCAATGTGAACAACAGTCACTGCAGAGATCCAGAAACCTCCATTTTTCCTGTGTTTTTAGGCACCATTTCTCCAGCTCTCCGTGGAGACAGAGGCTCTGGAAGCCTCCCTGAGGTGGTGTTTCTGCAGCATGCCTCGAGCTGTAAGCACAGCTCATCTCAAAAAAGAGCAGAGTCTAATACAAGGTTTTGGGGCAGAGGTTTTGAGAGCTTCAGCTGAGTAAATACCCCAACGCTGAGGTCTTTAAGCAGAGTGATGCTCAGAGCAGCTCCCAATTAACCTTTTCCCTTGGATATTGCAGCAGGCTCCAGGACACGGCGGGAGTGACAGAGCAGCTCCATGGACACACCAGCGAGAGCAGCACTTTAACCTGCCAGGGCAAATTTATAATTCAGTACCAGGATTAATAGCATGTATCACATTTAAAGTCCTTAATATATGTGGCCAGGCAGATTAGCAGAGGAATATGAAATCAGTGCCCTAGCAGCAGGCACAAATTATTCAGGCACTGACTGTCCTACCCTGCAACAAGCAGCAGAGCCAGGGTGGACCAGGGATATGGAGCACCCGTAAATCCAGCACAAAGAAACCCAGTCCTACAGGGCTGAACAGGGATAGGGAATATCAGTGATTAGAATCCAGAGAGCTTTGTGCTTTCCAGAGCACTGTGAATTCCAAACAGCACATCCCAGAGAACCAATTCCCACATTTTTCCCAAAGGATACCCAGCTGCAGAGAGAGGCTGTGCCTTTGTCTGGGCTCATCTGGGCTCTGCAGTGTCCAGAGGATGAGTTTGGTGATGGAAGTGCCCAAGGCCAGGTTGGCCAGGACTTGGAACAACCCGGCATAGTGGAAGGTGTCCCTGTCCTTGGCAGTGGAATGGGATGAGCTTTAAGATCACTTCCAACCCAAACCATTCTGAGATTCTGCATTTTCTGAACTGACAGAGGTGGGGGTGATGATCCTTGCTGAGGGGAAGGTGGGACACTCCAGGGTGCTGCTGCACAGCCACAGCTCTGATCCCAGGCAGTTCATGCAGTCACACTGGGCTTAATGAACCTCCTGAGGAAAGAGCTCAGTTGCAGACAGTTCAAGGAGTTCTAGCATGGAAGCACCCCCTGAAATCATGGAATTATGGGGTGGAATGGGACCTTAAAGCCCACCCCTGCCGTGGCAGGGACACCTTCCACTGTCCCAGGCTGCTCCAAGCCCTGTCCAACCTGGCCTTGGACACTTCAGGGATCCAGGGGCAGCAACAGCTCACAGGGAAGAATTTCTCCCCAAAATCCCATTTTATCCCACCCTCTGGCAGTTTGAAGCCATTCCCCCCTGTCCTGTCACTCCAGGCCCTTGTAAACAGTTCTTCTCCAGATTTCTTCAAGTCCCCTTCAGGTACTGGAAGGCCACAACGAGGTGACCCAGGGCCTTCTCTTCTCCAGGCTGAACAATCTCGATCCTCTCAGCTTTTAAAAGCATGCACCTCCTTCCTCCAGCACTTCACCTGTCTGCTTTTCCTCTTGATCATCCAGCAGCTTGAGCTGTGCCCACAGCAGTGACCCTGCAGCCTGTGCACTGAGCGTTGGGATCTCAGGATTGGCACAGGCTTGGCCCAAGTGCTTGTTTGTGCCCCGGGGCATGGCAGGAGGGAGATTTCCTCCCCCTGAACAGCTTGCAGAGTCAGAAGCATTTTGCACTTTGAGTTTGATGTCAGAGTGTGTTTCATACTCTCGGCTTTTCAGGATTATATGTAATTCCTAGAAGAAAAACATCCTTGAGAGCAAAGTGCCAAGAGATTTTGAAAAGATCACAGAATCCTCCAATTCTAGAGTCCTTCAGGTTGGAAAAGACTGAGTCTAACCATTAACTCAGCACTCCCGAGCCCACCAGTAACCGTGTCCCTAAGTGCCACATCCACACATTTTTGCACACCTGTAAGGATGGTGACTCCACCTCTGCCCTGACCACCTTTCTGTGAAGGAGTTTTCCAGTCTAGACCTCTACTGGCACAACTTGAGGCCATTTCCTCTTGTCCTGTCCCTTGTTCCCTGGGAGCAGAGCCTGACCCCAGTCTGGCTGCAGCCAGGGAGGTGTCAGGGAGCTGTAGAAAGATGGAATCCCTTTTCCTCCCCACCTGCAGATGTGTCAGGCCATGTTTCCAAGGTGCACACAGCCCTGCTGCGTGCTGGCCAGGCCACACACCTTCCATGGAGGTGTTACCGTTGAGGGACAGAGACACATAATCACAGAGTGATTATCTGCAGTGCTTTATTGGGCCCAGAGAGTCAGGGGTTACAAACCCAAATTTAACTCTGAGCTTACTGTGACAGAGAGACCTCTTTTATTCTTTACATTACATAAGTAAAAGTTTAATTATTGTTCCATTGATCTCATAATTCTTGTCATGGGTTATAATCATACGTCATGGTTACAGAATGGTTACACAAGTAAAATTAAAATTACCCCACTTATCAGAATTATTCAGGTGAGTCTGACCTACCTAGTATAAGGCCTGCTGTGAGGCCTACTCCCCCCCCAAGTATCCGGTGATTTTAGAAATTTTTAACCCTAAATTATCGGAGGCAGAGCTTCAGAGCCTCTGCTGATTCCAGCTCCCTGCAGGCCCAGGGAGCAGCTCAGCTCAGCTCAGCTCAACTCAGCTCAACTCAGCTCAACTAAGCTCAGCTCAGCTCAGCTCAGCTCAGCTCGGCTCAGCTCAGTTCAACTCAGCTCAGCTCGGCTCAGCTCAACTCAGTTCAACTCAGCTCAGTTGAACTCAGCTCAGCTCAGTTCAACTCAGCTCCGTTCAACTCAGCTCAGCTCACTCAGCTCAGTTCAGCTCACTCAGCTCAGCTCAGTTCAACTCAGCTCAGGTCAGCTCACTCAGCTCAGCTCAGTTCAGCTCACTCAGCTCAGCTCACTCAGCTCAGCTCAGCAGGCTCTGAAGCATTTTGGCTGCTCCCTGGTGCAGCTGCATGGGTGGGACCTCCCCTGCAGCCCCTGGGTATGCCGAGCTGAGGGATCAGCTGCACTCCCCACACCTCTGGGACCTGCCCCGCACCCTCAGGGCCCCTCAGCAATGAGCTGGGCTGGCAGGGACACGGCCCAGCCCTCCACACCTTGTTCCCAGTGATGCCTATTGATTTTTGTCTTTTTTTCTTTCATATATTCTCTGTATTCTTTACACATAAAATCAGAGCTCTGTAGCCTATTATTCCATTTGCAGCTAGTTTTACCAGAAAGTCAAAAATATTCCAGAAAGAAAATATTCCCAGAAAGACAAAACATATTCCCAAACCCCTGTCCTCCCAGTTTTCCCTGGAAACCAAGGCTGAGAAACAGCTCTTCAGACACATTTTCATCAACAAAGGTCAGTTCTGTCTGAGGGGGGAAGGCTTTAAAAGGGCCTTGGACTGTGGGGAGAATTGCATCACCACTCGTGCTCTAATGTGTGCTTTTTGTCAATTGTGCCAATTTACCAAACTTATAAAACTGTCTGCAGCCCTGTGGGGGATGGGCTTTTGTGGAAATTTTCCGTAAGTGTCCCTGAAAGCCTCGAACAAAGCCAAGCTTTCACATTACCTCCCACAGTACTGTCATCTCCAAAGGGGGTGTGGTTTCATTCACAGGTTCTTACCGCATCACCAGGACAGGGCCAGCACAAGGGCATCTGGAGAGCTGGGGATGATGAGCTGCAGCCTCCATCCCCGGGTGTGTGAGTGAGCACTCTGCAGAGCTGAGCTGAGCCTTGTGAACCTCGCTCCAGCAAATCTCCATTGGTGTTCCAGTCACCACGGGGGACACAGGAGCTCTGGTAAAGGAGTAACACCCACGGCAGACAGCAGGCACTGCTCTGCAGGAACTGCTCTGGCTGNACTGCACATTAAACCAGCACAGAGTCTGAAAAAATATAAAAGCTAAAACTTAAGGCATCAGCCCAGTGATGCTTGGGGAGGGCTGGGGAGAGGCTCAGAGCGGCCAGGGGAGCAGGGAGGGATCTGCCTGCTCAAGCCTCTGCCTCACACCGGCATTGGGCAAAGGAGGAGCTGCCAGAGGAGGGACAGGCACCTCCCTGCTCCTCATCACCCCCCCCGGGCTGCTCATATCTGTGAGGAGGTGTGAGCACAGAACACAAACCCTGTGAGGAACCACTGGGGGAGTTGGGGGTGTTCAGCCTGGAGAAAAGGAGACTCAGGGCTGAGCTCATCACNCCCCCCCGGGCTGCTCATATCTGTGAGGAGGTGTGAGCACCACAGTACAACCCTGTGAGGAACCACTGGGGGAGTTGGGGGTGTTCAGCCTGGAGAAAAGGAGACTCAGGGCTGAGCTCATCACTCTCCACAGCTCCTGCAGGGTGGCTGTGCTCAGCTGGGCTTGGGCTCTGTCTCCAGGAACTGACAGAATGAGGGGACACAGCCTCAAGCTGCACCAAGGGAAATACAGGTTGGATATTGGGAAGAAGTTATTCACACAAAGGGTGATAAAGCACTGGAATGGCTGCCCTGGGAGGTGCTGGAGTCACCGTCCCTGGATGTGTTTAACAAAGCCTGGATGTGGCACTGGGTGTCAGAGTTTAGTTGAGGAGTTTGCATGGGTTGGACTCGATGATCTTTCTGGTCTCTTCCAACCTCGTGGTTCTGTGATTCTGTGAGGAGTTTAATTAGGAACCACAAAGAAAAGTCCTTCTGCAGCATTGGGCTGCACACCTGAGGCTGCTGTGAGATGCTTTTGCAAAGATGCCCCATGGGGTGTAATCACACACTCCAAATTTCAGCCATCTGATCACTCCCAAAACTCATAAAATTAAATGACAGCTCACAGAGAAAGGTGAGAAATAATGAAGAGCCACTGGGAGAAAATATCTGTGTCTGTGTGCCCCTGAGGAGGATGTAATTGGCACTGATGGGACATGAGGGATTGTCACTGGCTTTTACAGGAGAGTGAAATGGGGCCACTTGGTCAGTGATCCCAGTTCCTGAGATTCATCCCGAGAGCAAACTGGGTTAAATATCGCACAAATTAATTCCTAATGTGGAGTCAGGACTGTGTGAGTCTGTCTGTGCCTGCAGGAAATGCTGTGTTTGCAGCTGGGACAGGAGAGAGCAAAGCCTGGTGCTGGTGGAGCCAGGGTGGGAAGGGCTGTGTAAAACAACCCAGCAGCTTCTGCTCCACAGCTGTCCCCAGGCTGAACACAGAGTCCAGCAGGTCCCCTGTCACTGCAGAGCTAAAAGGCATTGAAATAATGTGCAATGAGAAAGAATTTTTTTTTTGTATTTTTTTGACACCTGGCTACTTGGTTCCACTCCAGAGGAAGTGGAGCTGAGAAGGAGCTGGGCAGGTTCTGTTGGTTCTGGGGGCAGTAGACATGGACACTCTACCCCAAAGGCAGAGGAGAGAAACTGCTGATAAAAATGTGGGATTTCATCCTTCTTTCTGCCCATCTGCAGCTGGAATGAAACCCAGTGCTCACAGGGACCTGCTTGCCTGCACATCTCCCCTGTCACGGGCATCACCACAGGCTGTCATTCCTGCTAGGACTTCCAGTGGGCCCCACAAACATATTTGACCCCTTTGCATATTCACAAAATGTTGCCTTTAAGTGCTGGTGGCAGGAGTTCAGGCTTTGGGCTGCACAGCCTTCACTGCAGAACTGGACATGGCCAGCCACAGACTGAATTATTTTTAATTGTTGTTGTTGTTTGTTTTTTGGAATTATTTTTATTTTAAAGAATCTGTGTGATTTTTATCTATGTCAGGTGTCCATGTGAGGGAGACCTGGCTCCCTGCTAGCTGAGCCTGTGCAGAGATGAGATAATTCAGAATTAGCCTTGGTGCATCACAGCCCAACCCTGGGGAACTTTAGTGACCCAAAGGGACATCGGGGTCACCTCATCTCCACAGCACAGACATCCCTGTGCTCCTGTTTGAACATTGCACCCACAATGAACACACCCAGCTATTATTGTTCATTGCATGTGGTGGAGAAGCCTTCATTCATCATTTTAATGAGGATGTTCTTCGTTAAAAGAGCCCATATAGTTTATTTATAGCCTGGATGAGTTTATCCTGTGCTTTTAGCTTTAGTTCCTAGCAGACCTCTGGTGTTAAATCTCTTATTTTGGGACCACTCGTCCTTAACCTCCTCTTGGCTAAGTTTATCTGACTGAACTTGGGGAATTATTTGCCTGCCTGACTTTATCTCATTATCGAATCTCTGCTCTGGTGCATTCCTAAATGTCTCCTCCAATTTAGGGGAGTCCTCCTTCAGCTGTGGCTGTTATTGAGCACCCGTGGCTGGGGCACTGCTGTGTTCCTGCCCTCCCAGGGCTGATTTCCCCTCCTGCCTTCCGTGGCTTCCATGGCTGCTTCCCAGCCCGGCCGTGTCTCCTGCAGCCTCTCTCCAGGGGAATGGCTCCACACCCAGCCCCATTTCAGTGCTCACAGCTTCCCAAAAACCCAGCCTGCTTCCCAACAGCAGTAAGAGCTCTCCAGCAGCTTTTTGCTACCTGAAGCTTTCACAGAATCCCAGAATGTGCTGAGCTGGGAGGGACCCACAGGATCCCCAGCCCAGCCCCAGCCCTGCACACACCCCCCAACAACCCCACCCTGGGCACCCCTGGCAGCGCTGCCCAAACGCTCCTGGAGCTCTGGCAGCCTCGGGGCCGTGCCCATTCCCTGGGGAGCCTGGGCAGTGCCAGCACCCTCTGGGGAAGAACCTTTCCTTGATCTCCAGCCTGACCCTCCCTGGCCCAGCTCCAGCCATTCCCTGGCTCTTGTCCCTGGCACAGGGAGCAGAAATTGGAGCCTGTTTTATATTTTCTCCCAGGTCATCAGTACAAATATTGAACAGCCCAGAGCCCACATGCTCATCCCTGCAGGACCTCGTTCCAGCATCCTTCTGACTATGGGCAGGGATTCACAGCTTGGACTCATCACTGGAAGGTTTAAAAGTCCAGGGACTGACAAAGGCCTGTAGTGACAGGACAGGGGGCTGGCTTTAAACTGAAAGAGAGGGAGTTTACATGCGATATTAGGGAAAAAAAAATGTTCCCTGTGAGGGTGGGAGGCACAGAGAAGCTGTGGCTGCCCCTGGATCCCTGGAAGTGTCCCAGGCCAGGCTGGATGGGGCTTGGAGCAGCCTGGGAGAGTGGAAGGTGTCCCTGCCCAGGGCAGAGGGTGGAATGATATGGCCTTTAATATCCCTGTCAACTCAAACCAGTCAGAGATTCCATGGTTCTAACTTTTCCATCTATTTAACATGCACCATGTTGAACCCATTACGCTGTAATTCCTTAATTGCAATTAATCTTATTATATCAAGGAAAACATTATCCTCACACTCATCACAGTGCTTACAAGCAACACACAACCCCTTTGTAAAGCCCAGGCATGCAATTAGCAAAACCATTTATTTTATAATTAACCACTTAATTTATAATTAATAGAGAAGCACTGAAACAACCAGAAGAAAAATTTTGGCAAAACCTGAATGCACCCAAAGCCCTTGAAGAGTAACTCTCAAAGCTCCTTGTGGACTGAGGAATTCTTTCCATTGGTTCATCTGATTTGATATCATTTCTGCAGACCAATAATGAGGTTTTTGTTCTGGAAGTACCCCAGGAGGGGACTGGGACCAGCAGGGCAACTCTACCTTGGCAGGCCTGGACCTCCTCCTCTTCTCTCCTTCCTTCCCAGGAAGTGCTGAAAACATTTTCTCCTCACACCCCTTACCGGATTACCCTGCCCTGCCTGTCTCACCCTGAAGGAATTAGAACATCTCATTTGGTGCAGCCTGGAGTCAGGAACATGATCTGCTCCCCCTCCTGCACCGGGGGAGCTGCAAGGTAAAGTTCCACTGTAGAGATTTCGGGAGAGGGAGGAATTTTCTAGGGGAGAGAATCGGCGAAATGAAGATGAGTCTTCCAAAAACACATTGCTGCTTTTCAGTTTTGTGTGCACAGAGGGAGCACAGCACCAGGGAGCTGTAGGCTCTGGGTTTGAAGTCTGACTGACAGCAGACTAGGGATGCTGGAATAATAGGGAGGCATTGTCAGTGTTCAACAAGCGCTGGAAATCACAGGAAGTTGGAGGCAAAGGAGTGAAAACACATAAAAAAATAAAAGGATACAGAGGAGCAGCTGAGTGATATTTCACTCCCTTGTGAGTGTGCAGTGAGAGGGTGCATTTCTGCAGAGTGTATTGAGAACATATTAAGACTTTTGAACATGGGGGTGATTCTTTAATTATTTTTTTTTAATTTTAAATTTCTTTTTAGTCATGAAAAAATCTCCACTGGCCTCGTCTTGATGCTACAGCTCCTGATGCCTTGACTGAAAGTCCCTGGGGCAGAGGGAATATCTGAGAGCCACACCTGCTGCCAGAATGCTCCGACTGATTAGCAGGATCTCAGCAGCATCCCTTTGCACCTGCACCAGTGTCAGAGAGAGACAACAACTGCATTGATTTCAATGATCCTTTGCAGGGGGTGCTTAATGCCCAGATTTGTCTCTCCCTTGCAGTGTTCAAAGCAGGTTCACACAGTGCAGCCTTAACATAAATGTATTTCAATAAAGGTAATGAAGAAAGAATCTTTATTTCCTCCAGTGCTTGCTTGAATTTCGTTCTTGGGCAATATCCCAGAGGGTGCCACGGCCATGGATCAGCCCTGGGGGCTCAGCTGGAAATGAGTTTTCATTCCCCACGCTGGCACCACAGCACATTAAAAGCATTTGGGGCACTCTGAAACAGTTGTAAAAGCATCACTGTCAAAGATTGTGCACTGAATTTATAGAAATGAAACCCTCATCCCTGTGGGTGAGGAGGTCCCTGAGGGGAAAATGGCTGGAGAGGACGTGGAGGAGGACTGGGAGAGGATGTGCTGAGGACCAGCCTGCCCTGGGTGTGTCCCTGTTCCCACAGTGACTACTGACACTGAGACTGTGTCCCAGGATGGAGCTTCATTCCACGGCACCCAGAGGTGCCCTTGTGTCACATCTTCAGGTACAGAGAGAAGCAGGACCTGCTCCAGCCAGGGTGTGTGGCTGGGGGGGAAGAAATACAACCCAAAGAGTTGGAGAGTGAAACTGTCCCGTTCCAAGGACGTGTTTCACCACTGTCCTGTGCTTGCAAAGAGAATTCTGGATGTGTCCCTGGCTAAAATATCCCTGCTGTGACCTCAGTGTGCTTTAGGCTCCAGCCTTTGCCTCCAGGAAATCCCATTTCCTGTGATGCATTTGCTGCAATCTCCTGTGTCCGTCAGGTTCAGAACCAAAGTCAGCCAATAAATATTTGTTGGAAGGCACAAGCCAGGACCGTTGAAGAGAAACATCTTTGCTGGATGAGGTTTTGAGCAATCTGTTCTAGTGGAAAGTGTCCCTGTCCATGGCAGGGGCTGGAGTGAGATGGGCTCTAAAATCCCTTCTACCCCAAACCAGTCTGGGATTCTGTGATCTGCAGTGGGATCCATCCCTGTGCAATTCCCACAGCAGCTCTGGGACTGTGGTTTCCTGTGGCCAGACAGGGCAGGCAGAGCTGTTCTCCTCTGTGTGCTGAATGTGAGGCCAGCAAAACTCCTTTTTACCACTTCCACTGGAGCTTTGCACCAGACAGGCCTGGATGGATCCACAGCCTGATGGATCTGAGGGGAGAGGGCCAGGAGCCAAGCTGCCTCTAGATCTGCAGCTGTGCCAGCACCTGGAGGGGGAATTTGTGCCCTCCCCTGCTCCCCTGTGCTGTGAAGTGACAGCTCTGTCCCCGTGCTGCTGCTGCTGCAGCTCCCAGGCCACAGCCCTTGCCTGGCCCGGGCTGCCCAAGTGCTGGGGGCTGAGCAGGGCGCACAGAGAAACAGCTTCTGGCAGCCAGGAGAGCTCCCAGCCCAGCCCAGCCGGCCCTGCTGTCGGCTCATCGGGCTGGGGAGGAGGCGGGGATGGATGAGAGCATCCCTCACACACCCGTGGCTGTGCTGGGACAGAGCTCTGCTGCCCTGGGCTGCAGACTGGAACTGGCCCAGCCAGATTCCAGTCCATGCCTGGGCTGCCTTTCTCTCATTTCCCCCTGTAATCCAGTGCCGGTGTGGTCTCCAGGAGCAGCACCACCGTTTGCACCTGCCTGGGACACAGCAAGCAGGACCTTCCCCAGGTATTTCCATTGCAATAGCCTTGAAAATGTAAAATAAATTATGTTCCCTGGAGCTGATCAGAGAAATGGGGGCTCACCTGCCTTCCTGGAGCCATCCCTGGCATCATCCATGGCATCCTGACCCCCTCACCACCTGGGAGAGTCATTACCCATTACCCAGAGTCTCCTGGGACCCCCTGTACCTGCTCCAGCCTCCCCTGACACCAGAGCAGCTACAGGAGGGCTTGGGCACAGAGCTCGTGGCAGATGCCCAAGCTTGCCCTGGCCTCCGAGGACTCATCATTCCAGGTCCCAGTGGCAGCACCTTCCAGTGCAGGGGACCGCGGTGAGGTGACAGTGACACATGCACTGTCTCTGCCAGCTGTCCTCTCTCCCAGCCCCACCGTTCCCTTCTGCAGACCTCTCTCAAAGAGGTGGCAATCACTCTGAGTGACAGAGACTTCAGAACTACAAAACACCTCCTTCCGTTTCCTCAGTGCAAGCCTAATTTATGGAACAAAAAGACTTTTGAGGCATGAGAAACATCAGACAGCGAGCTCCCAGGCTGCTCCCTCCTCCCTGCGCCGCTCAGCAGTGCCCGCAGAGCAATCCTTGCTGGCATCCAGGTGCAGGATCACACGGCCAGCTTTGCCTTTCCAGATGACCCCCGGCTCTTCTCATTATCCCGGCATGAAGCAGGATCCCCCGGAGCAGGGGCTCACCGTGCCAGGACTCGTTAACCTTCTGTAGTCTGCCTTCAAAAACCTGCCAGAGAGGCTGCAAACAGCTACTTTGGAGCGGGTTTTCCCGGCTTTTGCTTCTCTTTGAAGGGAATGCTGGAATTGAGGGGTGTGAATTCCAGTTTTTTCAGGTGGGGATAGAAGCAGGGCAGGGAGGTGGGGTCTGTGGGAAATGCAAAGCTCTCTTGGGAGCACTCCTGTCCACGGGTGGGAACAGAGCTGGGGAGGCTGGAGCCCCAGGAGAGGCTGAGGGAGCTGGGAAGCGGCTCAGCCTGGAGAAAAGCAGGCTCAGGGGGGACCTTGTGGCTCTGCACAACTCCCTGACAGGAGGGGACGGCTGAGGAGCTGGGCTCTGCTCCCAGGGAATAAAGGAGGAAATGGCCTCAGGGTGTGCCAGGGAAGGTTCAGGTTGGATATTATGGAAAATTACTGAAAGAGTAGATAAGCATTGGCACAGCTGCCTAGGGAGGTGGTGGAGCCCTCATCCCTGGAGGGATTAAAAAAATGAGAGGATGTGGCACTTTGCAATATGGTTTAGTAGGAATGGTGGTGTTTGCTTGAAAGTTAGATTTGATCTTCTTGGAGGTCTTTTCCAGCCTCAGTTATTGTGTGATTCTTAGTGACTGAGCCCAACTGCATCATCCAAGGAGGGACCAGTCCTAGCTCAGTGGTGGCTCCTGTGCCAGGATGTCCCTGGCTGTTGGTCAGTGAACACTGGGTGCCCCAGACAACAAGATGGGGTGGGAAATGATGACAGTTAAAAGCACAGCCCCAGCAATCCCATTGGTGTTTCCTCTCCCTGCTTTCTTCAGCTGTGAGGTGCCTTAGGTCATTGTTTTCAAGCTTTTCTTTCCAGTCTGGAGTCTCATTTACAAGGCAGTAGTTGGAGTTCAAAGTGATGCCTGGGAGCGAGGGGTGCCAGAGTGTTATGGAAAAAAATAATAATCAGGAATCAGAGGAGTACTGAGGAAGTTGGCAACTTGTTACAAACCTATGCTAAATTCAGGCCACTGAGCCTGAGGTGTAAACAGCCCTATCTGATTGCTGCATCTTCATTTTCTGGTTTTGATCTTACCTTATTTATTTCAAGCAAGATAACAGGGAATGTGCCATGCTGAAATGAGAAAGGCCCATACTCAGAGCAAAGTGAGTTTTCCTGTCACAGCCCCTTGTGAGACCAGGAAACTGTGCAACAGGAAAGCGCTGCTCCTCTTGCTCACCACTGTCCAATTTTCAGTTTGAATGGCACAAAAATGCATAAGAATGCAAGAAACAATCTGCTGTCATTAGCAGTCCAATTGCAAAGCTCCTCAGACTCACAGACTGGATTGTCTGCTTCTACAAACTGCATTTCAGTTAAATGCCGGCACTTGTAGTGTCTGTCCCATTTTCTCAGGAGCTTTGTCCATCCAAGGCCAAGTTGGATGGGGTTGGAGCAATCTGGTCTAGTGGAAGCTGTCCCTGCCCATGGCAGGGGGTGGAGCGAGATGATATTGCAGTTGCTGTGACCCTGATTATATAAACATCAATGAGAACAGAGGTAAAGCTGAGCAAATGCTGAAGAAAACTCTGCAGGTTTGACTCCTTGTGACCAGGTCAGGCACCAGTTGTGTGTCCAGGTTCCCAAATCCCATGACCACAAGTTGATTGGCACTAAGGACTGTCTTCAGCTCCTTTACATTGTTCTCTGGATTCTGAGGTGTCACTCACCAAGCAGGGAGCCAGGAGGGTTTGAGGTGATGCTGGGCACCAGCCAGGCTACAGAGCAAAGGCAGCTCTCTGCCACCCTGGAGGATGGGCAGGGATCATCCTGGCTCCTTGACAATGGCAAATAATGTGGTTAAAGGAGAACAGGAGGTGCTCAGTGATACTTTAATCAACTTGGTTACGTCTAGAAGGATTTGCTGGAAAAAGTTCTCTATGGATAAACTTTGAACCAAAGCCATGAATGGATTATTGCTTTATTCCCAGCCAATTTGCTTCTAGCTTGGGCTTTCTAAATTCACCCTGAGTAGGGATTTTAAGCAAAGGAGACAGTCCCAGGGTTCCTGAGCAATGATTTGTTACCAGCATTTATAGAGGCAGGACCTCACAGTAAGCTCTCAGTTGCCTTCAAACCTCCCAGGCCCTGTCACCTTTTCGCAGGGCAGTGACACCTCTGAGGCTGAGACACCTGCATGAAAACCTCAGGTTTGTCTGGTATTGTGCAATTATAACCAGAAGAACATGCAATATGTGGTCATCAAAACTTGATCTTTGCCTGGCTGATGTTAAACAAGTCACAGAGAGTCAGAAGCTCAAATGTCTGTGTTAGACTGAGCTGGCCTTCCTAAAGCCTGAAAGATTGTTTGCCTGCCTAGAAATGCAGTGTAGATAGGGCTGTGTGTATGTTCGAGTAGGGGAGATATCATAAAAATAGGTGGCAGAGAGAACAAAACACTTAAACTGATTTAGAGCAGGGAAAACACAAGATGGCACAAGTAGCATTTCAAGGACGCTCGGTGAATTTGAGAAATGAGTAATTCCTGCACTGCCTTAAAGCCACAGCCCCCTCCCTGGAAAACACCGAACATCACAATTGCACCATAAATCGCTGTGCTTGCCCAGGAAAGGTCCCTGGGCAGTAGCTCATCGGGGTGTCAGACAACCACAGGAGGCATCCTAAAGCTGTCTGTGCAGATTGTGTTATTTTACACACCTCCAAATGCTCAGAGAAGGTGCTTGCTCTCAGGAGGTGCTGCCTCCAGCTGCCCTGGGCTGTGCAGCTCTCTGGGCCCTGCACTGGGGCTGTCATCAGCAGAGTGTCCTGAACACACAGCACCTGTACCAAGAGCCACAGTGTGCTCTGGATGGGGCTGCTGCCTGATTGCTTGGTGACATCCCCGCAGGGACAGGGAGGTGAGAGCTCCTGCATGGGTGTAGAGAACACACAGCAAAGCTGGGCTGCAGTAAAGGCTCCCTCCCTGTGCTCAGCCACCTCCTGACAAAGAGCTGAGCACTCTGGCTCCCTGCTGAGGCCAGGGAAGATGAGAAGTCCTGGTGCTGCTCAGAACCCAAAGCTGTGGCTGTGGAGCTGAGCTGATGCCTGGCTGTGCCTCCAGGAGCCTGTGCTGTGTCCTGCTGGCACTGGGAGCCTGGCCTGGAGCCTGCTCACAGATCTGTCCTGAATGTGCAGCCACACCCTGGTCTAATCCCCTCAGGCAGTTCAGGTTTCCCGAAGGAATTTGTACCTCTGATTTCTCTTCCATTCTTGAAGTCTTGGGATGGATCCCAGGGTGGCAGCCAGCAGGAAGAGCCTTCCTCTGAGTCATGCTGATACCTCAGCTCTCCGCTCTCCACTGCACCACTCTGTCCTCCCCTTCTTCTGGTGTCCCCCGCACCAAGGGCTTTGATTCCTTCTTTGCAAAATGTGCTGTACTGTGGATGTTAACGGGAGCCTTGAGACTGCAGCTGGACCTTCACTCCTTCCTTCACTCCTTCCCCAATGCTCTGTTGTTTGGTTGCTCCATTTAATGAGAAGTGTTTTCCAGGTGCTTGTGTTGACGCACTGAATCAATCTCCAGTCCTACTGCTAAGCCTTTTTAGAGTCTCCCTCACACTCTCCAACAAGGATTTGGATTTCAGATGCTCCTGCCTCCCCACCTGAGCACCTCACCCCATCTGCTGGGTGCTGTGGGAGGCTGGCACTGAGCACGTGGGGCTTGTGCCTCAGCTTCGCGCAGGGAAACCCATGGAAAACACATTTCTGTGCTCTGACCAGTGCCCTGCTGCAGGGCCATCTGGTTTTGTGGGATTTCACCTGGAAGGGATTTGCCATTTTCACAGAGCTGCGTTAACTCTGTGTTTTAGCAGTGCCCCCCTGTCCCGGGCGATGGAGGGGGTTGGATGAAGCAGCTCCCATCCCAGCAGGTGAACAAAGGAGCCCACAGGGCCCCCAGTGCCAGGGGCTCCCAGCAGGAACCACATTCCCTGGGCTCGCCCTCCACGGCCACTCCAAAGGGTGAAGTGGCAACCTCAGCATCCAGCCTGATCTAGGCAATGTGGCCTGGAAACCTCCACCCTGGCAGATACACTCGAGCCTCCAACACCAAAATTCCGTGTATTTACTTAGAAACCGAGCACAAAAGGCATCGCTGCCTTAATTGCCAGATCCTCCTGATTTACAGGAGCGCTGGGTGCTCAGGATCCTGGAATTACCCCGTGTAATTAGTTCCCTTTCAGAAGATGTGCTGTCTTTGTGCCTGGCTGTTCCCCGCCCAGCTCCCTGATTGCCTTTGTGGCGGGGCTGCAGCAGCCGCTCCCAGCTGCAGCTCAGCGCTGCCGAGGTGCTCAGGGTGTTCATTAGGTCGAGATCCCAATCACGGAGCCGCTGGGTAATGAGCAGAGGCTCCAGCAAGGCCCCTGGCCGGTGTGTGCCAGCTCCCAACATCCCGCCTAGAAAATCCTCTGGCAAAGGGCACCGAGACCCCCCAGCTCTGCACTAGAGCTTATCGGGGGCCAGCGTTCGCAGGGAGGCATGTGAAAATGTCAGCACAGATGGAGATTAAGCTGTCTTCACCTCACGTCAAAACTGCCATCTGCTCTCCTGCGCAGCTTTAATCAGATTTTCTCCAGAAAAAAAAAAAAGGGAGCGAGAGGGATGGGGAGGGCTCTGAGCGCTCCCTGGACTTTCTGTGCTCGTGTGCAGAGGCCTGGGGAGCTGCAGAGGGTTTGTCTGGACATTTCCCATGGAAATTTCACTCTGGAAAGGCAGGAGCAGGCGGCAAAGACTCACCTCCTCCTGTAAAGGAGGCAGAAGGAAAGCCATTATTTAAAATGAAAGCAGAGGTGGACCTTGTCTTCCAACACTGCTTTTGTTTAATCAACCAGCAAAGCCAAGTTTTCAGCTGATGGGGTTTCACCAGGAGCCTGCTGGGTTCCCCAGGCTGATCCCACCCCTGCACTCTCATGAGCAACGTGCTGAGGAAGACAAGGGGGTAACAAAAAAACCCCAGCTAATGGGAGAGTTGGACAGTTTGCTCTGCAGTCACATCACCATTTCAGTCTTGCCTCCCTTCCAAGCCCAATATGTTCAAAGCTAAATATGCCACTGCTAAGTTTGGGATAAATAATTTCAGAGAACACAGAGTTTTTGTAGGGACATGAAGACTGGCTGAGCATTAACCATATGTGTCCAAAGCCTATGAGATAAGCTGATGGAGGAGTTTCTGCCATGGCTCTCAAATCACAGTTTGTGTGGACTGAGGCTTTGCCTTCTCCTGCTGAGCACCTGATCCACAATAATCTCACAGACTTCCCTTCAGATCTGCTCATCAGCTACTTGTTCCCACCTGGAATTCTCACAGCTGGCCATTCCTTTCCAGACAGACTTATGCCCACCAAGCAGCATCTCCTTTTGTTTCAAATCATCTCCAGCTCAGCTCTGAATCTGTGCAGTTCATTTGTGAGTCTGCTTATCCCAAATCCTGGCAGTCCTCTCCATGTGGAGGTGTCAGCCAGCTTGAGAAGTGTTTTCTGCGTTCCATCATTGGGACCATTAATGAAAGTGCTGAAAGCTCAGTCCATACTGCAAGCATCTTATTTTGACAGTAATCTGTCAATGATTGCTCCATCTATAATTTTCTAACCAGTTTTGCAACCACCCAATAATATATTCACTCAGATGATATTTTTCTAGCTCGTGAAAGTATCAGAGGAGACAGTGTCAAAAGCCTGACTAAAATCAAGATCTATGACATGGTCTGTTTCTTCTCTATCCAGAAGGCTTTTTGCACTGTCATAAAGGAAAATTAGATTGGTTTGACATATTTGTTCTTGACAAATCCATACAGACTGTTACTCATCCCTTTATACTCCTCTGTGAGCTCACAGATAGACTATTTGATTATCCACTTCAGTGTTTTCTGAAAACTGAAGTTTTATAGGTTTGAAAGGGAAGCTCCTGACTCTCTGTCTTCTTATTTAACATTTCAAAGGTTGGCATTTTAAAATGTCTCCTGTCTTTCAAGTTTTCCTGTGCCTTATACAGTGAATCCCTGGAACTAATGGTCGATTCTTCCAATATTTCCCCAAATTCTGCTGCAGGTACCACACAGTGAAGTTCACCAAGACACAGGCAAATAAGAACATTGACATTTTGGGGGACATCTCTGTATTTCTCTCAGTATTTTCTGTTTATCTGAGTTGTTCATTGCTTGAAAGATATTCCAGTGAAGTGCACATGAATCCAAATCCCAGGTCCCTTTGGGAAGCTGTGCTCTGGGAGCATCCCTGGACTGTCTGGGTGGCTTCCTGTACTGGTTTGAAAGCAAAACCAGTGAGACTCCAAGTCAGAAATACAATTTAATAGGAAAAAGTAAAATACGTGCAAGTAATACAAAAGAAAACAAAAACACTGACAGAGTCAGAATACAACCTGATACCCTGCTAGTTAGGGTGGTGGCAGCAGTCCAGATGAGGTGGTGTTGCTGAAGTGGTGATCCTGTAGACAGGTCTGGTAGCTCTTGTCCTCTGGAAACCAGTGGGTCAGGGCTACTTGTTCTGTCCCAATCCCCACATTATATCCAGGTGGGAATGCTTGGCTCCTCCCCCTGGGCAGAGCATCTCACAATGGGATTATGTAATTCTATGAGTCATGGGGTGGGTCATTGATGGCCCATTAAACACAAATGGCTCCCGGAGGGAGTTATCTATGACTCATGGGGCAAGGCATTAATGGCCCATTAACAGGAGATGGTCCGGGGGAGGAGGTAAGGAAAACACTGCCCCTCCTGGTTTTAACAGCTCATGAAGATGGAGATAGAATACAGACCTTCTGGAATATTTTACATTGTAACCTAGGACACTTCCACTCCCTAGTACAAGGTGGGAGCTGCTTCCAGTGCTTCCACGCTCTGGTGTGCCCCAGAGTGACAGAGTGGCAAGGAGCTGGCACAGGAATGGGGAAGAGCTGGTCCCTTCACTGGGAAGTCTGCACTTACCTGGAGGCAGCAGCCTGGAGCCAGGCCCAGAGCATTGCAGGGCTGGGCTTTGAGGTGACCTTAAGATCAATCAGACTGATGAAGGGAGACAAGCCCTAACTCACCAGCCTGCAGAAGATGTCTCATCAGCCTGTGGAGCTCTTAAATCATCCTTATATTTCCAATCCATGGAATGGCCATGTGATCTGTCCTTCAGGATAAAGGCAGCTGCTAAGCTTAGAGAAGCTGAGGAGCAGCAGCAGCAGAGCTGATTTCTCACGAGTCCAAAAGATCCAGCAGCTGTACCTGGCCCCATTTTGCTTCCTGATCTTCACCTGCAAGTCGAAAAGCATTCCCAAGAGCTTTGGTCTGCAGTCCAGAGCCTGCTGTCATTATCCATGATGCACCTGAGAGAGCAAAACGTGCTCTGCTGTCCACAGAACTGCGCTCCCAGGGGAGGCTGTAAAGGACAGTGTTTCCCAGGAGGGATAGAAGGACCTGCTGGCCCTTTGCTTGACTTCTCTTTCTGCCCAAGTAAGGTATTTAGGAGCAGAACCCCTGCTTTGGGGTTTCTGCAGAGAAAGTTGTGATGTCTCTGAGCAGCTGCTCCTAAATTTGCCACGCACTGAGCCGCAGGATGTTGGGAGGTTTTTTACTGGATGGACTTCATCATATAAAGAGTCCACTATAAAATCTGAAGCTCCACTGCTGCCCTTGCTGCCTGTGCTGTTACTCTGGGATCTGCTTCACCTTTGTGCAGAACTGCCAAAGGTCATGCATTTGTCAGAGACAATCAAATTTCCCTTCTGCTTCCTGAAAGATTGAAGAGGTTTAAACACCTTTTATTTGATCATCTAAGCAGCTTGTGTCTGTCTATAAATTCTCTGTAGCTTGTACTTGGACTTTTATGTTTGTGTACACAGCAAAAAGGAGTGTGCAAGAAAAAAGGAGCGTGCAGCATTTCTGGTGTAAAAATATTCCTTGGATTGTGTTGAAGTCCTTTGCCCATCACATTTTCCTCCTCAAACAATGACCATTAATCACTCACAGGGTTGTCTCACGCCCAGTCAGTATTCACAAAGCTCATTCCCTTCCTTTAAAAACTATTTCAGGAAGAAATCTGCCTTAGCAAGCCATAATTCATATATGTGTCAGTAGAATTTTATTATATTTTATGTAATAAACCTCTACCTTTCTATTTTATATTTATTATATATTATAATTTAGAGAAATTATTTTCAGAATTAAAAAAAGAAAATATTTAATTTTTCAGAGAAAAAAAAATCAAAACAAAATCCCCAAACCTAATGGCAATAATGAGGGAAAGGGAGGACTTGCAAATGAAAAAAAGTGTATTTAAATAGAAACTCCTGCTATTTTTGAGAGTCCCTTGAAAACTGATTACCTGCATTGACCTGTGTCTAAAGCTATTGACAAAGATAAGCAGGGACAGGCAGTAGTCACTTCAGATTCAGTCCTAGTAGTTTGAATTAGATGGACCAAACAAGCTGGAATTATCCATTAAATCAGCAAAATCTGCTTGTCCTTTGCTTTAATGCTTGATTAATGCTGACAGGCAAAGGACGTGGAGCCGGCCCTTCCCCAGCCCCGCAGCAGCTGGGAGTGAGCACAGCCACGGGCAGAGCCCCGTGCCAGCCCCTCTGCTGGGAGCCGGGATGGGCTGGAATGGGCTTCCAGAGCCGTGGGGGTGTGTGTGAGCAGAGTCTGAGGGCTCTGCAGGGTTCCCTTCCTGCAGCTCGTGGGAACAGCCTGGCGAGTGCAAAATGCTGCTCCCCAGACACTCAGAATGTGCCCCTGTGATCGTGACTCAGGTTTTCTCTGCTGTTTCACTTAAAGCTTTCATGGGCTGGCCAGGCCTCCCCAGAAAATACAGCCCCAAACCAGATTACAAAGAAGCAGTAATTTGAAGTGTCCAGACCTTCAGGTTTGGCTTGGCCATAAGAAATCAAAGCTAAATCCACAGTCTTGGAGGTTTTAACCTCCTGCATGGAGTTAAATCCTGCTGGGTGCTGTCACCAGGGGTGTCCCCAGGGCTCAGCTTTGGGGACAGCCCTGCTTAATATCTTTATTGACACTGTGGATGAGGGGATTGAGGGCACCCTCAGCCAGTTGGAGATGGGAGTTCAGAGACAGGATTGGTTTGCTGGAGGGCAGGAAGGCTCTGGAGAGGGATCTGGACAGGCTGGATCATGAGCTGAGCTCAAGTGGATGAAGTTCAACAAGGCCAAGGGCCAAGTCCTGCATGTGGGTCACAACAACGTCATGGAATACTCCAGGATTGGGGTAAAGCAGCTGGAAAGGCCCTGGGGGTGCTGGTGGCAGGAGCCCAGGTGTGCCCAGGTGGGCAAGAGGCCAATGGCACCTGGACTGCGCCAGCCATGGTGTCGCAGCAGGACCAGGGCAGTGACTGTCCCTGTGCTGGCACTGCTGGGGGCCCACCTCGAATCCTGGGGCTGGAGCATGTCCAGGGATGGGAACAGAGCTGGGGAAAGGCTGGAGCCCCAGGAGAGGCTGAGGGAGCTGGGAAGGAGCTCAGCCTGGAGAAAAGGAGCTCAGGGGGGACCTTGTGGCTCTGCACAAGTCCCTGCCAGGAGGGGACAGCCGGGGGGTCGGGCTCTGCTCCCAGGGAACAGGGACAGGAGGAGAGGGAACGGCCTCAGGCTGAACCAAGGGAGGTTCAGGTTGGATATTGAGGGAAATTTCTTCGTGAATAGGGCTGTCAAGCATTGGCAGAGGCTGTCCAGGGAAGGGATCCCAAAAGGTTTAAAAGATGTGGTGCTTAGAGACATGGTTTGGTGCTGGACTTGGCAGGGAAGGAGGGGTACACAAGGCAAGGCAAGACAAGGCAGCCTTTCAGCTCCTCCCTTGCCTTCCCTACCCCTCCTGTGTCCTGCCTTGCTTGCCTACCTCTCCCTTGGTTTGAATTCCCTATCCCTCCCCTGCCTTGCCTTCCTGAGTTAATGGTTGGATTGATGACCCTAAGGGCCTCTGCCAACCTGAACATTCTTTTATTCCACAGGTCTTTACAACTCCTGGTATCCTCTGTTCACATACGCACAACACCTCTTCTCCCAGAACCAGCAGCAGAGCTCAAGCATGAAATAAAAAAATTGTTTTGAGAGGGAGTTTGAGTTAAACAAAAATTGTGCACAAGAGGCAGCAGAATGGAAACTTTTCAGAAACAGCCTTTTAACACTGACTTTAAATGCTTTGAAGTGAAAGGTTCAGATGTCCCTGCATGTTTGCAGGTTGGCTTTGCATTTTTCAAAGGCTCTTTTCCTCTGTGCCATCCCTTGCTCTGCATTGTCTCGTTTCTGTTTGCCCTGGGCCATGAATGATTCCAATTACAGACCTGGGGTGTGCCTGCATGGCCACCCCATCTCTCTGCTGTTCCCTTTGATCAGTGTTGAACCCCTCTCCTGGGTCACAGTGGGCACATGGAAGGGGGAACCTGTTCTGGAAGAAGGCAGGATGTCATTCCCAGAGCTGGATGTGGGATCCTGCTGTGCCGTGTCTGAGCAATGAGGATTATGGTGCCATTAGGGTTCCAAATCTCTCTTGGATGTACCAGTGTGGCTGTTGGATGATGAAATGGTTGCTGTTGTTATGAAAAAATCCTCATTCCCATCCATGTCCACGTTAATGAGCAGCTGACAGAACCCAGCTGCAGATTGGTGACAGGACAAAGGGACACAGGGACAGGATGAGGGGACATGCCTTCAAGCTGCCCCAGGGGAGGACGTGAGGAAAAA
Organism: Bombycilla garrulus; assembly: GCA_013400315.1. Classification (NCBI taxonomy): domain Eukaryota; kingdom Metazoa; phylum Chordata; class Aves; order Passeriformes; family Bombycillidae; genus Bombycilla; species Bombycilla garrulus. Next base: position 106,563 of record VXBU01000222.1, on the reverse strand, counting down.
TTCCTTCACAGAAAGGGTTGTTATACGTTGGAAGAGGCTGCCCAGGGAACTCTGGAGTCTCCATCCCTGGAGGTGTCCAGGGAATGCCTGGATGTGGCGCTTGGGCTGAGGACACAGAGGGGATTGGGCACAGCTTAGCCTCGCTGCCCTTGGAGGTCTCGGTGATTCTGGGATTCTGTGATCAGGTGATGTACTCCATCCTCACACACCAAAACATTCCAGAAACCCATTCCTGAAAGAGAGGAGTCACACCTTGATCCCTGCAGGAACCTCTCTGAGCTGGTAGCACGGACTCATGGATTGATCCAATTATTTTTAGAACTAATTTTTAAGGCAGTTCTTACACTTCCTGGTTTTGGGGGGCAAAGCACAATCACAGAATCCCAGGATCACTGAGGCTGGAAAAGCCCTCCAAGGTCACTGAGTCCAGCCTGTGACCAATGCTCACCTTATCCCCAGCCCAGAGCACTGAGTGCCACGTCCAGACCTTCCTTGGACACCTCCAGGGATGGGGACTCCAAACCTCCCTGGGCAGCCCTTTCAGTGCCTGGCCACCCTCTCAGAGAAGGAATTTTCCTGAATTGCCAGGTCCATAAGTCCCTGGCTCACTCCTCCTCTGGTGAAAGGGTTGCCCTGGCAGTGCTGGTGGATTTTGCTTCTCTTAGGCCCCAGCCCAGGCTGGAGAAACCTGAAATAGCTGTGGCAGTTCCAGTCCTCCTGTTTGCAGGGAAAATGGCCTCTCCTGCATCTCCCTGAGCACCTGGATCCCTCCAGGACACACCCACCACCTCCCTGCAGTCTGGGTGAGGCCTGAGCAGATCCTGGAGAAGGAGGAGAGGGCAGCAAAGGAAAGGAGGAGGCTTTGAGGAGAGATCACAGAATCCTTAATGTTGGAAAAGACCCCCAAGATCATCAGGACCAATCTTCCTCAGCCCACAAAACCAGGCAGCAGGAGGTGGTGCTCCCCTCCTCCCAGGCTGAGGCCAGCAGCATTCCCAGGGTATTGGAGAACTTAAAATAATTTCACACATCAGAAACAAATTTCTCCTTGGGTAGCTTGGCTTAGAATGACGGGAGAAGTTTCACAGCAAAGAATTTTTGAAATGTTTTGCTACAGAAGCATAAAAAGGTGTTGGTTAAACTTTAGTGGGCCAAAAAAGTTTGGTTTCTGGGCTGCTCCGGACAGAAGTTGTCTTCCAGTTCAAAAGGAAAAACATGTCTTTTATGATGATTTGAAATTGAAAATACAAAAAACAGAATTGTTGAAAAGGATGTGTTCCTCCTCTTAAAAAGAAAATAAATCAAAATAAACATTGAATAAAAAACCAGAAACATTTTCAAGCAAGAAAAGGTTCAATTTAAAATGTTCCAGAACTGAATGCTGTGAATAATTTAAATGAAGGATTCAACCCTGAGATTAAAAAATATCTTATTGTTGCCAGATACACATTCTGCTCTAAAAACAGCAGAAAGAATTCAGATGTTTGTAGTGAAATACCTGAGTTCAGGGATTTTAACTGCAGCATTGGTGTCTGAGCTGGGATCCAAACCAAATCCAAACCCAGGCCTCCACCTCAGAGACACCAGGATGAGCACAGAGCCCTGAGTACAACAGGAATAATTAGAATTTATTTTTGAGGCAGTTTGGTACCAGGCTCTAACTCCTGGGATTTTCCAAATGAATCGGGAAAATAACAGGAAGCAGAGTTTCAATGCAAAACCAACAGGTGATTTTTTGTTTTCTTTGGAGTTTTCACAATTTCCACTCTTGCCAGGGCCTTGTAGCTGGGCTTGGCTTGAGGAAGGTAGCCCAGCAGGTCTGGAGGACCTCAGGAGCACCAGGAGAACGAGCCTGGAGGAGCTTGCAGAGTTATGGAACATTTCATGGATAACAACAGTGCTGGGAACACGTGGGTCACAGAGCAAAGCAGAAAGGAAGGCTTAATTAAATATTCCTGAGTACAGCCCCAAATTACAGTGGACTAAGAAGTAAGCAAATGACACCCAGGAAGAGAGCAGCTGATTCTGAGCTGATTATCATAATGTAAATGCCAACAGCAATTTACTCAAATCACAGAGGTTTATTTGCGGCATGGAAAGTGGGTTTAGTCCTAATCAAAATAAAATCAATGTATATTTCAAAACAGATTAGCGCTGGGAAACAAAGCAGCCATGATTGTTATTCATTATCTTCATCAGCACCAAGAGGGAATCATTTCTGTTACTGCTTAATTACAGAGATGTTAACAATTAATTAAGTCAACGTGGTGATAGCCAGTGATTTGGGGAATGGAGAGGAGGTTGTCCTCCCTTACTGTGTTTTTGTTGCCTCAGCCCAGCTCAAGCCACGACTCTGGTGACGCTCCTGGCTGGTGGCAGCTCAGTGAAGCAGAGGCAGGGCCAGGCTGCTCCAGCGCTGCCTCCCACTCCCAATTTCCCTGCTGCTCAGGCCCTGGCTTTTGGAGAGTCCCCAGAGTCCAAGCCCTGGCTGTCAGCATTCAGCCTCCCCTGGCTCAGCCAGCAGCATTTGCATCTGTGCCCTCCCAGGAATTCATTACAGATTTGGGACTAAAAATCTCCTCACTGTGAGCGGAAGGGGCTGGAAAGAGCTGGGCTGGGATCCAAGGGGCAGGAGGCAGAGCAGGCCCTGCCCAGGACACCTGCAGCCACCACAGGGGCAGGTGTTGCCTGAAAAGGCAGAGTAAAAGAATAAAAAGGGATTTATTGAAAGGACACAGCCTGGGCCATGCAGGAACCCCTTGGGGCTGCACCCAAGCAATCCAGCAATGGGCCCAAAATGGATCCCAGGCACGAGGCCTCACACTTTTATCAGCTCTGCTCCATTTGCATCTTGGAGTTAATTGTGCAATTCCAGCCTCAGGTGATGAAGCTCCATCCTCTTTGTTCTTTCTCTCTTCTTCACCATTGTTTACCCTCTTGGGCCTAAAGTTTGCCCTTGGTCCCCAGCCAGAAAGGAATTGTTTTGTCTGTCTGCCCTGTGTAGAGAGCTCACCAAGCCTTAATATGAAACCCAGAACTGCACATTAAGCCAGCACAGAGTCCACAAAATATAAAAGCTAAAACTTAAGGCATCACAGGAATGCTCTGGGCTCGCTCACCCATTCCCCAAACAGCCCAAAGAGTGAAATGGGAGCAGCGAGGCATCCAAGAGCTGTTCCTTTCATCCAGGTTTGCCTGGTTTGCCATTCTCCCTGGCACACGAGGTGTCAGCTCAGAGAGGATCCTCAGGAGCCTGAGCCAGGCCTGTTTCTCTGATTGTGAGTGCCGGAACAGCTCAACCCCAAACCATCACCTGAGACTGAAGGAAGAACTCATGGGCTTGGACAAAAAGAGGTTTGAGCAGGAGTTGAGTCATTCAGTGCCAGTGTCAGTGTGAATTCATTCCACTTCCCGAGGGTGTGTGCCCTGTCCCTGCCATCCAGGTGCCTACGGTGAGGAGCCCAAACCTCTCCCCTGCATGGAGGGCTCCCAGCACAACCCCAGCTGCAGAGAGCACACAGGGTTCATGTGAACCCTGCTGGTCCTTCAGAGGCATCAATCCTGCTCCCGGGACTTTGGGAAGTGACTTTAATGGCAGCCTTGCCTAAAGATCCTCTTCACTCCTGACTGCAAAATTGGTGGCCTGACACCAGGAGCTCTGGGTTCAGGGGGTCCTCAGTGCTGGGTTTATTGCCAGAGACTCTAAGTAATTGTTTTTAACAGGATTTTCCTTGCACTCCGTTGCAGGAAAAGTGGCCCATTTATATTCATTGTACCTTATAAATGTTCCCACCACAACAATTGCTCTTGATTATAGTGGACTTTGTTTTCCTTTGAATTTAATAGCAAGAGAAAAATGACACATGACAGAAATCTAAATAACATTCTGCTCCCCTCCTCTCTGGTTTCTTTTTGAAGTGTGAGCTACAGTTTATATTGAAGAATGATATTGTCCCCAAATATCTTGATTTATTTTTTTTTTATTTTATTTTCAGAATGGAGAGAAAAGTGCATTAATGAGTTGGATTTTCCATTGTGCTGAGCAAGTGAGTTTTTCCTTGGGTTATCATATCCTTAATAGCTCAAAATATCAGGACCAAATTTTTTGTAGGAAAAGTTTGACTTTCAGGGACAGGAAGCTGATTGCCAAATATACATTTGAGATTTTTATCTGATAAACTGGAGTCAGGATGTAATAATGGTTTTCAGTATATTTTACTCAACTACTTCCTTGAAGGAGGTTGTTTAGGAGAGTGGACCTTGTAGGATTTATGTAGGTGTAACAGATTCTGTTTCTTAATTGTAATTAATTTAATTAATTTAATTAAAAAGAAGGCTGGAGATGAAAGCATTTGGGATGAGCCCTCCTGGTCTCTCCTTAGGTAACATTTTTGCCATTAACATTACTGAGAGCAAACCCCGGCTGCTCTGAGCACTGAAAAGTCACTTTTTCAGCCAGCTAATGGATTTTATCCTCACAAACACCATGCAAATGTGTTTTCTGGATATGAGGTGGATGGAACCATCACCTCCTGTTACATCTCCCTCGCTAGCCAGGGCTGCAGGAACTTGTAGAGCAGAGGAATCTCATTCCATCCGTGTTCTGGCAGGACTTCTACACCTCCCTCGAGGTGTCTGATTGAACCTGCTGTTGCCACAGATAATATTTAGTGTGCTACCTGTGGAATACAATCATATTTTCCTGCAATGTGCCACTCACCCCAGGGTTTCGGCCGCTTTCATCTGCATGCTTTTAGTCTGCATTGTATTTAATCTGCATGGGGAAATAATTGTTTCTGTTATGGAGTGAGGAGCACTCAGCCCCACAGCTCGAAGTGTTTGGGATGTGAGGGACGTTTTTTAGGCTCTTTCTGTCACTAATGAGCCTCTGTTGCAGCAGTGTGTTCCCACAGGGCACGAATCCATGGGGACAGATGTGGATCCCAGCTCCAGCCTCCCAGTGCTCCCCCAAGCCTCCCGAGGAGGAGCCAACAGTGCTCTTGTGGTCTGAACCCCCAGGACCCCAAACCACACTGGGAACCCTGGCAGATTTGCTCCGGTGCCTCTCGGTGTTCCCAGAGCCCTGTGCTCCCCTCCAGGTGCTTTGCTAATTGCTGCTGCCAATTAGCAGCCCCGGCCCCAGGGGCCAGGGGTGCTGTGCTCAGCAAGGATCCCTGTTGTGTACAAATGTTCACCCCGAGCTGTGCCACCCATGGCTTTGGGCACCCCCAGACCAGTTGTGGCTCTGCTCTGGCACCCTCACAGCTAAAATCTCTCCCCTCCCTGCTTTGGGACTTGTATAATCTTTCTGTTTCCTCGTTCACGGCTGTTCAGGAGCTGACAAAACATATCCGAGTCCTGTTAACTGTCAGGCAGTTAAAAGTTCCCAAAAGCCAAGGGCAGAGGGTGCAGAGAAGGCAGCTGGAGGGGAGGTGGCTGAGCCACTCTGTGCCACCTGCCTGGGTCACTTGACTGAGCTCCTGCTGATGTATTTCTCCCCCAGCTGCCTGTACTGCCTTTGCACAGGGGCTTCTTGCTGCTCCTCTTCCTCCTCCCTCTCCTGCCCGTGCTCCTGTTCTGGAGGATGAGCAGCAGCTCCCTGGCAGTCCCTGTCCAGCATCCCTGCGAGATGATACAGCTGCCTCTCCCCGTGCTCACCAGCTTTCCTGGCTGTTTTCTCTCTTCACACCATCAAAGAGCAGGCAGCACCCCCAGGTTCAATGTTTTCATGGGAAGAAGGTGGAAGTCAGCCAGGGATAAATGGGAGACAGATCTCAGGCAGCTTAAGCCACAATCAGGACCCGAGCAGAGAAGCTTGTGGCCACAGTGACCCATTTTTTCATAAAGCAGTGCCCAGGTCTCTTGGGTCACCCCCAGGTGTCTGTGGTGCCTCTTTCCCTCACGGGCCGTGCCTGTGCATGGTGCACTCCCAGCTGCCACCTCACAACTTGGGGACATTTGCCAGCACTGTGTGTCCTGCTCGTGTTGTGCAGTTTGGGCTGCCTGGGAGACTGTGGTCAGCATCAGTCCTGTCTCCCAAAATCAATGCACTTCAGGAAAGAGCTGAGGAAGGACGAAGGAAAATGAGCTGCTGAGAATCTCCTTTGGGTGTTCTTTTCCAGGCTGGCAGAGAAGGATGAGAACTGGGTCTTGGATTGCTCCCAGCCTTGTCCAGGGGAGCAAGACAAGCCCAGGGGCTGAGCAGAGGTGGTGCCACAGCTGTAATGAATAGGGCTGGAAGGTTGTCAGAGGGGCTGAACAGGTCACAGAATCCTTAGGGCTGAAAGGAACCTGTTGGCTCATCCAGTCCAACCCCTGTGCCCAGGCAGGGTCACTTGGAGCAGGTGGCACAGGTGTGCCGGAGATTTCCCTGTCCCGGGTTCTCCCGCAGTGTGTAAAAAGTCCTTTTCTCATCAGCTGTCTGAGCCGAAGCAGCACTCGGGAGTCCTTAGTTCGTGTTCTTAAGGCAGTTTATCAGTTCCTTATCAAAAGTAGATTTCTCTGCCCTGCCGAGGTCGACACAGCAAAACTTTCTGAGGCACACTGTGCCCTGCACACTCTCTGCCCTGCAAGGGAGATCGAGGCACACTGTCTGCCATGCACACTGTCTGCCCACCCCGTATCAGCT
>VXBU01000222.1:75233-99885 GCA_013400315.1 Bombycilla garrulus | reverse complement strand
TTAAAGCCACAGGCATTCTCAGTATCAATCCAGGGTCTCCGACACCTCTGGCAAGGCTGAAAAGCCTCCTGACCAGGGTTTGGATCATTCTGAGATGCCATAGGAACCCCCTGGGTTCCAACACAGGTGGGTTTGGGATGTCTCCAGACAGGGAGGCTCCAGGCCCTCCCTGGGCAGCTCTCTGGTGCTCTGCCAGCCTCAGTGTAAAAAAATTCTCCCTCTCATTGAGGTGGAACTTCGTGTGGTTTAGTTTATGGCCATCACAAATCATGAAAAAATCTTGGTTCCACAAAAAACTTGGGTTTGTGGGGAACAAGCTTGACCTGCCTGGGAGCCACAGTGGCTGGAGGCAGATGGAGACATCCCATCAGGGAAATTCCTCTCTCCCCAGCACCTGGAGCACCCAGGAGTATCCAGTGTGCTGTCCCTGCACGATGCAGTGAGTGCAGGAGGCTGCACTTCAGGGCAGCTGTGGGAACAGGAGCCAGGCTGAAACACAAAATCCCCTGTGGGCCAGACCTCCCCTCTTCACACACTCCTGAGCAGCAGGTCCGTGTCCCCTGTCCCCTGTCCCTGGCAGCCCTGGAGGTTGTTCTCTCTCAGCTCTTGAATTCCAGTTTGGATTTGTGAACACACAGAAGCCTTTGTAGGACTTGAAGCACATCTTGTAGCGAGGGCTTGGCTCCTGCTGGGGATGCCCTGTCTGAGAGCTGCTGAGTGCTCTCGGGGAAGCAGGAGCAGAGATCATTTTAGAAAAGGACTCTTCTCTAAGCCAAGGGTTTCCAGGCTGGGATATGAGGGAACCAGGGCCTGGTCCTGCCATCTCTGCTCAGCCAGGACCCTCAGAGAGGCTAATTTCTCGCCATTCAGAGCCCTTGTACCATTCCTTGTCCCACCAGTTATTTTCCAACACCACCCAAAAGCTGAGCCAGACCACACCTGGGACATCATCCTGTGTGACAGAGGATGCAGGAGCCACAGTCTGCATTTGGGGATGAGGCTGGCCTGACTGCTTGATAAAGGTGTTGAGCTGAGTCTGCACCTGGCCCTGGCCCTGCTCAGTCCCACAGGGCACTCCCAGCTCAGGCACACCCTGAGGAAGGACTGGAGAAGACAAATGTGTGAGTATTTCTCAGCATTTTAACATGAAGACAGCAGTGCTGAGCAGGCAGGAGTTCTGTTTGATCTGTTTGATCTATTTAATTGCATCTTCCCCTTGCCTATACATCAGATTTTTTTGTATTTCTGCTTTCTCCTGCCTGTGCTGACCAGCCATGGAGATTTTGCCACTCCCCAGCAGAGCTGGGCCCCTCAATCTTGTTGCTCTCAGATTCCAAGCAACACAATACTTCAATAATTCAATAATTCAGGCTTGTGCATTAAGGAAGAGAGTTTATTATATATATTACAGAAAGAAAGAACTGTGCTCTTTTATAGAACACATCGTTAGGTACAATTGTATTGGTTAAGTAAAGACAAACAAGGGACTGACTGGTAAAAGAAAGGAAACAATCCTCTGAGTGAAACATCACGTAGCTCACACAGAGCTGAACACAAACCACAGGTGCATGTCTTTGTTTTCATTCCTGACATATTCTGTTCTCCCAGAATAGCATGAGAGCTGATTTCTTCTCCTGAGCCCTCTGCAACTTCCAGGCCGGGCCTGGGAAGAATTGCAGGTTTCTCAGGCTGTGTTAGTCTGTGTGCAACCACACATTCTCATCCCCCAGAGCTGGAAGCCAAGGCAAAACCAGATCAGAGNTTGGGTTGGAAGGGGCCCTAAAGAGCAGCAGCAGGAAAAGCCCTGTGGGGCCATGGAGTGCAAGCACTACCCCAGCACTGCTGTGTCCACCACCACGGGTGTCTGTGCTCCAAGGAGGCTCCTCGTGCTCCTCCTCCTCGTGCCTGGGCAGCAGGGCAGCTCTGTGTGCCTGCCAAGGATGTGCTCTGAACTTCCTAACAAAGGGAACCCTCCAAAAGCTTTCCCTAAAAAAAAAAACCCCAACCCCAAACACATTATCCCCTTACTGCCCATGCCTGGGAGAACAGAGAGCAGCTGCAGTTTGGAGTCATGGCTTGAAGCTCTTTCAAATTAAAATAATAAAAAGAATCCAATTTATGAATAGTTCTAAGCAAAGGTGACACTGTGTGTTTCAGTGCATCCCCAACCCAGGGGTAACAGCTGGGAGGCCCCCAGGAGGGAGTTTCCTGTTCATCCCCAGGGTTAACTCCTCTGGCCACATCTGCAAGATAAAAAAGCTGTGTATACCTGTCCAGAAAACTCTTTTCTTCTGCCCTGAAGCTGTGACAGCAGCTAGAAACCAGTATTTAAAGCCCTCACCACACAGAAGGTGGTGAGAGAGATGTTTTTAGGGGCACAGCCATTTCAGGTGGGACAAGGCCCCTCTGGGCACGGCAGGTCCTGAGCTCTGCAATTGTCTCCTGCTGCTCCATTGAGCTGAGAGTGCTGCTTATTGATTTTCTACCCTCAGCTCAATGCCTGACACATTGCTGTGGTTCAGAGGGTGGACAGCAGAGCAGGGAGAGCCTGCAGGGCCAGCTTGACTGGCAGAGGCCCTGTCCTGTGACACGGCAGTGACAGGTATTTAACAACTCCAGGTCTCACCAAGGAGTCACAGGTGACACCAGGAGCGGAGTGCTGGCAGCTGCAAACACACACCTGGAACCTGCCTGAAGCTCTGCTCTCTCTGCCACACCTCCCACCACAGCAAAGTGTCCCTGTGCACCTGGCAGGGGACACCTGGGCTGGTGACCCTCTGCCGTAGCACCGTGTTGGGGGTTGGGAGGGGTCGGCCCTTCCTTTTGTTCTCTCTTACCTATAGAATTTTCTCCCATTAGTTGCGGGGAAGCCTGATTGCTGGAACTTATGGGTGCTTGACAAGACAAAGAGTTTGGTTGGGCCCAGGGGGATGGGGGGAGGGGGCAGGTAAAGAGAGGCCAAGGGCAGCTGCGAGTTCGGACATCTCGCTCTTCAGCCAGAGAGGAGGACACGCTGTGGTGGTTTGGAAAAGGAGTCTGCCATTACCCAGACAGAGCTTCTGCTGCTGCTGCTGCTGCTGCTGGCTTCTCTTCCTTCCATGGGTCTCTCCACACCTCCTGCCCTGATGGGACATCCTGCTGAGACGGCTACGGAGCTGCTGCCCCATCTCGTCCATCTACTGCCCCAGGATTTCTGCGTTTCAGCTTGGGGTTTTTTCCTCAGTGTCCTGCCAGAGCACCCAGGATCAACAGCCCAGGGGGTTTGTGAAGCAAAGCCTCCCCTCCATCCTCTTCCCATCTCTGACACAGGGTCCCTGATTCTGTTTTGTTGTTAATACCACAGTTATTGTTGTTTGGTTTACCTTGTTATACACACCAGTAAAGAACTGTTATTCCTATCCACATATCTTTCCTGAGAGCCGCTTAATTTCAAAATTATAATAATTCAGAGGGAGGGGTTTTCCAAGGGAGGCTCCTGCTTTCCCTAGCAGATTCCTGTCTTTTGATCCAAGACACACCCCCATGTCACATCTGGGGTTTAGCTGTAGCACCCACCCATCTCATTTCCTTGCAGCATAACTTGTTTTAATCCTGCTGCCTGGCTCTGGGCTGGCATCTTGCTGGTGATGGAAATCCTCCCTTGGCAGAGCATCTCCCTGCAAGGCTTTGCTCCCAGGGAGGCTCCCAAAAAGGGATGCAGTTTGGTGTCTTCAAACCGAATTGAACTCCAGGCTGTGCTGGTGACTCCTTCCCTGCCTCCTCCTGCAGCTCTTTGCTCTGTCTGGCTGCCAAAGGCACAAATCAGACTTGCAAGAGTTCAGGGCTATTGCCCAGGTAATTATATTTACTTTGGAGTCTGGCTCTGTTAGGACTGAGTGTAAACCCAGGCTTCAGTAGGGTGCTCGGTGACTGTCCCTGCATGAATTTATTGCTACTGTGAAGTGACACTTTGTGCTGTTACCTGCTGTGGATTTCAGCCTTTTAAATCATTCTGGAAACAGGACACATTTGGCAGCTAAATCCTAATGGGTTCATTCCTTCTCCCACCATTTCACCATCTTCTCATGCAGGTTTATAATTACAGATGGGATTTTGACAAGTCAGATTCCCTGTAATGGCAAATTTAAGTTCCCTGATGTGAATCAGAGAAAGCCACAATGATTTTGCAATGCATATTTATTAAGGATAGTGGTGGCTGGAGTCACTTTCTCTCACCAGAGCTGCATTCTGGAATTTATTGGATTTTTAGTGAAAAAAAAATATTTTACCCCCTCACACACACACAAAGCAGCATAATCCTCATTGCTGTTGGTACAGAAATACTCATTTTATGAGAATGCAGAAGACATCTACCAGTGTCCAAGAGCTCCAGGGACTCCCAGATCTGGGGAGGGACTTTGGACAAGGGCCTGGAGTGTCAGGACAAGAGGGAATGAGCAGAGGGCAGGGTTAGTGGGATATTGGGAAAGAATTGTTCCCTGTGAGGGTGGGCAGCCCTGGCACAGGGTGCCCAGAGCAGCTGGGGCTGTCCCTGGATCCCTGGAATGTCCCAGGCCAGGCTGGACGGGGTTTGGAGCAGCCTGGGACCGTGGGAGGTGTCCCTGCCATGGCAGGGGTGACACTGGACAGGATTTAAGGTCCCTCTGAACCAGCCCCTAGCCCTGCCAGCCTCTCCCCCTTCACAGCCTCATCCCCTCAGCTGTTTTAGCACCTCTGCAGACTCACACATCTGGAGATCCTGAGGTCCCTGCCCACAGGATCCTTCCCTGGCTTCACCAAACCCAGCACGGGCCTTTTACCCTGTACAGACAAGTCTGGTGTGTATGCAACAACATTTGGACACCTTTTCAACGCTTCTTTTGGCCAAATTTCTGCCTTGCTGCCTGAATTGCACCAAATCCTTCTGCTCCTCAAACCAGGGCAGCTCTCTGAAGAGACTCAAGCAACAGAGGCCTTTACCCAGGTCCAGACTAATGTCATGAGGAGAAATTAAAAATTTCTGGATAAATTCAGAAGAAAGAATGAAAGTGCAGCTTTTGGCTTGTCCCTGCACCCTGACAATTCCTGCCCTGAATCAATCAAATGCAAGAATGCCCTAGGAGCCACATTCTTTATGAAAACACTGATAAAGGTAATTTCCCTTCCCTAATATTGTCCAGGTTGCAAGCCCTGCACTCCCATTATGGCAAAGAGCTCAAATTTATACAATTGCCTGTATTCTGTTTTCTTCCAAAGGCATTTTTTATCTGCATTTTATTCAGCTGAATGAAAATGGAACAGACCTGCTCAGCTCAGGCAGGGACAGCCCTGTTCCAGCAGCAGGGCTGGGCTGCAGTGTTCCAGTTCCACATTCCCATCCAGGGAAGCTCTCCTTGCTGCATTTAGGGGGTTTTCAGTTGCAAATTAATATTTCAGCAAAGCTTTCCTGACTCTTGCTCTGGGAGAGAAATCCAACTCTTTCAAACACAGACCAGCCTGGGGTGCTGGGCACATCCTGGGACACAGCTCTAGGGAAAGGGAGGATCACTCTTCTTGTCACCATTTGTCCTAAAAGGAGTTTTGCTGACACAAAAAAGGGAAAAATTAGCCAGGGAGACTTTAGGAACCACAGAACTCCCAGCATTGTGCCTGAGCTGTGCATTTACCTTGCTCCTGGCCATGCTCAAAGGCTCCATCTCATCCACAGGAATAATTATGAGAAATTATTACGTATATATATAAATTCTACAATATTCTCTAAATTATACATCCTCTGCAGCATTTTTACAGGGACAAGGACATGACAACAGCAATTAAGCACCAGACTGACTAGAAATGGTCTCCCTCTGGTCACAGGGAGGATTTTGCAGACAGGCAGCTTTAACACCTGCCAGGGACTGGTGCTTAGCACCCCATGGACCCTACACTGCAGCCTGAACTGCCTTCAGAATTGCAGCTCTTCACCCCTGGCTGCTGTGGGCAAACAGCTGCTGCATCCTCTGGGGACAATCTCTGGGGAGATCCAAGTGAAGCTTTTCAATTGCTTTGGAGAGGCTGCAGCTAGCAAAGGTCCCAGTGCTCCAGCACGTGTGCTGCTGCTTCCCTGCAGGAGCTGTGCTGCGGGAGCTGCGAGAATTTAATGGATCATCACTAAAAAACATCAGGATTTTAGAAATCAAGGCTCAAAAATTCCAAGTGTTCAAGGCCAGGTTGGACAGGGATAGTGGAACGTGTCCCAGCTCATGGCAGGTGGGTTGGAACAAGGGTGAGCTTTAAAGTCCTTCCCAACCCAAACCATTCTGTGATCTTCTTAATCTGTGAACTTGTATGAACTCAGAAATAAGTTGAAAAACTGTTCTTTGACTCTCTGCTTTGGTTGTGGTGAGCCTGTCCCAGGCTTTTCCCAGCAACAGAAAAGATCAAGTTTATCATCACAAAGAAAAGTGCAAAGAAAATTGCAGGACACACAGTAAAATGAAGGAAGATTTTGGTTTAAACATTTGATTTGATAGATGAGCAAAGAAAAAGCAGTGGCCTCTTTCATATATATGTACCTCATTTTAACCATTAACTCTGTTGTATTTTACTTATAGACCATGAGTTTGATATTTTCAGGGTAATCAGGAACAACTCCACCTCAGCACATTCTGTGGTTGTGGAAAATACAGTCTCACCTGTAAATACTCTGAAAATCAGGCCATTTAGGTATTTTCAGTTAACAGGTGAGGATGGGACTGCCTACCCCATCAGGGTAAAAATCCTTGTGTGGGATTCCAGTGAGGGGGAGGGTTTGGTGCTGCTGTCTCTCCAGGCCCACCTTGGCTCATTTGCCTGTCCAGCCCAGCTCTGAAGTCAGCTTTTCCTGCTGCTTTGCTTCCCTGTCCCTGCTGCCAGCAGCTCTCCCTGCTCTCCTTGCCCGTGGCTGCTCTAGGATTCCTGAGGGAGGGGAATCCTCCCTGTCCTTCATATCCCCACAAACATCCCCCACTCTGGGCTTTGCTTCAAGTTCCTCCCAGCCTGGAAACCTGCCAGAGGATTTTGTGCTGTTTTATGGGATTTGTGAATCCACTGCAGGGGGAAAATATGGAAATATTGTTGTGGCCTTACGAAGGGGAATCCTCTTGTGGGGACACCTCACAATTAAAACAGGCAGCTTCTCAGCCCGGGGTCCAATGGGAAGCCTTACAGGCAGGTTTTACAAGTCCAGTGTGAGATGCAGAATGAGACCTCCAGCACAGTTTTCTGCTCTAAATTCCTAACTAATCACAGCTGGCAAGGTGATTGACTAAATAATCCTCTCTTGTTTTCTTTTTCTCCTACAAATGATCTGCACCTCTGCATTTTCGCTCTGCCCGTCAGAGAGCTGCTGCAGCAAACAGCCCGAGCTGTGTCTGTGCCAGCCCTGCTGTCAGTGCCAGGCACAGCCTGAGGTGACCCCCAGTCCCCCAGGGTGGCTCTGCCCTGGGAGGGACCCAGCTGTGCTGCCTTCTTAATTTGCAGCTTTCCAAAGCAATCGCATTAACGCCCGTCCCCAGCGTCCCACTTTCCCAACCTGTTCCTCATTTCCATGGAATCACAGGATCCCAGAATGGCTTGGGCTGGAAGGGGCCTTACAGTACACCTAGTCCCAACCCTGCCATGGCAGGGACACCTCCCACTGTCCCAGTTTGCTCCAAGCCCTGTCCAGCCTGGCCTTGGGCACTGCCAGGGATCCAGGGGCAGCCACAGCTGCTCTGGGCACCCTGTGCCAGGGCTCACCACCCTCACAGGGAACAATTTCCTCCTAATACCCTGTCTAAAGGATATTCTCTCTCAGTTTGAGGTAATTCCCCTTGTCCTGGCACTCCAGGCCCATGGAAATTGTCTTTCTTCATCTTTCTTGCAGGCTCCCTTCAGGTCCTGGAAGGCCACATTTAGGTCAATCTGAAGCCTTCTCTTCTCTGGGCTGAGCAATCCCAGCTCTCCCAGCACAGCTGCTCCATCCCTCTGATCCCCCTGGTGCCTCCCCTGGCCTGGCTGCAGCAGCTCCAGGTCCCTCCTGTGCTGGGCCCAGGGCTGGGGCAGCTCTGCAGGTGGGGGCTCACCTGAGGGGGCAGGGGCAGAGTCCCCCCTTTCCTGCTGCCCCCCAGGGCAAGAGCCATCCATCATTGCAAAGCCCAAGCTTCCATTTTTTGGAGGGTACAGGCAGCTTAGGGGTTAAATATAATTCTGGCACTGCAGATCTTATTCCCAACTGGAGATTTGAGGACTTCTCCCCTTTTTCATCCCCCTGAAGACATCTGGCACTGCCAGAGCAGCAATTCAGAACTCTGGCAAAGCTCTCTCCACAATGGGTCACTTCCTCAAAGAATGAACATGGAAATCCGTTCCATGGAAAGCATGGAACATGGAAAACGGTTTTGCGAGGACAGTAAATGTCAGGCTTTCCTCATTATCTGCTCAGCTAATTCTCATGAACTATTCCTCACTCCTCAATTCTCTATCTCATTTCCCCCGTTTTCTGGAAAATTTAAAGTAAATTCTTTCTTGCTGCTCTTACAGGACAAGGGCATTTATGTTTTCACCCAGCTGGGAACAAGATATGAAGGGTACCAGAGCTTAGGTGTCAGCATTCCTTCACAGGTCTGCAGGCTGTAGTGTGGAATTTTGTGGGGAAGGAGAAAAAAATCCTTTGAGATTGGCACTGGAGAGAGAGATGTGAGAAAGAAAGGCACACACACCGAGAAGGGAGCTCAGAGAGGGGAAAAAGGCTCCAGAGGAACCAAAAGTACATTTGGGAAAGGCAAATGTGATAAACATATTGAATGTGATAAACGCATTAAAATCAGGGATTTCTGCTGGAGGAACCTCCCATGGCTGACGTCCCCTCAGAGCGGTGTTGCAGTGCACCCCCAGTGATGGGATGGCCAGATTAAGAAAGGATTTGAGTTTCTCTTTGTCTCCCCTAAAAGATGAAAAGCCAGAGCTTTCTTTCCCAGTTTGGATGGATGTTAATACGAAGATCCCTCATTGAACCCTCTGGACTTCACCTCAGACCTGGGGCTGCCTGCTTGGGCCAATGCCAAAAGTCCCACCTGAGCTATTGCTACAAAAGCATTGAACAGAGGAACCTCGTGGCATTTTTTGGGTGTTTTAGCAGAGACAAGGATTTCCTTGCCTCTGGCACGGCTTTTCTCTGTAGAGATTGTTATTTTTGCCGTTAACAAACCTTTTTCTGTTTCCAACACTGCCTTTGACGCCATCTCACAAATTTTATGCCATTGGGAATTGCTGAACAAAACCCAAAAATTATAAACATTCTGAGAGCTCATGACACCTGGCTCAAAGAGTATTTTATCAAGGGAGGTGCAGGACACATCTGTGCTGGCCTGGCAGAGGGGACATTGCTGGGACTCTGCTCTCCAGGCTGGCAGCAGTGCCATGGCTCCATGGAAATGGCTTTTCAAGGGTGGATCAGAGCAATAGGCTCAGACCCAGGGAGCTGTGCAATGTGGGAGGAGCTGGGTGGGAGAATCCTGCGATGGCTGAATGTGGCACAGACAAAGTGGCAGCCCCAGGGTCATATCCAGAGGGAGGAGGGTCTGTGAGTTCACCAGCAGCTCCAGTTCGGTGGGGTCATGTCCATAACTGCACCTTGGAGGCAGCCCAGCCCTGAGCAGCACCAGCCAGGATGATATCTACTGATAATCACCCCTGAAAGGCACAAAACTGGGGTCAAACAGGTGCTGTGAGGGACAAAGTCCAGTTTCCAGCAGACCCCAGGCCCACTTGCTCTTCCATTTCCACCAGGGCACAGACTTGGCCATGGGCAGGAGCTCTGGGAGGTCCCCACAGGTTTCCTGCCCCCCATTTCATTTGGAACAGACACAGCCCTCGAGAGGAAAAGCCTGGCAGAGGCACCAGATCCGTCCTGCCTCCTGTGCATTAAGATCCAGGTTCAGGGACTGACAAATGTGCTGAAGTCACTGCTAAACCAGACTTTCTGCAGCCTAATGGCAGTCGGTTCCTGCCCAGAATACAGGTAAAAGTGAGCTCATTCTGTGCTAAGGAAGACAACCAAGAGCTAAAAATAAAGAGGATGATGGGCAGATGCACAACTGTCACACTAGAAACAGATCCTTGCAGCCCCTCTCCGTCACTCAGAGCGGAGCTGTGACTGCTAATGGCAATTTGGCTCTCCCCTGTTCCCATTTAGGAGCTTTATTTTAAATCAAGCTGAGGAAAAATTGAAATTTCTGTAGAAGTGTTGACATTTTCCAGGGAATACAGAGTTTGAAAAGCTGCCAGTTTCAGTTGCGGGTAGAGAGAACTCGGTGGGGCTTGTACCAGACTGGGAAGTTCCACCCTCAGTGGGAAGAAATTCAGCGTTTGTTGCCATTGAGCCCAGGGCCAGATAAAACATTTGATTGCAAAATCAAGTGTTTCTAATGCTTTTTATTTTTCTTTTCTTTTCTTTTTCTTTTCTTTTTCTTTTCTTTTCTTTTCTTTTCTTTTCTTTTCTTTTCTTTTCTTTTCTTTTCTTTTCTTTTCTTTTCTTTTCTTTTCTTTTCTTTTCTTTTCTTTTCTTTTCTTTTCTTTTCTTTTCTTTTCTTTTCTTTTTTTTCCCCTATTTTTATTTTTTTCATGGTAAGAACAGCTGCTCCTCAGAGCTTCCCAGAGGTACTCCAGAGACAGCACCTGGCAGAGTCTCACTCGTGACACGTGGGGCAGCTGAGCCTGGCAGGGCTCTCAGGAGCAGAAATCTGCTCTGGGGTGTGGCTCCAGCGCCCCCCCATTCCCTACAAAAATTCTCCAGGTCTGTTCATCCTTCCACAGAGAGGTTAAAAGAGGGCTGTAAAAGCAAGCTCCCAGACTGTTCTGTGTGCAATTTTGGGTGCCCAGTGAGAAACACCCTTGTCTCATGGACAGGAGAGTGCCTGATATCAGTCAGGAGTCCCAGAGTCCCAGAAAGGTTTGGGCTGGAAGGTTTCTCAAAGCCCATCTCACCCCAAACCTTCCTCTGGACAGTAGCCAGAAGGGGCCCCCTGAGCCTCCTTCTCTCCAGGCTGAGCTCCAAGCCCTGTCCAACCTGGCCTGGAATCCCAAATGCTTTTGGAAAAAAACCCCACACAGCAAAAGTCACTTCCAGCTGTGAGGGAGCGAACTCTTCCAAACTCTTCAGGATCTGGGGAGAGAAGGATTTCTTTTTCCTGTAGCACAGAATCAACATTTTGTTCTTGGTGCTCTTTTTATTTTAGAAACCCTGCTTGATAAATTACTAGAGGGGCTCATTAACTGCAAAGATTTGTCAGTTTTCCCAAAGCAATCAGGGTGTGTGTTAGACCAAAGGAGCAAATGGGAAACTGAACAGGAAGCCAAGCACAGCCCCATTAATCCTGGGTTATGGATCGACGTTTGTCAACTCTATTGAAGTCTGTTGTACCAAATAGAGCCCAGGAGACCACTCAATTACTTTATCTCTGAGCAATTAGGATCCTGCTCTTTCAGGTCAATCTGTTAGCACAGAGGGAAAAAAAAATTTGGATACAAGATTAACAGTAGAAAATTCACTGCCTTGTGTTGTGGGGTCTTTTAGAGGGAAAAAAAAACAAAAAACAACCCAACTAGATATTGCCTTTGAAATGCTGGGTTTGAGAATAAAGCTCACTGAATTCAGCAAGGGGCTCCCAGTATTGCTGCGTCCCCCAATATCCTCCTCTCCATCTTCTCACAAGCATTTCTGTGTTTGCCAGGTGACTGCAGAAGGATCGATCCAACCTTGGAGCCAAAAATCACCCAGGACTGGCTGTGCACTGCACTGGACCTGTCCAGCACAGCCACATGGAAGTGGCTCTTGTGCCACATAAGCAAAGCCCTGTCGCAGTTCACGCTGGGAAAACCAGGTGCCACTTTTAGCTCTTCCTTAGTGAGGGTGAGGGATTTTTAGAGAAGAAAAAGAATTTTTTTGGGCACACTTCCATTTTTCTGTAGCTCATAATTCACCTTCAGAAGGCACAGATGTCAGGAGATGCGTGACTTTGGAGGAGTTTTTAAGTTAGAGAATTTATAACTGAGTTATAAATTTCCAATATTTGGCGACACTCAGATTTAGCTTGACAGCTTCTGCTTCTGACCTCAAATAAGGCCCATGTGTGTGGAGGTGGGTCCTTTAAAGCAGGAATACCTGGGATAAAGGTGCTGCCTCTCCCTGAAAGCCTTCCCTTCATATCCTCACGCCCAGAGGGAAGGCGGCACTTGGGAGAGTTAGGGAAATGGAGCTGAGTCCTCTTTGTGACCCCGAGATGTCACTGCCCTCAGTTCCACTCTCCTGAGCAGCTCTCACCCAGCTCCTCTGAGCGCCAGCAGGACTTCAGCCACCGGCTGCCAGCTCCTGGGGGCTGGGCTGAGCCTGAGGGACCCCTGGACTGCAAAAGCTCAGGGCTCCACAACAATGAATCAATATGATTATGCTGAACCCACTTTATTGTTTACACAACTCATTTTTGTACAGTTTTCACAATTACTCTGTTGGTTTGTACAGTATGTTACTTGTTCATTAAACCTCTCTACTCTGGGTTAGTTTATATACTTTATTCACTGGTTTTCATGAGACAGATCTCCTGTTTCTGGCAGGTGCAGTTGTTTTTCACCCAGAAATGGTTAGTTGTCTCACAAACCTTCATTCTCAAGATTGTTTTCACATGGGAACTTGCCAGCCAGCTTAGCTGCCCTTAAAAGTGACAAGCCAGCTTAGCTGCACTTAGAAGTGACAAGCCAGCTTTTAGCATAGCAAGGCCTGATTTTATAATGCCTTTCTGTAGAACTGATCCACCTGTATTACAGCACTGGATTGTCACAGCTTCGTCCCATCACTGTTTAGGGAAGGCTGCTGAGCTCACCCAGAGCTGCAGTCAGGAGCTGCCCACACAGAAAGGACTCTCCTCTGAGTCTGCAGCCTGGGTTGGTCATTCCATGATTGCACCTCGAAGGACTCCTTTTTCATGTCAAGTAGAGATGCTGGAGAATAGGAATGGCAAAGTCTTGGATCTGAGGCTGCTTCATAGGGCTCTTGAGATAACTGAGATGTCTGTCTACAAAAAATGGCAGGGAATGGCAGTGGAAACAGGATAACCAAATTATTACCTCCAGGTTCAGGATGCTGTTTGACTCATTGAAGACTAGAGAGATGGAAAGAGGTTTCAAAAAAACCCCAAACAAGCCAAAAATCCTATGATAAATGGCTTTCAATGAATGATTCCACCTATTTGTACAGCTTTTCTTTGCTATTTTAGAAGATGGAAATAGTATATTGGGATTAATGTAACCAGTGAGTCAGGTTTGGTGACTTAAATCACTCGCTCTCCCCTCCTCTATCATTTCTGAAAACTCAATTCCTTTTTTTCTGTTCGTGAATCATCCCTGGTTTCCAAAATTCCATCCCTCACTCTCAGCTGTTGAATGAACAGGGTGAATGGATGTGTTTTCTCCTCTGCACTGTTGACTCACTGCTCCTTTTCCAGAAGAGGCAGCCTGACCATGAGGCTTGAGCTGCTGCTAGGGGGGTTTACAGAGGAGGAAAATGAGTTGGGTCTGTGCAGCCAGGTCACAGAGACCTGTGCTCAGCTGATGGTGTTCACACTGTGTTCCTCCTGTTCCACCTGCAGGGATCTCATCAGAGCCACCCCTGGGAGCTCACTGGGGTTGCTGTGATGCTTTCAGCCATTGATGCCACCCCATGGAAAGCTTAGCTGTAAATTTCTTTTATTTTCCACTTTAGAGATTGGGAACTAAGACCGAGAGAGAATTTCTGACACACAGCAGGGCTGTGGAACCCCAAATATCACAGGCAGGATGTTGGGACACCAGCTGAGCCCTGTGTCCTGGAACAGCTGGGACAGGTTTGTGCCCGACCCCACAAACAGCTTGGCACGGATGTGCAGGTATTTGTGTCAGGAAAGGAACAGGACACAAAGAAAGCTCTGCTGGTGTTCAGGAGGAGGGCTGGGAGTCCTCTTGGCTTGAAACTCCAATCTCCCCATGCTCTGAGCATCACGAGGTCTGCACTGGATGGAGATGTCTGTTAGCTCAGAAAATCACAAAACCCCCAAATCCTGCTCCTGTTTGCTACGACTCTTGTCTATAGGCTCTGCCTAAACGGGGAACACTTCCCTGTGTGGGAATCCAGGACACAGGAATATCTCCTGTGCCTGTCCTGAGATGTTTTATTTCTCAGGAGAGCACAGCTTTTAGTCTTTGGCCATGGAAAAAGCTTCCAGGACTTTGTGAGAAGTTGAGGTTTTGTTAATGTACATAGTAGATGATATTGTAGTTTATCACTGGGTGAAAAAGTAGATTTTGGGGGTTTTAGTATGGTAATAGTTGGAACAAGATGGAGGACTTTTGGGTGTTGACTCCATTTCTTCTTCATCTACTCCATTTTCTGCAGTGTTGGTGGCACAGTGATTGGTCAGACAAAGTCACAATGCAGATGTTACGTGACTGAAGAATAATTAGGAATTGGTAGAAAATAAAAACATAAATATGTGTTAGGTATGTTGTAAAACTTAATTGGATAAGGAATTTGCATAAGAACCCTTGGAATTGTACATTTTGCATCTTTCTGGCACACGGCACTGAAGAGTGCAGGGCCTGTTGTCACCCAAGGCTCTGAATTGTGATAAAGAAATAATAAACACCTGCAGAGCGAAGGCAGCGAGTCCCGCTTGTCTCATTCCTGGTTCCTGACCCTGGCACAGACTTTTCACAGGGGATTCCTGGTAAAGGGAACTCCTGATGTGGGAGGTAAATCCCACACCCTGCTGTTGGGAAACAGTTCCAGTCTGCTGGGAATGTGCATGGGAGGCACTCTTTGTGCTGCTGTGAGGAGAATAACTCCAAAATTAACTCAAAGATGTACATATATTTCTGAAATCTATGTATTAGAGACATATAGATTGTATAGCTGATACAGATATTTATATAGGTGTAGATTATATAGATGCAGATATAGATACAGATATAGAGATAGAGATATAGATATAGATATAGATACAACTATAGATACAAAGCCTCCCTCCGGGGTGGCTGGGAGTGTTTTCCCCCCCTGCAGAGCCCCTGTCTCCAAACACCTCAGCAAGAATCCTCCTTTCATTCCTCAAACCCTGTGGCTTTCACATCAGAGGGAGGAGCTGGTCACTTCCATCCCTGGAATATCCTCTCCTCCCTGGCATGGAAAGCTCTGTCTCCATACCAGGGGTCAGTGCCAAGTGCCAGCCCCTGGGTTCCTGGAATCACTCCACTATGTCAGCTTTAGTATTTAATGAAGGGTAACTGGTTTGCCTCCTTATTGCAGAGATAAGTTGAAAAATGCAAGTTGTGGGTATTGAAAAGGTCCAGCAAGCAAGAGGCAAATAAACAGATTTTTATTTTAAACCTCACGGGGCTTTTTTAAGCCATCTCCACCCTGCATGTGTGCAGCCCTGCTCTGAACACGACTGTGTGTCCAGTTCATCTCTGCATCACTCCACAACTGTGCTGAAATAACTCCGCTGAAGCCCTCAGCCCTGCATGGTTTTAAATTGTGGAATCCTGGAATTGTTAGGGCTGGAAAAGACCTTTAAGTTCATCCAGTCCAACCATCAACCCAGTATCACCTGTTCACCACTAACTCAGGTCCTCAAGAGCCACATCCACAGGTTCTTTGAACACTTCCAGGGATGGGAACTCCTCCACTGCTCTGGGCTGGACAGGCCTTTCCAGTAAGAAATATTCCCTAATATCCAATCTAAACCTCGTGGCCCAGCCTGAGGCCGTTCCCTCTGCTCCTGTCCCTGTTCCCTGGGAGCAGAACCCGACCCCCCGGCTGTCCCCTCCTGGCAGGGAGTTGTGCAGAGCCACAAGGTCCCCCCTGAGCTCCTTTTCTCCAAGCTGAGCTCCTTTTTCAGCTCCCTCAGCCTCTTCTGGGGCTCCAGCCCTTCCCCAGCTCCATTCCCTTCTCTGGACACTCCAGCCCCAGAGCAGCATTTCTTTCTGCCCTATTGCTTCTTATTCCATCCTGGATGGCTTTTCCCAGCTTTTGTCAAGCCTCAAATATCCCATAAAATAACTTTTCCACAGTACCCCTCTAGATGCTCTCTGGGTCCCCCTTTATGCAATTTCAGAGGGTTGGAGAGCTTTCCATGCTACATTGCCCTCAGAAATGGAATTCTCCTAAAGCACAGCTCTGAGCAGCACGTACGTCAGGGTCTGGAATTATGCTAAGCACTGCTCATCGGAATTATTACATTAACTGGAAAGGGGGAGCACACACAATTTAACAGGGGAGGAAGAACAACAAATCTAAGAAGAAAAATCAGTCTTTTACAGAGAGAAGAAAGCCAGGAAAGCAGTGACTGTAAAAGCTTTGCTGCAATTACGGGACCTTTTATTGTGGGGATTTAAAAGCTTTTGCTTTTCAGGGTACACATTATGGAAGGCAATCCAGGGATCTGCTGGGCACGAGGGTGTTGGCAGGTGCCCAGGCACCAGGGCTGACAGCAAAACCTGGGTTTTATTGAAAGCAGGCTTTGGTAGAGCTCAGAGCTATGTCAGACAGCAGCAGGACAATTACTGGCTCCAAGCTGCCTGAGGGAAAGGCATGAGTGCCAACAGGAGAAGGATCTGCTGGATTAGGGATTTCTCCTTCTCCCAGCCATCCGAGGCTGGGCTCAGTTTTGTCCTGGGCACAGTTTTGTCCTGGGCTCAGCTTTGTCCTGTCCTTTGTCACCCTCTGAGGCTGCTCCTGGGCACAGATCAAAGCTGCACTCCCAGTTCTGCTGCCAGTGGTGCCCAGGGAAGAGAAGCCTCACTAAAACATCCCCAGTCAGGGGGCAGAAATGCCATTAAAATATTTTTCTGTAAAGAGTTAATGATTGCTGTGGTCGTTCATTCAGCAGGGGAGAGCTGTGCTGGGATCAAAACAAAGCAAAAGGGAATCAGAAATCTTTGCCTGGTTCTCCCCTTAGCTCCTTCCTTTGCACTGGGAAATGGTATTTAATCATCTAAGAACTTTTCTTTCTCATCTGGAAACAGAAATAGATGAAAATGTGTATATAGAGACAAATGCAAGCGTGTGTGAACACAGGCATTTCTGGATGTGTTTATGAGCAGATTTTACAGTGCTGGGAGTCAAATAATGAACATTTTGGAGTGTTTGCAGCTCAATTGTTGCCAGCAGCTGAAGAAATGCAAAGCATTGTTCAACGTTTCAGAGCTGCTCCTGCAGAGCATGCAAGGAACTCAGCTGGGAGAAACAGAGTAACACATTGTGTTGTGCTGAGCTGTATTGTGAGAAAACTCTGTTCAATGGTTTTGCTTTGAATATAAAAAAGACCAGTAAAGGAAATGTTTTGTTATTACTGCAGAGCATATTGACTGAGATCCCAGCAGCAGTGCGAGGTTTATTTATCATGGAACAGCTGCAGGAAGAGCTAATATGGACATAAACCTCCCTAGACCCAAAGTAGACTTGAGGAAAGGGTCCTGCAAAGACTCACAGAAGACAATGCAAACTCATAAAGTATTGGTTTCTTATTGTATTGATTGTATTGCTGTGATAAAATATAAATTTGGTGTATCCAGCAATGACAGCTTTATTGCCTTATTGTGCTGATTATTACAGAAAGCATAAATTGGGTCATAATTCTGAAGAGTCATCGAAAGCCATGTGCAACTCTGAGTTATTCCTTTGAAATAAGGCTTAGGAGACCTTCAGAAGATCAATACTTCAGTGGGTGTGTTGGTGCAGGAGAGGGGCTCTGACACTCACACACAGCCTGGGTTATCTCCATGCACACCTGGCCAGGCCTGGTTCCCCCTCACCCACAGCCAGCTCATGCTCCTGATCTCCCCCAGCCCCAGCAGCGGCTTTAACTGCTGAGGGAACTGGGTGTGTCCAGCCTGGAGAAGAGAAGGTTTTGGGGTGACCTAATTCATGTCCTGAAGGGAAGCTATCAGAAATTGGGGAGTCACTCAGGACAAGGGCCAGGACAAGAGGGAATGGTTTCCCACTGCCAGAGGGCAGGGCTGGATGGGATATTGGGAAGGAATTGTTCCCCGTGAGGGTGGGCAGGCCCTGGCACAGGGTGCCCAGAGCAGCTGGGGCTGCCCCTGGATCCCTGGAAGTGTCCAAGGCCAGGCAGGACAGGGCTTGGAGCAGCCTGGGACAGTGGAAGGTGTTCCTGCCATGGCAGGGGACAGAATGAGATGATTTTTAAGGTCCTTTCCAACCCAAACCATTCTGTGATTCCATGATTGATAAGCAACCGAGGGCAGGAGCCCAGTGCTGTTTGCAGTGGTGATTAATCACAATAATCAGCATTTCACTCCCCTCACTTTTGATGCAATCTCAGAATTTGGTAAAAATGTGCCTCAGGAGCTGAAGGGACTGAGGAGAGCACAGAGTCAAGGCCTGTCCCAGAGCATTCACCACCTTACCCCTCCAGGGTACAAATCCCAGCTGTGAATCCTGGGCACGTGCCCCTGGAGCCTCCCCGGATCCCACCTGAGAAATCCATGCTGGAGAGGGAGAGCCATCCTGGGATGTTCATGGCTGAGTAGACTTGCCCCTGTCACTCTGAGGGGCCACTCATAGCCCTGCACTGTGCATTTTGGGCACCTTTCCCAAGTGCTAAGCAAACAACCACTCATCTCCTCCACGGGCTGGTTTCACAGGGGACAAGAAATCCTGGGAAAACCATCCCAGTTCAGGCCCCAGCCAGCCCAGGGCCCTTCTCTGCACCTCCCACAGTATGGCAGCTGAGATGCTCTCCCATAAAGCCAGGCTACAGCCCTGCCCGGCCTGTTTGCTTTTCCCAGAAGCCAGAGTTGGTTTTGAGAACACAACGTTCCCAAGAACATCTCCCAGTCCTCCCCTCCCAGGAGAGCAGGGGCTGTGGGTGATGTTCTTCTCCCAGTAGCCATCCAAGGGGGCGATGCCCAACAGCCTGATGTTCAATTTCACAAATCCCAGGATGGTTTTAAATGGAAAAAATCTTAAAGCTCATCCTATTCCACCCCCTTGCATAGGCAGGGACATCTTCACTATCCCAGGTTGCTCCAAGCCCTGTCCAACCTGGCCAATATCCCTTGGGAAGTGTGATTGCAGTGAATAATTGGTCACTTTAAACCTCAGAAAGAATGTAATGATCTCCAAGTGCAAATACAATAAATCTGGTGAAGTTAAAGGTACCATGAGATCAGATAAGAGCTTCTCAATTTGAAGTGGAATACGGAGTCCTCTCTCTTCCATTGTATTTTATCAATTAACCTTCGGCAAGCACAAAGGTTTCCCTGGATCTGGTGCTCCTGCTGGCATTTGGAGGAAAAGATACAAACTGTACAGATTTCCCTTTTATGAGGAGAGTACCTTTAATAACCAAAAATGTTTCTGCACTTGGAATAATGAGAGTGGCTTTTTTCTTTCAAATGCTAAATTATTTCAAGCTGAGCTGTTGGGAACCATTAATAATTCAAGGAACTCTGCTTTCGGTAAGAACAACATCTGTTGGAAGGTGTTAAGGCATAGGAATAACCTGACTTTCAAAGTTATTTTACCATTTCTTTATTCTCTTTGTGAGGAAAAAAAAAAAAAAAGAAGAAGGCTGCTTTGGTAAATTATAGGAAGGAGGTGCTAAAAAGCCACTTGCAAAACAGGAAGGGCTGGATGTTTGCAGTGCCAGAGCTCTGCTCTGCTTTGCCTTCCTCCCCTGGAGCACCAGCTTCTCAAAGAGTTGGCCTTCAGTCTCTTCTCATCTGCAGACCCCAAAATGTAACCAGGGCACTTTCAGAACTCTTCATGATTATTTTTATCAGCTCCTCATGATTATTTTTAACAGCTTTATTATTTATCAACCTTTTGACAGTAGGCCGCATTTCCCAGCGCCTTTATCCTAGTTCTTTAGAAGTTGTTCACAGATTATTAGCAGATCATAATGATCTCAGAGGAGGCTGAGGTCAGGAAAGAGCTTTAAGATCATCAAGTTCAACCATCAACCCACCACCTCCATGTTCACCACTAACCCATGTCCCCAGGTGCCACATCCACAAGTTTTTTCATCACTTCCAGGGGTGGTGATTGCACCACTTCCCTGGGCAGCCTGGTCCAATGCTTTACAACCCTTTCCATTAAAATATTTTCCTGGTGTCCAATCTAAACCTCTCCTGCTGCAGCTTGAGCCTGCTCCTCAGAATGAAGGAAAGAACTTCCCCAATTCTTCTTGCCAAAGAGGAATGAGAGAGATGAAAAGCATGGGTGGATCTCTGGAGGGCAACTCATCCCTCAGGTGTAGGATCCTTTGGATCCCACTGTGGAGGTGCCAGCCTCTCTTTCCACAGACACTTGGGAGAAGTTAGATGAATGAATGAACCACAAAACCTAATTTGTGAGGGGTAAAGCTGAGAAACATTTTGTCCGCCTTCCAGAAATGAGTCGAATGACCAATGTACTTAAAAGATTAACAGAATTTAGAAGGCAGATCCACGTGCAGAGTGGTATTTCAAGGTCTCCACACGTTTGGAGTTGGGAATTTGAGGCAGCTTATTGACAAAGCTGCTTTTCCCAGACTCAGAATTCCTTGTCTCTGCAAAGCTCAGGTGTGGAATTTTGTGTGGTGCTTATGTTCAAGCATAACTTTTCTGATCCTGAAAAATTCCTCTGCCAGCCCAACAGCAGTAGGAGCAGTCCCAGTGACTTTTCATGTGGGTTACATAGAGATGTTGCAACCCAGGAATGAGTGTCCCAAAACAAGAGCTGTGATGGTACAGCTGTCCCTATTCCCTCATCAAATATTCCTCCCAATTTGCATGACTTTCCATACAATGTCTTTCTTGAATTCTCAGCTCTTGGGAAAAGTGCATATCAGAGCAGGAGTTTCATTTTTTCACTGAATGAAATGAATGAATGAATGAATGAATGGCTCCAGAATAAAAGAGGAAATTTTCATTAGACAATGGGAAGGCATCCCTGACCCACTGTCCTAAGGAAGTGATCCTTTGGTGGCCTGCAGTTGAAATTGGTTTTTAAAATCATGTCCTGGTGCTGCTGAGGAACCACCTCCAATCCTGGGGGCAGTTTTGAGGCACTTGTGACAGGAAGGAAATAGAGGAGCTGGAGCATGTCCAGAGAAGGGAACAGAGCTGGGGAAGGGTCTGGAGCCCCAGGAGAGGCTGAGGGAGCTGGGAAGGGGCTCAGCCTGGAGAAAAGGAGCTCAGAGGGAACTTCTGGATCTGCACAACTCCCTGAGAGGAGGGGACAGCCGGGGGGTTGGGCTCTGCTCCCAGGGAACAGGGACAGGAGGAGAGGGAACGGCCTCAGGCTGGGCCAGGGGGTTCAGATTGGATATGAGGGAACATTTTTGACTGGAAAGGCCTGTCTAGCTCTGGCACAGCTGCCCAGGGCAGTGGTGGATTGCCCATCCCTGCAGGGATTTAAAAGCAGTGTGGATATGGCACTTGGGGACATGGGGCAGTGGTGACCTTGGCAGTGCTGAGTTAACATTGAACTCAGGGATCCTGAAGGTCTTTCCCAACCTAAACCACTCTTGGATTCTGTGATTCTATGATTTCCAAATAATTTTGTCCCTTCCTAGGAAAATCCATCCCAATTCTCTATAAATCGGAGCTGTTTTGCTGGAAACCCAAGGGCCAGCTTTGGGTACCCTTTGTGCTTGAGTCCCCTGATCCCAGTTTCAGAAATGGTTCTGTTTGTCAAGGCCAAGTGAATTTAAAGGCTAAACCAAGCCCAAGCTTCTGCAGCCTCCAGATTTGGGGATGGAGTTTGATGGGAAGGGTTTGGATCTGAGCACAGATGAAAGTCTTGTGCTGTGATGATTTGACAGCAACATTACACAGCTCATGTTATTCATCGAGCCTCATCAATTTAAGCTTAGGGTTTAAGAAGCTGCTGGGAGTTGTTGTAGGGGTCATTCTTGTGTTAAACTTGTCGATGTGAAGGGCTCCTGTGAGATAAGATCTGAAGGAGTTGTTAAAAAAGCACACTGAGTGAGCAGCTAAGGCAGCCAGCAGATACTCCATGCTGGGCTGCTCCTCTTTATGCTTCTGTGCAATCCTCAAATGGGATAAATATTGATAATACTGGGGTGTGTGCATTGTGAATAATGTAATGGGGTTTGAAACAACTCATTTTGATGCTGATGGAGCTGCTAATTCAGGAGGTTGCTCATTGCTTGTGACACTTTGGCAGGGGACTCTTGTCATGTGTTATGGGTCTGCCCACCTCCTAGAGAGGAAGCCGAGCACATTACCTCAGAGAAAAAAAAATCTTGGAAAAAAATTAAGATTTAAAGCATGTCAAAAAATATTCTAGTGGATGAGAGGTTGCAAAAGCACATCCTTTAAAAGAAACAATACAGGACAGACTTATCCCTCGCTACAGGGAGACTTTCCTTCCAGCCCAGAATCCAGTGGTGGATAAAGCCATGGTGGAGGGTTGGGAGATCACTTGGGAAAAGGCTGTGAGCCTGATGATGGTATAAACAGCCCTAAAGCACCTGTGGGCCCTCATGGGACCAGGGAGAGAAATCCCTGCACTGACACTGAAGTGCCATAAAGATCTCCCCACGTGGACTGAGGGAAATTCTGCTAAGGCTGAAACGATCAAAGGATGGAAGAGTTCCCTGCTCCTTGGTCCTGCCCGCCACAAAACTGGGAGGGCAGAGAGGGCCCAAATTGCTGAAGGGCTGCAAGTCCCACTCCCCTGAGAAGGGGAAGAGCCCCTCCTGAGCTGCTGAGCTCCAGCCCCACTGAGCTCCTGCTGCTGAGGTTTGGTTCCTGAGGCTTTTGGGAAATGTCCTTCTCCACCAGAAACCTGGAGGGATGAAGGATTGGCTTTTGTTTTACAAAATATATTTGTGAAACAAAACCTGTTGACAGCAGATCTTTCCTATGTTCTCTCTCCTGTTCTACTGTGTCTACATTCCATCTTCCCAGTTTATAATTTCCTATATTTAAAGTGTGTTCTAAACCCTCAAGTTTTATGCTGGATTTAAGAATCAGCACATTTGTCATGCACTGTATTTCCTTACTTTCCTCTTTCCCTCTCATTTTGTAGGAATCTGGAATAACAAAGTCAAGAAGAAAGTTATCCAACAAAAACCTTCTGGAGAATGAGCATTGATTTTCCTGACACAATTCGGAGCTCATTAGCATTTTCTGTTGCAGTGTTACATCACCCTTTCTATCAGGTGATGGTTTTATTGCACTGGTTTGTAAGAGGTTCTGTCCTGAGAGCATGTGGACTGTGGGGTGAGATCCAAAGTAGAATTCCCAAAGGGAAGCTTAGCACTGGAGTTAGGAGTGACAGAAATTAAAGGCAGAGGATCAGCCCTGCCTGATGCTCTGCAGATGGAAGTTGCTGAGAGCTCTGTCTTGGTGTCCTGGTCCAATTCCCAGTCTCCATCACCACCAGTAATCCTGGCAGGGGCAGCCTTTGGGCAGGGCTGGGCTGTTCCAGCACCTTCCTCACAGCCCCAGCCTCCTGTCGTGCTGGGAGCGGGTAGGTCAGGAGTGTGGGGCAGGAGAGGAGCTCAGGCACAGCCAGTAGCAATCCTGGAATTTCATCCATGCAGGCACAGCCCACCTGGACTTTTCCATGCCTGGCTGGGGGGGACAGGGCACTCAGAACCAGCAGAGAAGCAGCTCTGCCTGTGAGTCCTGTTCTCATTTCACAGGATTCAGTGGCTGAGAAAGAGGGGAATCTCCTTTCATTATCCTGGCTCAGACATAGCAAAAAGGCAAAGATTAATGCCATTAAAACATAAGCAATTGGTACTTAAACACAACATGGCAGATTTACTCTGAGCACATTCCAAACTGTGGCGTTTTAACAGTGGCAATAAAGCATTAAGGAAGACATTGAAGCTTGAAGGAACAGCAGAGAGACACTTGTGTGTGGTGGGAGCAGGAATGAATCCCATTCCTCGTGCAGCCTGTATGGAAATGGCCCTTGAGCCTAATGGGAGAAGGAACCATTTATTCCCTGGGCTAGTTCTTATAACAACTCCAACTGCGGAGCAATTTAAAAGCTATGCATTTTTATAAGTGTCCATTTTTTACATTGGATGAAAAGAACCCTTTGGCACTGGTTAAATTATAAATAAGGCAAACAGGGGGATGCACTGCCAGCATACCAATGGGACAGCTGGGAGGCACCAGCAGCTCTGTAATACACAGTATATATAACTCTTAGGAGTTAGAGCACACCTGTGGAAAGGTGATTGTAGAGAGACCTTTTATTGACTAGGAGTTTGGACAACTTAGGTTTGGCCTAACTAGTTTAATAATGGCCTAGAAAAAGCCTGCAAGGCCTGTAAAGGCCTGTCACTGTGACACAGTGTCTTGGTTTTGAAAGATAGGTGCCTGCCAAGGAAGGCAGGAGCTTCTCTTGGAATAGAAAATGTAAACTCATACCTTCCAAATTATTATAATTTCTAAAAATTAAAGGGGTTCGCAGGCAAAGATGTGAGGATAGGAATAACAGTTCTTTAATATGTATAAACAAAATTAAATAAAACAAAACCCAACAAACTACAACCTAATAGGAAAATTAGACCAAGATGCAGTATTAAACAAAACCAAACCCTGGCAGTTAGAATACAACCTGACACCCTGTCAGTCAGGGTGTTGGTAGCAGTCCAGT
>VXBU01000222.1:42110-71342 GCA_013400315.1 Bombycilla garrulus | reverse complement strand
CACTGACAGAGTCAGAATACAACCTGATACCCTGCTAGTTAGGGTCGTGGCAGCAGTCCAGATGAGGTGGTGTTGCTGAAGTGGTGATCCTGTAGACAGGTCTGGTAGCTCTTGTCCTCTGGAAACCAGTGGGTAAGGGCAGCTTGTTCTGCCGCAATCCCCACATTATATCCAGGTGGGAATGCTTGGCTCCTCCCCCTGGGTGGAGCATCTGACAATGGGATGATGTCATTCTGTGAGTCATGTGGTGGGTCCTTGATTGCCCATTAAACAGGAAATGGCTCCGGGAGGGAGTTATCTATGACTCATGGAGCAAGGCACTGACGGCCCATTAACAGGAGATGGTTCGGGGGAGGAGGTAAGGAAAACACTGCCCCTCCTGGTTTTAACAGCTCATGAAGATGGAGATAGAATACAGACCTTCTGGAATATTTTACATTGTAACCTAGGACACCTTTGATCTATGGAGTGTTTTATTGTTGCTGAGTGAATTCTGCAGCGACACTCAGGGGTGCTCTGCTCTCCCAGGGACCCCTGGATGAGCAATGGGGTAGGCTGTGACTCCCAGAACCGGTTATGGCCCCAGTGCCCCCCCAGTGACCCCACTGCCCTTTAGGTGGGTGACACTGCCTGGGGACATGGGGCTGCCCGGAGCCAGCAGGCAGAGCAGGGAGCCCTTGGGAGCTTTCCCTAGGCCAGAGGGGCTTAGGGAGGTATTCCCATGCCAGGAATGCTCCTCCTTTCCATTGTGGTGACACACGGAGGGAAGGTGTCCCAGCAGCCACAGGCTGTGCTCTGGAGCAGCCCAGCTGAGGTGGCATTAGGAGCTCACCACATTCGGGTTTCTGCTGCCCCTCCAAAGAGAGATCCTGCTGCTCTCCATCCCTGTCCCTGTCCAGGGGCAAGCAGCAGCTGCAGCCCCGGGGATACCCTGCCAGCCTGTGTGCCAGCTGGAGCCCATCAGGAGCCGCAGGGTACATGTGCTGTAGTTTAGGCTCTGTGGGTGCCCTCCTTTGCTGTTTGTCAGCACCCAAAGGCTGGTCCATTCATTACTCTGCTCCATGAATGTAAAATAAAGTCAAACTAATTGCTCTGCTGGCCTCAGCCTGACTGACAAAGATATTTTTTTATTATTTACTTCTTTTGAGTTGCCCAGTTGCGCTATTTGAAGTTTACCCTCTGTCCTCACTGTGTCTACAAACTGCTCCTCCTCATTCCCTCTGTCCCAGCATGGGGGGACAATCCAGCGAGGCAGAACAGGAACCCCCTGCACCTGGGAATGCTGAAGAGCTCGCCAAGCCTCTGCCAGGACTGTGTTTGCACCTTCTCTTCTGGCTGCTGCCATCCCTCAGGAGCTCACACAGCTTCACTGGGGTGTGCAGCCTGGAGAAAAGAAACTCCAGGGAGAGCTCAGAGCCCCTTCCAGGGCATAAAAGGGCTCCAGGAGAGCTGGAGAGGGGCTGGGGACATGGGATGGAGAGACAGGACTAGGGGGAACGACCTCAAGCTGAAGGGGGGTTAGTTTGGATGGGATTTTGGGAAGGGATTATTCCCCATGAGGGTGGGCGGGCCCTGGCACAGGGTGCCCAGAGCAGCTGTGGCTGCCCCTGGATCCCTGGCAGTGCCCAAGCCAGGCTGGACAGGGCTTGGAGCACCCTGGGATAGTGGAAGGTGTTCCTGCCATGGCAGGGGACAGAATGA
The DNA here is from genome assembly GCA_013400315.1 of Bombycilla garrulus. NCBI lineage: Eukaryota > Metazoa > Chordata > Aves > Passeriformes > Bombycillidae > Bombycilla > Bombycilla garrulus. Next base: position 69,641 of record VXBU01000222.1, on the reverse strand, counting down.
GATGATTTTTTAAGATCCTTTCTAACCCAAACCATCCAGTGAATCTTTGCTTCTATGATCCCCTCCTCTTCCCATCTTTTTGTTTTCCCATCTATTTTCACTCTCCCTGTCCCACTGCCAGTGCGTCCCTTCAGACCTGTGATGGGTCTGGCTGTGGGCACTTGCACTGGAGAGTCTGATACAAACCAATACTGATAAAAATGACATAATTCACTGAAATGCATAATAATGTTAATTATACACTGCAATACCTGGTACGAATATGGCTGTTCCTGTGACAGCCAAGCCTTGGTGCAGTACCAGAGGTACCCAGATTCACTCTGCTGGAGACAAGGATGAACATTAACTCATCCTTTAACTCATTCCCCAGCTTCCCTGAGGAATCTTGGTAATCAGCTAAAAATCTTGAGAAAAAAATCTTCAAATCTTGAAAAAAATTTTGCTGAGAAACTGCAAAAACTGGAGAAGAGGAAAGAAAAGAGGATTTATCCAGGTCTGAAAATGAGGGAAAGCAAGGCTCTGCTAGATTTTAGCAATCAGAAATTAATTCCTGATTTGTCCTGTGGGACCTGGGGGAAACCCTCATGGATGCAAGGGAGAAGCAGGCAGGAAAAGCAGCTCCAGTGTGAGGGATGAGTGACTGCATTTTAAAATTCCTTCGCGCTCTGTGAGCGCTGTGCAGCCCTGGGGCTGAGCAGAGCTTGGGAGCTCAAACTCATGGGGGATTTCAGCATCCTCCAACTTGGCTTCATTCCCAATCAGAGCTGAAAAGAAGCTTTGAAATGATCCTCTGTGACAAGGGCACATCCTTGTTGTTTGCTCCCATTTTGCTGTGATGTTTTGCTGGGAATGGTGCAGGATTCCCTGGGTGCGGCGCTGGGCTGGGAGAAAGAAGAGATGGGCTGAGCCTGGAAGGTGTGAGCCTGAGGAACAGAGCTCAGGAGCTTTGCCTGGCTCGTGTTTCCCAGGTGTGACATTCCTGCAGGATTGGAATGGGCTCCCGAGGCTGCCAGAGCTCCAGGAGCATTTGGGCAGCGCTGCCAGGGGTGCCCAGGGTGGGGTTGTTGGGGTTGTTGGGGTGTGTGTGCAGGGCTGGGGCTGGGGGATCCTCTGGATCCCTCCCAGCTCAGGATATTCCATGAATCCCCAAGCTCTGGAAGTTGTTGGTGTGGATGAAACCTTCTCCCCACAGACTCCCTGCTCAGGGAAGGAGAAGGAGGATGAGCTGTGGCTTTTCAAATCTGCAGCGTGCCTGCCTTGAATGTCTATTTTAAGTAGCAGAACGCACACATTTGATGTTGGAATGAGGTGTTTTGACACCCCTGCAGCTGGAATACATTCCCATGAATTAAGAGGAGCACAGAAAGCTCGCCATGGCACGTGAGGGCTGAGCAGGTGTGACTCTGCCAGGTCTGAGGGGTCCCAGGGGAGGGGAGCTGGGCTGTGCCTTGTGCTGGGATTCAGGAATCCCTCCCCAGTTGTTCTGTGTGGGCTCAGATGTGAGTTTGGCTCCTGGAGCCCCCGCTGCTCACATCCTGCAGGGAAGGCTGAGCCCCCAGCAGCGCTGGCTGCAGGATTCATTATTCAGGCTGGAGACAGCACGAGCTGGGATTTGCTTTGAGGAATGGGCAGCTGAAGGCTTTGAACTTTGTTTTTACCTGGATCCTGCAGTTCCCCCCAGGACCCAAGGCAGCTGCTCCAATGAACTTAGAACAACTCCTTCCAGCACAGATTTCCCTGGGTCTCGTGGTTTGGATGTGGCTGTTCGGGGCTCAGCTGGGGAGAAAAGCAGCTTCTCTCACAGGCCCCTTTCAGGGACCGTGGGAGCCAAAAGAAAACATTTAGGTTTCAAGACAGTTTCTTAGGGGAAAAAAATGCGTGTTTTCAGTGCTTTTCTGCTCCAAGTAGAAATCCCAAATGGTGAAGTTCTCCGTCTTTCATGACAAGTTTTCATCACCTACACCTTTCTGCAGAGCATCCACAATCTCACTGGCTATCACCACCTTCTCATGCTGTAAAAACTGAATTTTCAGGTAAGAAATTGAAACGTGATGGATCAGCCATCAATCTCCTCTCCTCTCTCCAGGCTGGTCCCTGGCAGGGTGTTGGAGGCAGATGGAATCTCTGAGAGCAGAGGGAGTTGGGAAGCTCAGGGAACACGTGCAGGTCTGTCCCATGCTGCCCATGGAGGTAATTCAGCAGCAGACACTGAACACAGCCAAGGGAGGCACTAAACACAGATTGGGATATCTAATTATGAGCAGCTGCTTACTGGAAGCAGGATTTGAAGCACAGAATGTTTAGTGCCTCTAAATATTTTAGAGTAATCCATAATATTTGCCACTAAAGACGCTCTTATGTGATCTAGTGTCACTTGCACTGCTTAAGAGATCCTTTATGCAAGATACACACTAGCACCAAAACACATCTTTGACATGTTTGAAGTTGTACTGGAGACAATTTCTGTGTTAGTCATGAAAGAATTATGGCAAAATTCTCACCTTTTTTATTAAAAATAAAAAAAGAAAAGCTAGTTATTGAATCTTGTTAGAGTGTCATCATTAAATAATCATGATGAAATTCTCAACTGGAATGAAATAGAAAATATTTATAATGAAGAAGAGAAAAGCAACTCCTTAGGCACCTAAATCATCCTTCTCCAGGGATGTCTACTCATCTTTTTGATTACTGGAGGGTGTAAGATTCTTCCCTTCTTTTCATTTTGGGTTTGTCATGATCCAGAGCTGGAAATACATTCAATTAATCATTGCTTGTGTTTGGGAGCAGGCCTGTGAGCATCACCTTGGGAGGAGCCCAAGCTGCAGAGCACACAATTCCACACTGAATTTGAATTTGCCATTTGAAAGGCAGCAGGGCTTTTGGGCATGAAATGGGGACTTGCACCCATCCCCATCCCCTGGGATAACCTGGCAGCAGCTCGTTCCCTGCACAAACCAGGGAAGGGCAAAGGTGAGGCTGAAAGAGCTGGAGATTTGGAGCAGAGGGAGCCCCAGGACTGGGACTGGCTCATTTGGGAAGAGAGGTCCCAGCTGGGTCCCTCTGCACAGCTCCCACGGGTGGGGAGGATCCCTGCTCTGTGCTCACCAGGCCGTCTCTGACAGAGAGAGACACCAGCAGCTTTCTCAGGCCACTCCTGGAAGATGTGAGAGAATGCAAAGAGGAGAAATATAAACAACATCTGCACCTGGTGTTTGTACGTGAGATTCATGGTATTTGTCTTGGGATGTTTTTCAAGGGGTTGTTGCTTTTCCTTCACCCATGGGCTGAGGGGGTGTCTTTGCTCGTTAACCTGACCAATGCAAATCGACCTAACGAACTCATCTATAAAAGTCCAGTTTTTTTCTTAATAAAGGCTTTAAACTTTTTCACCTTCTGATCTATGGAGTCTTTATCGCTGCTGAGTGAACTCTGCAGCAACACTGCTCCTCCAGGATTGCAGCTGGAAGGGAGGGAGGGCACAGCTGGATGGACCAAGATGCCACAGCAGAGATCCATCAGTGAAATCAAGGCATGGGCCTGATGCAGAGTGGGAGAAACAGGACTCTGTAAAATGAAAATGGCCTTTCTCTGGGTGTTTTCTAACCTCTGCAGGTCATTTATCCTGGGTAGGTGTGGACTGAGCCCAGCCCCTGGGGCTGCGTGGGCTGGAAGGGGAGGAATGTGAGGCAGGAGGACGCCAGAGCCATTCAGGTCTGTAAATCTCTGGCTGTACACACAGAACAGAAATACCTTCAAAACCATTGCTCTGGAAAACTTGGCTGCCAGTCACACATTCCCTGATTCCCCAGAGAGGTACAAATACAGGGACATCTTTTCCAGAAGAGGAGCTGGCAGTCCTGACTGTCCCCTCCCTCCCCTGGCAGGCTCCCTGTGGTACCCCACATTATTTCCAATGCAGAGCCATTAACATGCTACTGAAGAATTCCCTGGACCTGCTATCTTTTTGTGCCTCTGTCACTCTTTGAGTCTGAATCAAAAAGGGGAACACAAAGTCCTTTGTTTCTCCCTCCCCTGAGACCAAGGGATGGCAATTATCCTTCAAACACAGCAGAAACTTTTTGAAAACTCTGGGGGGAAACTGGCTAATGAATCCAACTTCAGCAGCAGCACAGAACTCGCACACAACTCCTCTTCAGATCACATCGTGTCAGCCCTGAGCACAGGCAAGCTTGGCCATTTGGCTGGGTCCCCTCTGGGACAGAGAAATTAAATGAGTGAAAACAGATGCTCCAAAGTTATTCTGAAACTTGGAGATATCAAGTGCCTTGTTATCCTCTCACTGGAGCCACATGAATTTAACATTGTGAACAAGAAATCTTTCCTAGGGATCAGTGTCCTTCTAGGGAAATTTAGGGTAATAAAATTCAGTGTGTGATCTTAGCGCAATACTTGGTTTAATGCTCTCTCACACTCACACGCTCACCACCACCAAGACACATTAATGCAAGTGCAGGGACCAAGGTGACACGTGTGTGACACAGAGAACAAGGAGTTCTTCTCTGGGTGCCTCTGAAATTCCTCTGAACCAGCCACAAAAAAATGTGAGCACGATTTCTTTAACCCTGACAGCTCTCCAAAACCTCCTAGAGTGCAGATTTGTGTGTGCAGAGGAAAGCCCAGAAGTGTTTTGCAGATGACCCCTCTGTGACTCAGGCACCAAAGGCACCAAACCAAAGCTTTGGAAGGTCCAGAGGGGACGGAAGGACAGCCCTGCAGCAGGGTGTGAGGGCTGCATGTGGAGGGGTTGTGCTCCTTAAGAGGATTTGGGCATCAGGAGGGCGAACAGCCCAATTCCAAAGCATTTAGTCACCTGGGCACACCAGGATTTCTGGAGTCCCAGGCACTGCACAGACACATCAAGCACTGAAGGACCTGGGGGAAGTGTTTCCATGGAGCTGCTGAATGAAACTGGAGAGGAACATGAACAGAGGTGGTCCAGGGGAGAGGGAGCAATCTGGGTTCTCAGCTGCAGTCCTGACTGACCAAACCATGAGGGTCAGTCCCTTTGTCCACCACCCTCACCCCTAATCCCAAACACAGTCTCCGTATGCCCCCACGGCCAGGTGTGCCCTCCCCTGCTCTGTGGCACACAGGTGTGTCCTGCACAAGCCATCACACATCCGTGACACTGTGCACTGACTGCAGCCAAGCTTCTCCAGGAAAGCCCCATCCCACCTCCCGGGGAGCAGCAGAAGGCTCTGCAGGGCTGTGAGGAGCAGGGTCTGGTCCCTCCCAGCCATCCCTGCCCTGTGCCCAGCCCTCAGGAGGCCCTGGAGTGTCACAGGGCCCAGTGCTCAGCACGTGTCCCGGCAGGAGCAGGGGACCCATGTGCTACAGCTGGATCTGGAAGTGCTGCTCCAGGGAAAGCAGGGAGTGCTGTGCTCACACCAGAGCTCAGGAACCCAGGCTGCTCTCAGTCCCTGCAGCAGCTCGGCTGCAGCACCAGCCCTGTCTGCAGGGAGCCACAGAACTGCTCCCTGTGCTGCAGGGATGTCCCTCCACAGCCAGGGCGGCCAGGGCAGGAGGTGCCTTTGATGGGAAGGACACTTGGCCAGCGGGGGCCTGGGCTGGAGCCACCTCCTCGTTTCACAGCAGCTCCAGAAGAGCCCTCAGCCAGTAATCACTGCCCATCCACTGAGCTGGGATACAGCCTGGAACTGAAATACCCCACAGCCCTCGGCTGCCCTCGTCCACCCCCTCTCTTTACTGCCCTTGCTCCTCCATAAAGTCCCAAACCCCTCCCATCCACAATGGGAGTGCTTTGTGTTCAAACCACAGCAACTGCTGAGACACGTTGCTGCCACTCCAAAGCCAGAACACTTTAATGTTCTGGAATAAATCAGGGATTTCTGGGAGCCATTTAAATATTTACAGCACTTTGCATCCTCTACCATGATCTCTGTTGTCTCTCCGTGACCTTTCCCACACCTTGCAGGAGAAAACTAATTAGTTTTCTGTGTTTCACATCACTCCAATTACATTCACCTTGCTCCTCACTCATTATGATAATTGTGCTTTGAGAAACTTGACTTATTAAAATGACTCTCTCGTAGAGTTTGAAGTGTGGTTGTTTGCTGCCTTAGAGTGTGGATGTTCACTCGTGTTTCTGTCACTGAAAATGCAGATGAAGAGCAGCCTGGAACTGGCAATAACAACAAGGTTTGCCATTGATGTTGCACTAAGGCCTAATTGAAATCTGTGAGGACCCTTCTCCACACGAGTGCCCAAAGCACTCACACTCTGCAATTGGTACATGCTGCCTTTTTAATATAATTTCACAGAAGACAAAGGATTAATGATGTTTTTGCCAATCCTGAGCATCCAAAAATCACACATCAGTTCATTCTCCCCTTCAAATGATGAGTGATTTAAAAATTAAAATATGCTTTGGGTACTTCTTAGCATCCACTGGAAGTTAGGTTTTTATTTGCCTACTCTCCTCCTCACCCCCATTTACTGTTATATTTCAAGCATTCTGTGCAACGACAGAGAGTAAAATCTTACAAAAACGAAAACTCAGATATTCACTTGACTCCAGGTGATGTGATTTCAAACAGAGGGATAAGTAGAGAAAGACTGCAGAGTAATAACTCCCTTGCCTGTGAGTGTGGAAGGAGCCAGGAGTTAAATCTCTCCAGTTACATTCTAATGCAGGGGCTCTGTATTCAATGCCCAAATCTTTCAGAATGGAGAAAATTCAGAAAAACATCTTTATTTCCTTTCATTCTTTATATCCCCTGGCTCAGCACAGCTCTAACTTGTATCATCAGGGTCTAACACACAACAGCAAAACCTCTCCCCGTGTTCAGAGCTGACTCTCTCCAAAAGGAGACTGTTCCTCAGATAAATACCCTGACAGGGTTTGGGATTCCCCACCAGGAGCCAGACACCGTGCTGGGCCAATTTTGGTAAAGCTGAAAGAAATCAGAGCTGGAGTTGGCTCTTCAGCTTGAGCCTAAGATGCCTCTTCACTTCAACTTCAGAACAAAGCAGGAAATAATAATTTCCTTCTGTTTTTTGATTAAGGATCTTTAATTCCACATGGCATATGGCTACATCAAAGCGTCTTTTCAGCTTTGGATAAACAAACAACAGTCACAAAACCACTTTAGAAGCTGGTCCTTGGAGCAGGCACAAGAAAGAGCGTGCTTTCCAGTGCGACTGTAACCTCCCCGTGTCTGTTAGTGATTCTAGACTGGTTAGCTGGAGCAGCAGCTCTGTCCATTGGGACAAGCTCTCATTCCAGGCTGCTTGGTCGCAGTTCAGTGTGGAATATCAACAGCAGAGCCAGGGAAGGTTCAAACACACCCAGTGGCTTTGACAGAGCACAGCCTGGCTCCTCCTCCTTGGCAAGAATCGTTGGGACCAGGCTGGATTGGGTGGTGGATCACGGTACTGGGAGCCCTTGGGCTGGAAAGGACCTGTCCCATGGGCAGGGACACCTTTCACTTGCCCAGGTGGCTCCAAGCCCTGTCCAGCCTGGCCCTGGACACTAATTAATCACTGCTCAGGAACCTGAGAGCACCCCCAACTCTCTCCTCGGCTCCTGCAAAGACTGGATAGCCCATGAGAGAGGAGGCTGAGTTAACATCCAATACTCTGCTGTGAATTATCCACAATCAAACCACAAGTAAACAGACGAAGAACAAAGATGCCTTGTGCTGCCAAAAAATATCAGAATTATTGGCTAAATATTTACTTGTCTTAAGATGTGAGCAGCTCGTGCCAATATAAGACACGATGCCTCCTTGTTTTACATTCAGCAAAACCACATGGAAGCTGTTCATTGATTGAACTTTCATTGTGCTTTGCTTGGATACTTGTGGGCAAACAAAGCCCTTTCTACTCCTACAGTCCATCTGCCTGTTCATTAAAGGGTGTTTTACCAAGGGTTGTGCAGCTGGACCACACCATGCCCAGATCTGGTTTCTCAGCCTCTCCTCAAATCACAGAATCCCAGAGTGGTTTGGGTTGGGAGGGAACTTAAAACCCATCCAGTGTCACCCCTGCCATGGCAGGGACACCTCCCACTGTCCCAGGTGCTCCAAGCCCTGTCCAGCCTGGCCTGGGACACTGCCAGGGATCCAGGGGCAGCCACAGCTGCTCTGGGCACCCTGTGCAAGGCCCCAGTGAGCCTTGGGGAAGAAAGAACCCAGGAACAGGAGCCTCCATCCAAACACATTGAAATGGCTGCATCCTCCCTCTTCTCACACATCTAACGAATTAGAATAAAGTTTCTCCCTGCCTGTTAATGTTTTCCAGTTCTTTAAAGATCTGACACATTTGAAGTTGGAAGTCCTGTTGAGATGAAAGGCCTATTCCATGACAAGTGGTATCTACAGAAGACAAAAGCAAGGAGTGAGGCTTTGGGGGTTCTTGCTAACAGCCTAAAAAAGGAGCTTGCACTGACTGCAAAGCACCAGTCTGTCTGACTGTTGATTATTTATATTGGTTCCTCACCAGACAAGTGGCCAAACAAACCAAAGAGGAGGCAGGCACAGTTTCTGGGGTGGAGAAGGGATGGTTACAGTCACACTGATGGATCAATATGGAAACAGTCTGATCATCCCAGCCCACATGGGTCTGAGGGGTCAGGTTCTGGGCTTGTGGAAGAAGGGCCACCTTGGAGCTTTGGTTCCAGTGTGACAAATGCTGTGACAGCAACTCTGTTATGCAATTAAACCAAGCAATAATCTCATTTCAGTTTTTATACATCCCCTTCTCTGCCATTAACATTAATATAATTATAAAAATGGCATTTAATAAACTTTTTTTTATGAATATTCAAAGTTTGAATTCTTCAAATAAAATTAGTCTGGTTCTGAAAATCTCTGTGAATATCTTTGGGAGCTTCTGCTTTCCCTTCCCAGCCATGCTTTGGCAGTCCAGCAGCTCCCATGGGGTGTCTGGAGGAAAGGCTCAGTTTGAGCTTGGGGCAGTGACTGTCCCCACGGCCACCAGCCAGGTCTGCAGTCTCTTCCCCACTGCTGCTGGTCTGGGTGCCAAGGACAGCTCCAGGATGGCACAGCTGGGCTCAGCTCAGTGGATACCACCCTGTCTCATCACAAGAGAAGAAAATGACTGGGAAGCTTGGCATGTCCCTTTGTCTGCCTTCTCTAATTACTGGAAGAATATTTGTACCTTAAGGCATCCAGTACCTCTTTCAAAACCAGTTGCTTCAAGACAACATCAGGAATAAATGAACCTGTATTGACCAAATTCCATCTGCTCCCTAAACCCACTGTGGCACAATCAGCACCCATTGCTCTGCCCCCTCTCCAGGCTACTCCTGACCATCCTGGTGGCCATTTGTGCCTTTGCCCAGGCCTCTTTGGCTCAGCTGTAGCAGCCATTGACCTGAATCAGAATTACTGGTGTGGCAATGCTTGCTGGTGCTCAGAATGCCACAGGCAGCTCCAGTTCCAAGGGGATGAGCCCCCTGGGGTGAGCACAAGGCTCCCCCTGGCCCTGCCCAGAGCCCTTGCTCCTGTGTGGGCATTGGCTCCATCCCCTGTGCCCTGGGATGGACAGAGCACAAAAGCACACAAACACAAAAGCTGAAATGTGTGCCCTGGGATGGGCAGAGAGACGAGCAGGAATTCCCTGAGATCTCTCCTTTGCCAGCTGAAACACAAAAGCACAGGACAGCTGAAATCATCCGGGATCCTCAGGAGAATCAGGCTGTCTCCAAGGACAGGACCCTGAGGAGCCAGCTAGTCACTCCTGCCAGCCTCCACAGGTTGGGTCTACCTACACCAAAAAAACCTCTAGTGACAACTTTTCCACCTCACCTGTGCTTCCAGCCCTCAGGATGGGCCTCCTGCAGCAGACCAGCTGGAGCATCCCTCCTGAAGCCATCCCACCCTGCCCACCCTGCTGGGCCTCCTTCTGTCCAGGGATTTCCATGCCACCCTGCCCACCCTGCTCCCTGCTAGGATTCCTCTCCAGAGGTTTCCATCACATCTTTTCCTGCCCACCTTGCTCCCTGCTGGGCCTCTGTGGGATTTACCTCCCACTCCAGGGGTTCCCTTTACCAGGAATCCCCTGTGAAAAGTCTGTGCCAGCGTCAGGAACCAGGAATGAGACCAGCGGGACTCGCTGCTATTGCTCTGCAGATGTTTATTATTTCTTTATCTCAGTTCAGAGCCTAAGATGACAACAGGCCCTGCACACTTCAGTGCCGTGTGCCAGAAATATGCAAAATGGACAATTCCAAGGGTTCTTATGCAAATTCCTTATCCAATTAAGTTTTACAACGTACCTAACACGTATTTATGTTTTTATTTTCTACCAATTCCTAATTATTCTTCAGTCACGTAACATCTGCATTGTGACTTTGTCTGACCAATCACTGTGCCACCAACACTGCAGAAAATGGAGTAGATGAAGAAGAAATGGAGTCAACACCCAAAAGTCCTCCATCTTGTTCCAACTATTACCATACTAAAACCCCCAAAATCTACTTTTTCACCCTGTGATAAACTACAATATCATCTACTATGTACATTATCAAAACCTCAACTTCTCACAAAGTCCTGGAAGCTTTTTCCATGACCAAAGACTAAACGTTGTGCTCTCCTGAGAAATAAAACATCTCAGGACAGGCAAAGGAATATTTCCTGTGTCCTGGATTCCCACAGGCCTCCTGTCCAGAGGTTTCCATCCCACCCTGCCCATCCTGATCCCTGCTGGGATTCCTCTCCAGGGGTTCCCACTGCTCTCAGTGCTGAACTCAGAGCTGCTGCTCTTGTTTCTCCTTATGCTGGTGTCTGTCATACACAGGAGCTGACAGATGAGGTCAAACCATCCCTTCTGGCCTCCCGGGACAGGAGTCTGGTGAGGACCAACCCTCTTCCCTGGGAGAAAAACATCAGAAATTTTTTTCTTACCTTTGACTGTGTGACTGTAGAACATGTCTTGCAGGAGCTATTATAGGGTTTGCATTGCATGACAGCCGTGGGAAGCAGGCCTGGACTTCCCCTGCTCACAGGCTCCTCCTGTGATGTTGAACCCCTGGTGTCACTGCTCACAGTCAACGCTAAAAGACGTTCTGATGGAGCCAGGGAAAAACGTGTTTCCTGAGCTGCCTGTGCTGGGAGGGATGTGTGTGAAACCCTGTGCTACAAGGAAAGGAAGAAGAGATCAAGATAAAGGCCGGGCGCCCCGGGGAGAGTCTCCAAATTGATCGGCTTTTCAACAGAGGACAATTAAGTGTCAGGGCCCCTGAGGCCTCTGTATCACATCATCTCCCTCCTGCTGTTTGTGGCAGAAAAGAGCTCAGGGAGAGCAGCAGCTGCTGCTTAGAAAGGCTCAGCTGTTGCTTGGGAAGCATTTAAAATGAAGGGCTGCTCACTTAAAGGTCCTGATGATGATGGTGGTGGTGAGGGGAGACCTCACCAGGGCCTGCAGCGTCCTCCTGAGGGGCGGTGGAGGGGCAGCTCCATCTCTGTGCCAGGGACAAGAGCCAGGGAATGGCTGGAGCTGTGCCAGGGAGGGTCAGGCTGGAGATCAGGGAAAGATTCTTCCCCAGAGGGTGCTGGCACTGCCCAGGTTCCCCAGGGAATGGACACGGCCCCGAGGCTGCCAGAGCTCCAGGAGCGTTTGGGCAGCGCTGCCAAGGGTGCCCAGGGTGGGGTTGTTGGGGTTGTGGGGGGTGTGTGCAGGGCTGGGGGATCCTGTGGGTCCCTCCCAGCCTGGGATATTCTTTCATTCTGTGATTTTTCTCACTCACTGGTGCACAAACAGGAACTGGGGACTTTGGGAGCCCTCTGCAGAGGAGCAAAATCTTAACCTGTCAATATTTGCCTTTCTGCTGTTTACCCAGGCACTGGAACTCTGTGCAATTGAACAGAAAAGGAACATTCCTCAGTGCCCTGGAATGGGGAGATCATCCCAAACCCTCCTCTCTGGACCCTGTGCCACAGGGAGCCCTGCAGCCAATGCCCTGAGCAGTGGGTGCAGAGGTTGTCACAGCCTTTCCCTGCCTCAGCCATCCTTGTCTGTGCTCCACGAGGGAAAAATCCTGTCCTGGGGGTGTTCCTGTGTCACTATGCCTAAACACAACCTCAGAGTGACCAGAATTTGCTGGATGAGGACTCGGAAGGGCCCACGCTCGTGCTTAAGGTGACAACCACAGGAACCCCACAGGAATGCTTTAGGGTCAGGGTATTCATCATCAAAGTCTCCAGTGCCCATAATGTAAAGGCTGGTAAAAGAAAGTAGAAACTGTGCAAAATTATTGTTAGCCCATTACAGCAGCCCCTGAGCAGCTGTGTCACTTGTTTTTGTGCATGGATTAAATATATTGTTAATTAAAAAAATGAAATTACCCTGAAAATACCAACTTCGAGTCTCACTCTCCTCCACTTGGAGTCCTTCATTTGCAGGGAAGGACTCTGGGCTAAGACACTCTCTAGAAATATTTAGCTCCAGAACCTGTTTTTGCAGCCACTTAAGATTCCATGAATTGTTAATGAGCATTTAAGTGCAATAATAAAGGATGTATCTACACCATTACAGTGGGAAAAAAAATGATTGGGCTCTGCAAAACTGGTGCCAGGAAATAGTTCAGGGCCTGGTTATTTTGTGGGCAAATAAATGAATGTCAAGATGAGCTGGAAAGAGCAATTTCAAAGCAAATAAGAGAAATATACGGCAGCTCGTGTACAGTAACTGTTGCATCAAAATTACAGCCATAAATAAGAGACAAAAGGAATAGCTGGGAGAGGCAGATGGATGGAACTTGGGAGAAAGCTCTGCAAATGGCAAATTTTCTGCTGCATATGGAAAGCATTAAAGCTCCTGATGAGCTCCCCACCTCCACAGGCTGGCGCAGTGTTCCTGGGATCCCGTTTAAGTCTGGGAATAGGTTTATAGGTTTTGGATAGATACCCTATCAATTAGAAAATATCAGGTCTGTCTTTCGTCCTGACTGAAGGCTTGTGGTGATAAACCCCTGCCAGGGTGGGTGGGAGAATGACACAGAACTCCCAGCTTTTATTGATGAAGCACAGCCCTGCTCTGGCTCTGGGGAGGGACTTTTGTTTCCAGAGGATCTTTGCTTCCCGAGGCAGCTGGGGCCAGGCAGCTCCAGGGCCTGGGGGTTAACAGCCCAATAAAGTGATTTGTAATCGGTGTAAAGCAAACAACACAACTGCAGGGTGCATTTATGCACAACTGGTGCTTTTATGTGCCCTGGAACGAGCAGGTTGTGTGGGGAGTGGTTGAGTGAGAGAGAAATGCCAGCTGGAAGCAGAGAGCAGGGAGAGACCAGGCAGTTCCAGCTGCTGGGGGGAGTGGGAGCCGGGCAGGGCAGAGGGGCATCACTGAAACCTCTGGAAACACAGGGGGTCTAAACACAGGGGGCCTTTGCAGGATATCACCCCCTTCCTGGCATCCCAGTATCATGGGAAGGACTGGTATCTCAGTATTCTCCTCCTTATGGAATGTGGAGATCAGTTAATATGGATATGAATCAAAGGGGTGAAAGCAGAAAATAATTTAAAAATAAGCTTTTAGGGAACTTCAGGTTTAGGGGGTTTCCAGCAGATTTTATTGAGGGATTTTTGAAAAATAAATAACCCAGAATACCAAAAGCCTTTTGTCTCCCCTCCTTCCCGAAGTGCAGAGCAGGCTGTGAGAGTGCATCAGGATTTCCAATTTTAGGAGGCCCCTGCCAGCCCAGCTCGGCTCTGGTTTGTACAATCCCCGCTTGCACACACACCACAGGTAACCACAGCTCATATTTTCAGGGAACAGCTTCAGGAGCCCCTCTGGGTCTCTGCCATCCACCAGCAAATCAGATCACAGAACTACCAAATTTCAGGGAATTCTGCCCTTGCTTACCTGACCAGGTTTCTAAACAGGTTTGGACATTTATTTTTTGCATCAGCCTCCTTTCCTTCTGGAGTCTTGGATAATGCTTCACCTTCCCAGGTGCTGGCAGGTGACAGCAGCCAGGTGACACACACTGAGGGGAGCTGTCCCTCCCACCTGGGACATTTCCAGCTGGGAACTGGCAGCTCTCCTCAGAGGAAAGCAGCACTTTGATACCTGCCCCAGAATAAACCTCTCCCCCGTTGAATAGCAGCTTTTCTGCCTTCCTTTCATGCCCCTGGCTGCTCTGCCTTTGAACCAGGTGCTCAGCACCACACGTGGAGAGGGCCAGGAGTGCAAAAACAATCTGGATTTTCCAAACTGCCACACTCTGAGTAAACTGCTTATCATTTCAAAAAGCTGAAGTGTCTGAGTGCAAGCAGCCAGCGCAAGGGGGATGGTTTTCAGAACAATTTCAACAAAACAAGGGCATTGTAAAAGAAACACAGCAGGGACGTTTTGCAAGCCTTTCAAAGTTATCAGTTCCCAGGTGTTATCAGCAGAGTTCAGTTCTTGAGAGCTTTGCTGTGCATCCTCCTGGCCCTGACACTGACAGAAAACAGAGCCTAAATAGGTTATAAAAATAAAATGAAGGGGTTTGTTAGGGAGCAAGGAGTACTACCACAATTAAAGCATTTTATGGCATATAAAGCCGTGGCACAGAGCACCCAGAGCAGCTGTGGCTGCCCCTGGATCCCTGGCAGTGCCCAAGGCCAGGCTGGACAGGGCTTGGGGCAGCCTGGGACAGTGGGAGGTGTCCCTGCCATGGCAGGGGTGGAATGAGGGGATCTTTAAGGTCCCTCCAACCCAAACCATTCTGGGATTCCATGACACATTGAATTTGGGAGGTGCAGAACTGACAATAGGGAAAGCGTTTGTAGAACTTTAGATTTCATGTTCTTGGAGGTCTTTTCCAACCTTAATGAATTCAGTGACTCAGTTTTCACCAGGAGGGTGTTGGGGTTTCAGAAGAGGTCAGCAGAGAAGAAATATCCATCCTTGGAGGGCTGCAAGGTTTAGCTAAATAAAATCAGAACCAATCTAACGTTGGTCAGGTCAGGAGATGTCGCAGGAGGTCAGGCTTAAAATGTAGCTGAAACATTTTCTTTTGTGTATTTTCAGAAGTGCAGAAGGTCTCTCCCTCTGCTGAGGGGCTGAATTGTTGTGTTGAGATGTCACCCAGGGAGCAGGCCCTGCACAGGACTCACTCCAGCTTTATTCCTCCTATTTGTCAGCCACTGCTCACTTTTGTTCTTTTAACTGGAGAGCTGGGAACTGCACAGCATAATCAGTGATCTTTAGCCTGTCAGCAGCAAACAAGGGCTCTGAAATCCTCGGGAAGCCTCTTTTGAAAGCCATGATTATGCACTGACCTCCTCATTTACTGCATGTGCCCTAATTCTTGGCAGTTTCTCCAAGTTTGTCAGGAAATCGATGATCATTTGCATTGAGAAACTCTTTCTCACAGCAAAGCTCACAGTGGGTGCTGCCTGAGCTGTGTTTAGGAGTGACCCTCGGGTATTTGCTGCTCAGACCTCACAATGCTGCACCATCCTGGGACTTTTAGTGGGGATATTCAGTGATGGGGCAATTTCTAGTGCAGGTTTTAGGGGCTGCATTCTACAGGGTATGAACCCATGGAGTGCCACCCCGTCCTGCCTCCAATTTCTTTTTAAGCTGGTGATGCTCCAATAATTCAGCCACATGTGAGGAATCTTACCTTTTCCCCCATTTTTCATTTCCCCCATTTTTTTCCACTTTTCCTTTTTTATTTTTTTTTTTTTTTCATTCTGTGGGCTAATAAAAAACTCTGCAGCCACTCAGGCATTGGTTGTTCTGCAGCACACTCAGATTCCATGCAAACACTGAGCCTTGTTGGTTTCATGGTGCTGTTAAACAGCACAATGGGTTGTTCTCCCCACTCCCCAGCAGAATAAGGACAAATGCCCTATTTTTCCCCTGTCCATTCCACCACTGGAACATGTTCCATTTCCCCATGCTGGTGGCCAGATTCTTAGCATGTTATTAAACAGACCACATTTGCCCCAGGATTATCCAAAATTCTGAAAGAGGAAAAGAGCAGGTGCTGCAGGTGACTGTGCTACAGAAATCAGAGGATCATTAAGGGTGGAAAAAGCCTCCAAAACCTTTATGAGTCCAGTCATTAACCCAGCACTGCCAGGTGTCCCTCTCTCAATTCCTGCCCCTCCCAGTGGCTTTGGAGCTCCTTTATAGGGAAATTGGAGGAGGATGGGTGTGGAGTGGGCAGCAGTGCAAAGAGCAGCCATCCTCAGGAACACTGCTCCTTTTCCAGGCCTCCAGGTGGAAGCTCCCCCAGCCCCAGCACTTCCCCAGGGGTTCCTGCTGCTTTGGTCTCTGTTGGAAGAAGAAACATGACTTGCTGAGAAGGTCTTTCCTCCTCCTCCTCCTCCTCACCTTACAGCACCACAAACACCTGATTATCCACAGCCCAGAGAGCCTGCAGCTCCATGGAGTTCCTCCACCTGGTTTATACTTCCAAGAAGCTCCTGCACTCCCTAAATGCCACCAGCCAGGATCACCACATTATCTTCCAGAAAAGTTTCATAACCATGTCCAAACAAAGCAAAAATATCCTGGCATGACAACCTACCACTAAAAAAGCAGATCCTGAGATCCTTCCTTTGTTCTTCTCCTGTCTGGGAGGAGTGGCACTGACAGCACACACAACTGGGAATAAAGTTGTATTTTTAGGAAACAAAGTGCCTTTGAGTTTTTTAAGCAACTCGAGTGTTCCACAGGTTGCCAGTGAGCCCCTGCATGTTGATTTCAAGACTGGAGGGTGTTTGGTGGTTTTTGAAAGCAAATCATTGCTCATATTCCATTCTTTCACCCACTGCCAGTTTTGCACTCCAAGCTTTTACAGCCTATTAAGAAGTTGCCAAGGGGAGTTCAAGTCCGTGCTCTCAGGCCATCAGTTTGCTCTGCATCATTGATATTCCTCTCACCTGAATTTGGGATCAGCTTCATGAATTTGTTATCACACACCTACAGGATTAGGGAGACCTATGGTCTCCTTTTGAATTCCCCACTCCACTTCCCTGTGTCTGTGGGATTAATGACATGGACAGCGTTTTATGGATGAATTATCAGATCCAGCAATCTGGGAGCAAAGAGGGAGTGAAAAAATAACAGATTAGTCAGTGAGTGATATTGGGCAAGGCAAATATTGAACCAATTTCCCCTTTATTACACATACAGGGTAACAAGTTAATAAGAGAAGCAGCAGAATGTAGGTAATGGCCATCACACTGTGGGATGAATTATAGGAGAGTATAAAATCTTATATGCACTGCATACATTTTTTAATGTTATAATGAGCTGCACTGGAAAACATGGGAAAATGCCTCATGGAATTGAAATATTAGGAGTCAGTGGCATTTTTGTCTTGTCTCTGCAGCTACCAGAACTACTCTATTCATTGGCTTGTGCTTGTGTAAGCTTTTCTCTCTCCCCTAAAGATGAAGCTCACACATCCAGAAGTCACAGCCCAAAACACAAGATGGGTTTTGGGAGACCTTACTGAATTTTGAGGGATAACCATCTGGAGCATAGCACCTGCACATCCCTCCTGCCACCTGGGGCCAGAATCAGAGAGCTTGGACCCCAGATGTGAAACACATGTGAGCATTTCTGCAAAAACATTTGGGTTTTCTCCTCAAGGAGGGCAAAAAAAGCAAAGCATTTCACTGCACAGTACAGGAGAACACAGGTTGATGCATTTTCATGACAATCCTTCCTCTGAATTTAAGGCGGGGAGGATGATGGGTTTGGTATCATTTGAATTCTCCTCTGTTTCTAAGCACTTCAAGCACTGATGAGACTTAATTATCTCCTGAACAATTTTAGTAAAAAAAAATTAAGACAACTAAACCTAATAAAATATTAATAACAGGTTTTTGCTCATAGGCTGGGGCTGACCTTTTGCTGACATCAGTTAATGTCTCGCTGATATTGAAATACCAGGTGAGTCTCATCCCTTTGAAGCCGAGTGTTGCTGGATCTGCCTCATGGGCAATGCCAGCCTAAGTGGAGCAGTGAGCAGAGACTCTTGCTAACCCTTAATTATAAGATCTCCCATTGGCAAAAAAACTGTCTGAAACGTTCATGACACGTTATTAAACACACTCCAGCTTCAGGAGACACGCTGCAACTTTGATCTGTTTGCAGGTGGTCATTTGCATCTGAAATATCTGTGGTGAATTTTACTCCTTTCTCTTCTTCCCTCTTGCCTGGCTGAGAGCAGCACTGACAACTCCAACCACTTGAAAATCAGAGTTCAGGTCTAAAAAGCACAAGCAGAGTGGCTGGGAAATCACGGTGCTTCTAAAAATAGGGCAAGTGGGGGTTGTTGAGTTTGCCGTGGAGGCCCAGCAGGATGGAGGTGACTGATGGGCACTCATTTGCATGGGGAGGCTCAAAGCTCGGCCTTTAATCACAATCACCTCCTCCTCGGCTGCAGTTTGTTTTTCTGAGCAGCTCTGCATCCTGCCAGGGGCTGCTCACAGAAGGACCCCCGGGGCCAGCCCAGGACAGCTCATGGCCCTCCTGAATCGCTGCCTGGCCACCAGGTCTGACCAACCCCAGGAAAGGCCCCAGTGAAGGAGCAGAGGTGACTTGTGACCAAAATTTCCAGAGAAGTTCTGCCCCCTGGTCCACAGCTGGTCATTCCTGCTCCTCTGCGGGACACCGAGGTCCCCACGGGATGCCGTCACCTGTGGGGTGTTGTCACCTGTGGGTGCCAAGCTAAGAAAGGTGACAGGGTAATGGAGCTGGGAAAGGGTCTGCAGCCCCAGGAGAGGCTGTGGGAGCTGGGAAGGGACTCAGCCTGGAGAAAAGGAGCTCAGGGGGGTCCTTGTGGCTCTGCACAACTCCCTGAGAGGAGGGGACAGCCGGGGGGAGTCGGGCTGTGCTCCAGGCAGTGAAAGGACCTCAGGCTGTGCCAGGGGAGGTTCAGGTTTGACATCAGGAAGAATTTCTACACTGAAAGGTTGTCAGACACTGGAAGGGGCTGCCCAGGGAGGTTTGGAATCCCCATCACTGGACATGTCCAAGGAAGGGCTGGATGTGGCACTCAGGGCTCTGGGCTGGGGACAAGGTGGGGATCAAGCCCAGCTTGGACTCGATGATCCTGGAGCTGCATCTGAGGGGTCTCTCCCATGTAAAGCTCTCAGTGTGCAGCTGGTGGGGCCAGGAAGACAGCTCAGCCATCAGGACTTGTCCTGGCAGACACCCCAGGGGAGCTGGGAAACCAAGGGCACAGCTTTGACCAGGTGAGCACATTGCTGCCAGAGAGGTGCAAATCCCATCTCCCAGCAGGTGTCCAGGATTTTGATTCCATGAATAGTTCAACCCGTGGTCACAGGAAGACCCAGGGCTGGACACAGCCAGGCTCTGTCGGGCCCTCAGGGGCTGGGGCTGCTGCCAGGGCAGGACCCAAATCTATGACATAGTCAGGGAAAGGCCTTCAGTGATTCTTTCACCAAGTGCAGAGAGCTGCAGCACAGAAAAGGAACATTGCAGAAATTGTCCACAAACAACCCCTGTGCTCCAAACCTTCCGGCAGTGCTGAGAACAAATCTCTGATGCCCTCAGGGGCAAGACATTAAACGCAGAGGTCACAGGTGAATGGCAGCAGTGCTGCTGTGACTTCTCCCTCATCTCTGTCACCAGGGCCAGCCCAGGCAGCAGCCAGCCCTCCCCAGGGTCCCAGCCAGCTGTGGGTGCTGAGGGAACACAGCACACTGACAGACATGCTACAAGAATTTTGCAAGCTCGATCAGCTCCTGGCTGAACAGGACACCTGGAAGATTTTGTGGAGGGTTTTCCAGGTCAGGTGCACAAGTGTGAAAGGCAGTGCTGGTACAACCCCAGCACTCTGCAGTTTCCAGGTGGGTCAGGTGTGGCTTCCTGCTGCCCATGGCTGTTGTACAGCTGGGACCAGGTGTCCTCCAGCATCTCCAACAGCTGTGACAGTGAAAATAGCTGAGACAATGCTTTTGAGGTGTCCTGGGCACCCATCCCACCTCACACCCTGCCTGTGACTGCTGCCAGCCCGTCTCCTGTATCCCTCTGGAAGGTGGGATGGATCCCCTGACAGCTCAAACACTCCATTCTGTCACTCTCAGAAACCTGGAGACAGCACTAATTTAAACAGTGGGTAGGTAACAAGAGCTGAAAGAGCAAACAAGCAAGAAAAAAATAAATAAGTGAATTCAAACAAATATTGACTGTGCTGCTTCAGAAGAGCACTGTCTGGAGTATAATTCTGTCATCATGCATCCAAACACGGCAGGTGAAACATGGTCACAAAGAGACATTTAAGCCTGGCACAAAATCTCCTCTCTGAGCCTCCACCTCCAGTAAAACTGGCCTCACATGGTTTCCTGTGTAGGTTTCCATTTCTCTTTAAGCTTTTAAGGAATGCAAGACAGACCCTTTGTCTTGTGCCATCAGCTTTGATCTTCTCAAGGCTGGTTAATGGAGCAGGGCTGGGGCACCCCCTGGATATCTGGGTATCAGAATGACCGACAGCAGTACCAAGGGTTTAAGCCCTCTCTGCCTTAAAAACCCGGGATAAAAAATCCCTGTCTCCTTCTGGCTCTGGGGCAGTCCTGGAGATGAACAAGTCCTAGGACTGCCTCTCTGCCATGCTGGGCTCTGGCTTTTGTAGTTTACAGAGAAACTTAGGTTAAAATGAACCTCTGGAGATCTTTGACCCCAAACTGAGCTGAAAAAGGATGAGGTAGATCAGGTTTATGAAGGTCTTATTTTTGTCCCTCCATACTGAGCCCTGCTCTAGCATTTGATTGATCTCACAGGAGAACAGTTCTGGTGTTCAGAACCTCGTGCCTGTGGTTTAAATGTTGCTGAAGAACAACAGGTGATGAGCAGTGCATGGAATAAGAGCCAGGCTGAGCCTGATGTGTTGCAGCGGTGTCTGGAGGGGTCTGGCAGGGTTCAGCAGCCCCCGTTAATCCTGCCTGGCTGCAGTCCCTGAGTCCACTGTGCAGAAGGAGCTGCTGGCAGCAGCAGGAGGCAGATCCTTCCTGCCCAGTGAACAAATAACCCCCAGCAGGTCAGACCCTGAGCCTGAGCTGGGCCAGCTCTGAGTGAGCAGAGGAGGAGCTGCAGGATGCTGAGGTGCTGCCCCACAGGGACATTTCCAGCCCCCACTGCTCTGCATTTCTCCTCTGCAAGCACAGAGTGTCGCCCCAGCTCGGCTCAGCTGCTGCTCCCTCCTTCACCTTTCCCCCACCTCAATCTGTCCCTCTGCTCTGTGGGACACCTGCCCTGGCGTGGCCGTGGCAGGGCACACCTGAGACACGTGGGAGAGGCTGCAGGGAAAATCCCAGGTGCTGGGGAGGTGCTGGAGCCTCCAGCCCTGCCCACTCAGCCTGGGGGACCTGTCCCCACTGCCACAGCACCTGCACACACAGCCTGCCCTCTCCATCCTCCCCCTGCAAACCAACCCCAGCCAAGTCCTTCTAACCAGCACACAGCCAGCTCCCAACCCCGCCTGGGTCATTCTGGTGGAATTACAGGGCCTGGCAACAATTCCTGAGCTGTTTTTTTCTGCTGGGCTCCTCAGGCTGAGGGGTGGGACTGGCAGCCACAGGGCTGGGTGTGCTGTAGCACAGGGAGCAGACACTCTGAGCTGGCTCAGAACTGTCCCTCTGTGTCATGCAGGCCTGATCAGAGCTGCAGGCCCTAAAGAAACACGAGGTAGTGCTGGATGTCCGATCTAATAAAATATCTGCCAGGTACCTTCCTCCAACTTCCACTTCACATTATCCATAATGCGAGGTTCTGTTCCCTGAGATCCCAGGAGCAGCACATCCATCCTTCATCATTACTCTGCCCAGATTGTCCTAATGGGCCGCTAAGTGAATTATGGAGGAGATGTTACCCTGGGAAGAGCTGACCTTGTCCTTAACCTCAGCACATTCTTCAATTAATGCCCCACAAGACAAATTAATTCTATTAATCCGCAGAGGCCTCTAAGCAGATGAATTGGGATTTCTGCCTTTCTCCCTAAACCCACTTCTTCCTTCCCCTCCCTAATGAACCTTTGCTTCCAATCAATAGCTAAAGGTTTGGCACTGTTTGAAAGCAAAAATAAGAGTTGTGCTTACAGCCTGGTTGCCTCCTAAACCCTGCTGTGAAGGAGAAAGGATTCTGAAAGCTGATATATATTTCATTTCCCTGTCCCCAACAGGCTCTGCAGCTTTTCCTCACATGGTTGGTGCTGCAGCCTTAGCAAGAGGAAGAGTCACTTCCAGATCAGCTCAAATTTGCTCACTCTGCCTGTACTTCAAACAACGAGCTCTGCTGAACATGAGTGAAAATGGACAGGGTGGTTCTGTAAAGATTTTGGGGTGGAAAAGGCAGAGATCCATGTTTTGGGGATTTCCCAGTGAGATTCTGCAGGGAAATGCCCCATTCAGAGCAGGAGAACATCTGAGCAGGTCTGTGTCCGTGGGGCCTCTCTGGAGCACATGGAGATAGCCTGGGGTCTTGTCCTAAAAATCCCAAATTACCAGGACAGGGCTGGAGAGTCCTGGAGAGCCCGAGGGGGCCGAGCTGGAGGTGAAAACCTTCCAGTGCACAAGAGAAAGGTTTCAGGGGGGAAAGAAGGGCCACAGGAGCTCCTCATGGTGCCAACAGCCAGCCCCACGCTGCCTCCTGATCCCTTCCTGGCTCCCAAACCTTCTGAGCCCCTCCCAGAGCATTCCTGCAGGTACAGCCCATTCTGGGAATGCTGCTTCCCTCTAGCTGGCAGCTGGCACCTGAGCAGGGACAGTCAGAGGGGCAGCAGGAGTAACCAGCTGTGGGAACAGCAGGAACAGCTTTGGGAGCTTGGTCAGGCTGAGGCTGACATAAGGAAACACCAGAGGGAACCCAAACTTCACCTGAGCCCTCTGACCGCTGGTTTGTAGCCAAGCAAGTCCCTGCATTGTGCCTTGGCTCCTAAATCATCCTTCAGACAGCTGGCCCTTGGGAAAAGAGGGGTGCTTGGACATGGGTGGTCCGGCTGAGACCTCCTGGCTGCACTTCCCTCCCAAGTGCAGCATTCCAGGGACTGGTTTAAGGATCTTCTCAAAAACTTTGCCTGATTGGCATCACCAGAAACACTCTGAGCACTTGTCCACTTCGCAACCTCAATGTTTTGGTTATTTTATTTTATTTTATTTTNTTTTATTTTATTTTATTTTACTTGTTAGACAGCTGTGAGTACTGTCAGTACCTAGGACATGCCCATGGTAATGAGGGAGACCATTTCCTATGGCATAATAACCATAACTAAGGATGGGATTTTTCAAAAGCAATCAGGGAAGTCAATAAGAGTCTGTAAGAAGTGGGTGCCTCATTTCCTCGAGGTGCTTTTCCAAATCCTACCCTAAAACATTGATATTTCATGCGGGCACATCTAAGTCTGTGTGGGAGAAGCCTCAAATCCTTTTTGAAAAGTGCTATACATATTGTAATTGGAACAGATTAATATGAATCTCTGTGGCAGCTTAACCTTTTATTCTCCTTATTTCAAAAACCACTGAGTATTTCAGTCACAAGCAACTGTATCTTGCAGTTAATGAGGGGCCAGATCCAGCCGTGTCACTGGTACGGCCGCCCTGACTGCGGCAGAACAATCCTGATCCATCCCAGCCGGAGATCAGAGGCTAAGAAGCAACCAGAGTCACATTATCAAGCTGCAAATATATGCAGAGAAGTGCGTGTTATCCAGTGCTCAGCATACTCAATGTCTCTGCAGGCAGCCCGCACCCAGCCTGGAAACAGGGCACACACTCCTGGGTAATTCATGTGGAGCAGCTTCGCTGGGGAGCAGGATCTCCCCACGGGGTGAGATTGCCAGGCAAGGGCAGAGATCCACGGAAAAGAGATGCTCCAGGGCAAACAATCCGCGTGCTGAGTGCTGGGACCGCGAGGGGAAGCTGGGTTTGAGCAAAACAGGAGTTCAGAGCTGGAGATCAAGACAGGCTCACCATGGGAGCCGGGTGTTCCTGTTGGGTGTAAATCCTGCTTTCCCCAAAGGCAGCCCAGCAGCCCAACTTCCCGGAACACGAGAGGATGTTTCCTCTCCTCTGCAGGCACTCGTGCTTACTGATCGCCTGCCTCACTTCATTCGATGCCTTTGATCGAGCTCAGATTCCCAAAAGAAGCCCCGTGCAGAAGAGCCACATGTCACCTGGTGTCACCAGAGCTGGGCCACCAAGCCCCGTTCATGTGCTCCCTGTTTAAGCACGTGGAATGGCTTGGGAGGGTTCCCTAGTGATTCCATCCACTCCAGCAGTTAGCCCCAACTTGCACTAGAACCTCAGCCCAAATCCCTTTCCTATAGATGTTTGGGAGGCTTTGGCTCTGTCCCACCACCGAAAGCAAAGACTCGTAACAAGCAAGTGCCACACGACACATCAGTAAAGAGGAGGAGGTGGGAAAACACAAAGGAGGAGGAGGAGGAGGTGTTTGGGCTGATTAACGAGCGCTGGGTGGCAATTAATTTTCATTTGAATGCTGGCAGAGCGCTAACCTCTGCATTCCAGAGGGCAGCGCCTCATCAGATGCTCCTCAGGTACTCCGGGCTGGATTTATGCAGCAGGCAGTAATCCAGCTCGAAATGGAAGTGAAACAGGGTGGAAAGTAAATCACCGACTTGCTCTGAGTAAATAGAAACTCTTTATGTTATGTTATGTGTTATGGCTGGCACGTGAAAATGGGGAGGGCAGGGTGTGCAAGGGGTTGGCTCATCGCTGGAGCTGAGGGGCTGGAGCAGAGCAGGGTGACCCTGTGAAGGGAGACGTGGCAGCACGAATCTCCTGGCATTGCTGCAGCCCCCGGGCACAGCTCCCTGAGGGGTTCCAGCCCCTCCCACGGGAGGTGGGACTCGGCCAAATGTTCTCCTCTGTGGGACTGTGCGAGCTGGCCCACGGCAGAGCTGCACCGAGCCACTGTCCTGGCCCTGCTGGTGGCCCCTGGGCGAGCACAAGGTGATGCTGCACCAGAACAATTCACCCTGCAGCAGGATCAGTGCTCCCGGGCACTCACTCCTTCCCGGGCTCCAGGAAAAGCAAAGTGTTCCCATCAGCACCTCCTGGGGCACTGGAACACTGACCATCAGCACACACTGCAGCACTGACCATCAGCACCTCCCGGGGCACTGCAACACTGACCCACCCTGGAGCTGCACTCGCTGGTGCACATCCTGGTGTGGCTCAGCTTTGCCCCTTTCCTTGCCTGGGCCTCCCCGCACAGCCAAGCTCCCCCAAACCCTGCTGTGCCCAAAGACCCTCTGGATCACACCTGCAGCTCCCCTCTCGTGGCAAAGCTTCCCCCTGCACGTCCCACCCAGCTCCCCACATCTCGGAGCCAGCTGCCAGGTGTGTTCCTCCAGGCATCCCAAACACTCTGAGCTGGGCTGCAGCCTCCTGAGCAGGCTCCTGCTGCCACCAGCCCCAGGTTAAAGCCACCAGGGCTCTGGGGACAGACAGGTCCAGTGGAACACCACCCATGGATTCCATTCCTCTGCAGCACAGCTCAGACCTGCACGGGACAGCTACAGGAGCAAGAGCCTCGACAGCACCTACTGAGATGGAAAAAATGAGTTAAAAAGCATGGACTGGACTGTGCATGGCCAGAGACTGAATGTGCTGGTGAGTCCCCCATGCAAGCACCGTGAGAGGCAGCAGAGAGTCAGTGTGACCTGAGTTAAATCTCAGCAATCTTCCAGGAAAAAATGAGACAGATCCTTCCTCTGCTTTTGCATCTGGCTGAACTCTGGGTCATGATTTATTCCAGCATGAGGGAAAACAGAGCTGGGCCAAGAGCTTCAGTTTTGCCTCCCCGTCTCCTTCTGGTTTTGTCATCCTTTGAAATATTTGGGGGCTATGAGAACAGTTCCCATTAAACGTATCACTGGCTTTTCCTCTTGGTATTTATGATTTAATAATTCCTCAATCTGTCACAATCAGTACTGAAAGAGCGTGGCTGGGTATAATGGAATAATTTGAAAGGGAATGCTGGAGTGCAGGAACAGCCTGAGCTCTTTCCAGCAGATGCAAAAGTGAATAATATTTAGGGAGGTGTTTATAAATCAGCACACCCTTTAATTAAGCAAAACATTTTGCTAAGAAAGAATCAATTAGCAATTCATGGCACTAGGCCTGGCCTATTATCAAAGAGCTTGTACATGATAAAGCACAATTGCTTGTGTGTCTTTCAAGCTAATTATCAGTAACTTGTTTTAGTCGTCTTTCAAAGCTGCGTGTGAAGAGATGAGATAAAGATCTACATGACCGAGGGGGGGCTTGTGCTTTGCCTTTCCCTCCAATCTCTGGTGTTCGTGTTAATTGCCAGGAGTGGAAAGGAATGGTTGGTGTGAAGTTCTGGGATGGAGGAGTAGGGCACGGAACATCTCTGTGATTCAGGGGGAGGGCGTGGAACATCTCTGCGATGGAGGGGGAGGGAGTGGAACGTCACTCTAGTCCAGCAGCGGGAAAGATGGTATCAGGCTCATCCCCTAACTTCACATATTCATTTTAGTGTCTCATTTTCTCATCTTTATTTTCTCGTCTTTACAGTGCTGCTAGTTTGGTGCTAGAGATGAGGTGGGGCAGGACCATGGGATGGTCCCTGCTGTGGATCAGTGAGTGGGGACTGAGAGTCTGGAGGCTCTCGGTATGGCTCCCCAGCCTGCAGAGCCCAAAGCACAGCAGGGGCTCACTCTGGGCTGAAGGAAGGGAGAAAGCTCCCTGTTCCATCAGAAATCCATAGAAATGGCAAAGAGGGCTGGGATCCTGGGCTGGGATCAGGGAACATTGCAGCAAAACCTACAAATTTCTGTGTCTCTTGGGCACGTGCCAGCTCAAGAGCTTAAACACACCATGCTGGCACAAGTGACAGGATTATGAGCAGTTGCAATCTGATGCAGATGGTCTTCCCATTTGCTTCCTTGTTTAAAGAGCAATTTGGCAAGTTTGTCATTCATAAAGCTTTTATAGCGCTCCATCCGCCCGTCCCCGGAGTGCTGGGATGTTTGTGGCTGCCTGAAGCAAACGTCAGTCTGTGATGAGGTGTGCAGTGGCTGTTCCCTGTCAGTGAGGTGTGCAGTGGCTGTTCCCTGTCACTCTTTGCTGAGGTGTGCTGGGGTTGTCTCCTGCAGTCACAGGAACCTTGGGAACTCCACTTTATAGAACAGATCTCCACTTAAAACCTGGCTCAGCCAAGCCCGCTGTCACAGCCACCCCAGGGCGGCCGTGGGGGAGGGAGGAGTGCCCTGAGATGTACCAGGGCTGAGCAAAAGCCACGGGTTGCTGCTCAGACCCAAGTGGGAGGTGTCAGGGCAGAGGCAGGGCCAGGAGGCTGCTCTGCAATGAGCCTGCAGGGAAGGAGAGGTTGAAAGTGTCACCATTCCCTGTGATAGGGATCTGGATCATCTCTCCAGAGTGCTGGGAGAGCTGGGGGTGTCCAGCCAGGAGAAGAGAAGGGTCCAGGGAGGCCTCAGAGCCCCTTCCAGTGCCTGAAGGGGCCCCAAGACAGCTGGAGAGAGACTGGGGACAAGGGATGGAGGAACAGGACACA
>VXBU01000222.1:0-41797 GCA_013400315.1 Bombycilla garrulus | reverse complement strand
CCCTGCCCATGGGACAGGTCCTTTCCAGCCCAAGGGCTCCCAGTACCGTGATCCACCACCAAATCCAGCCTGGTCCCAACGATTCTTGCCAAGGAGGAGGAGCCAGGCTGTGCTCTGTCAAAGCCACTGGGTGTGTTTGAACCTTCCCTGGCTCTGCTGTTGATATTCCACACTGAACTGCGACCAAGCAGCCTGGAATGAGAGCTTGTCCCAATGGACAGAGCTGCTGCTCCAGCTAACCAGTCTAGAATCACTAACAGACACGGGGAGGTTACAGTCGCACTGGAAAGCACGCTCTTTCTTGTGCCTGCTCCAAGGACCAGCTTCTAAAGTGGTTTTGTGACTGTTGTTTGTTTATCCAAAGCTGAAAAGACGCTTTGATGTAGCCATATGCCATGTGGAATTAAAGATCCTTAATCAAAAAACAGAAGGAAATTATTATTTCCTGCTTTGTTCTGAAGTTGAAGTGAAGAGGCATCTTAGGCTCAAGCTGAAGAGCCAACTCCAGCTCTGATTTCTTTCAGCTTTACCAAAATTGGCCCAGCAGGGTGCCTGGCTCCTGGTGGGGAATCCCAAACCCTGTCAGGGTATTTATCTGAGGAACAGTCTCCTTTTGGAGAGAGTCAGCTCTGAACACGGGGAGAGGTTTTGCTGTTGTGTGTTAGACCCTGATGATACAAGTTAGAGCTGTGCTGAGCCAGGGGATATAAAGAATGAAAGGAAATAAAGATGTTTTTCTGAATTTTCTCCACTCTGAAAGATTTGGGCATTGAATACAGAGCCCCTGCATTAGAATGTAACTGGAGAGATTTAACTCCTGGCTCCCTCCACACTCACAGGCAAGGGAGTTATTACTCTGCAGTCTTTCTCTACTTATCCCTCTGTTTGAAGTCACATCACCTGGAGTTGGGGGTGCTCTCAGGTTCCTGAGCAGTGATTAATTAGTGTGTAATTATCACCTCTAGAGCCACCTGTGCTCATACACACTCGTGGTCCTTACTGCTGTGAGCAGGACCTGCTGCCACTGTCAGGTTTATGGACAAGGACTCCTCATTTCTTCTTCAGAGGAAACACACCCTGTTCCACTCTAGATCAGGGTTATCTACAGGCTTCACTCCATGATAAACATGGAAATCTTAACCCTTTTCTTATCTGAATGCACTTATTTTAAAATACTATTTCACAGGCCTTGCAAAAAGTGTGAAATCAAAGAAGCAGGGTGGGGAGGCAGCTGGAGGTCACACAGCTGGGGACAGGAACAGACTAAACTGACTGTGGGACCTCAGACAACTCCTTTGACTCTTCTGATTCTCAAAAGGTTGTGAGAGAATAAAACAGCCCAGCCAGGAGCGGGCAGGAGGCCTAAGAGCAGTTAGCTGGTGACAGCCAGGTGATGGGGGCTGAGGGTCACTGCGTGAGGATGGCACCATAATCCGGGTTCATCGAGCCAAGCTTTGCCTCTGGACTCCTGGCTGGGAAGGAAGCAGCAGCAGGCCCTGGGCCAGCTTTGCAAGGAGATGAGAACTGCTGTGAGCGGTCCAAGGCTCCTCTGGTGTCCTGGGGCTCCATCCAGGCCCCTCACCAGAGGAAGGACATGGGGACAAGGCTGGGACACGCTGTCCTCCCAGCCAGGGTCAGGCCAGCTCTGCCTGAGCTCCTGGGCCAGCTGTGCATGAGGGAGAGGTAATTCCATTGTGACCAGCCTGAGAGCTGGCACGAGGAGCGTGGTGTCCTGTGGGGCAGCCCTGAGGGTGGGCACAGTCTGACAGAGGCACTGGTTGTACTGGTTCTGCGCTGAGAGGATAAAAAGAATTGGGAAAGCAACTTGCTCCCCCTGGCACAGACAGCTCCTCCTGAATTCCTGTCAAGGTTCTGGGCTGCTGCTGCTGCCATACAAATGCCTCTCTTTCTCTGCTCTTCGTGCAGCTCCCAGGGAATGCATTATCAGGAGGATGAATTGTGACATTTCTGCAATCCCATCCTCTGTACCATATTCCAGAGCATCTCCCTGACAATGGATTTCCCTCACGTGCAGCTCCTGTTATTAGTGTCCTTCCAGGGAGATGTTCTCAGGAGTGATGGCTTTGAAAAGCAGTGACAACATTTGGGTTATAAAAGGGGACAAGAGGTTATGCAGGAGTCTTAATGGATTTCAGTGGAGACAGGGTTGAAAGCACCACACGTCTCCATTATTGGGAAAACAAAGCCCCAGAACTCAGACTTGGTCTGGGCACTTTCAATTTATTTATTTATTTAACATGCTGCTTCTTCCCTGTCATTTACTCTGAAAGCAAATTTGGTTACAAGGTAGAACTGGTCAGGATCTTTCTCTTTGTCTCTATTTCATGTTTGATTTTCTTCCAAATAAAAGGAATCAATTTCATTTCTGAAAGTATCATAGAAAAGCCATGCACACACCAGCTCTGCAAGGAAAGCTGCTACAAATGCCTTGATTGTACTGCTTGAGTGTAAGTACAAAGAGAGATAGAAAATATCTTCATTTTCATGCAATTCTGATCAAATTTCCCATTAGAACTTGGCTTGGGACATTGGCTTGTGTTGGTGAACAAGTGTGGGCATCGGAATGTTTTTGCAAGTGCTTTAAGCCACAAAATAAAAAAATAATCTTAAACGTCAGTGGAAAACTGGATTATTGAGCCCAATGTGGCTCAGAAAATGCAGCCCCCTTTGGCTGGAGCTCACCCACAAGACAAGGCAGGAGCTGATTTGGTTCTTTGTGTTGACTCCAGCACACTGACTCCTGTTCTGGAGGGTAAAAGGATTGAATGGTGCCTGTATTTACCATCCAAGGGTTCTTAAATATGCTGGGCTCCAGATTTCCAGGTGGTTGCCAGTACCTGCAGAGGTGTTTGAGCTGGGCAGGTGAAGACTTCCCAAAATCAAAGGCTAAAGAAACATGGTTCCAGAAGTGTAGGTGTTAAAGTGGTTTGCCATGGTGTTAAAGTGGTTTGCTGTTTGAATTTCTTAATTCTTAATTTCAAAAGTGAACATGGAAAAGCAATGATTGTTGACTGGGGCAGGTGAGGAGACAGAAAGAGTTCCTTTGGATGATGCAGAGGGAAGAGGGCACAGGCTGCTGGGTGGGAGCAGAGGGAACACAAGACAAAGGCTGGACACTATTCCAGCCTTGCTGAATTTTCTCTACAACCACCACAGCCATGAGCTCCTTATTGCTAATTGAAATAGATGATACAAGCAGGGAGAAAAATTTTAAAAATAACTGAAAAAAGACATATAAAAGCACGAGGCCAAGAGCTGAGGATTCTGAAAATCACTCAGTAACGGGAAACAAAGCAAATACATCGAGGATGAGGAGGGGAAGCACCTGCAGCACTCCTCAGGAGAGGCAGGTTCCCTGCCCTGCCCCACTGCTGCCAGTGCTGCCTGCTGGTCCCACATCGGAGACAAGGACTGGGAGAAGAGAGGAAGGATTTTGTCATTTTGGAATTCAGTTTCCTTTGCATTGCCATGGCAATGCAGGCAAGATTTTGATCACTGGCTGAGACACTTCAGTAGATATTAATACAGCTTTTGCCAAGGAGGGAGCTGAATGACAGCTCTGTTTGTAAGGATGATTTGAACCTTCTGCTTTTTAGGCTGGATCAAAAGCCACGCACCCAGACAAAGTAGAAAGGGGGGAATAAAAGGGATCTTACTTAGGGCAACTTATGAAAAATGCCTGAAGTTGAGAGAATACATTTAATTCCTACTAAATTGGCATCAACATCTTTGGCTGACTGCAAGGCAAGAAAGTGCAAACTCCCTTGAGGCAGCAAGTTCTAAAATAACCTTCTACTGCAGCACTCTGCTGTCAGAAGTTCTAACTCGTGTTTCTACTCCTCTGTCTCCTGAATGTCTCCTTGCTCACGGAGCTGCTATTTTATCCCTTATTTGTATAAGGTGTGACATAATAAGAACACCAGACTCATGTCTGAGACCCCTCAGGTCAGGAGAAGCACTCACAGCCCCAATTTGTGCTTCTAAAGGAATTAATTTTCCCTATTCGTACTCTTTCATAACTATGAGAATGTTAATTATGTCCCTAATGAATGTTTTAAGCCCGAGCAGAGGATGCCCAGCAGCAGCCAGGGGAGGGTGGCAGGAAACCAGGTGGGGTGACTCTTCTGAGCACAGCACTCAGAAACAAAGGGGCAAAACCTGCTCCTCGCATGAGCAAACTCAGTTACAGCTCCCTCCTGCAAGCCCTGGTGACCACCAGGAGCACCCTAGGGGCTCAAAGGGTCTCCCAATCCCAGCTGGAGCTGAGGAAAGCTCCCACCACAACACAGGGCTTTGTTGCTCTGGTTGTCATTCTGGAATAATTAAAGCTGGCTTGACCACTGGAGGCAAAACTCCTCTGAGGGTGAAATAATAGCTCCTGAAAGGTTTGGAAAGTTCCAGAACAGGCTGAGTCCAGCCATGCATGTTGACAACAGTGTGGGATACAAGGTCCATCCCCACGGAGCACTCCCTTCAGTCAGGAAAGCCCAGGCTGACGGAGCAGCTGTGACAGAGCTTCTGCCAAAGTCTCTAAATGCTGGGAATTGGAGCCATTTGAAGGAGCTCCTGCCATGGAAATGTGCTCCCTGTTCCCTGTCAGATCCCATCGCTCACCGCCCCACTCCTGCTGACGCTTTGGGTTCTCCAGGCAGGGCCCTCACGAGGAACACGCCGGATCTGCAGCCGGGATCTCTCAGCTGGAACGAAGCCACGGCCTGTCCAGCGCATGGCTCAGAGCTGTGACAGTGCCTGAGAGGCAGAGTGACATCCCTCCCACTCGGATACACATCCCTGTCAGCTCGGGGAACCGTTGGATGCTGGGGATCTTTGCACTGCTGATCTGCTGCCTGCAGCCTCCTGAGCGTTTCTGCAAAAGTGCATTTTGTCCTCCAGATCGTTCTTTTTCCCTGCTTAGCACTTTATCCCAACAGGAAATGTTCTGTAAGGCTACCAGCCTAATTAAAAAGTTCCCATGTTGAGGCTGTTCTGAAATGTGCGCATTTAGAGCTCACTGCACATGCAGAACAGGAATGTATGCATATGGATATCTGCAACCGTCTTCCTATTTTTGGCTGAGTGAGCATATTTTCTGGGATCACATTCTGATCTCTGACTAATTAGTGTGCAGGATTAATATTTTTCAAGGGAGTTTAGCTGTGAAAAAGCACGTGTTTGGCTGCGTGTTCAGTTTGCGAGCGTGCTCCCTGCACTGCCACAGACTGATCAGGAACTGTGTGGGGAAAAACAAGGCCTTTGTCCATTTGCATCAGTGGTTTTTGGTTTACCAGCACAAGGAGACAGGTGGTTGAATTTCGATTTTGTGAATGCTTGTGCATAGCCAAATCCCTTGGAAAATCTAGGTCAAACCCTGCAGACAACATTTGGGCTGACTTCTGTTTCCACACACTCTTTGCTCTGCAAGAAATCGATTCTAAGCACATCAGAGAAGGGAAGTAGCAACAGAAAGTTCTGCTCAAGCAGATTTGAATCACCCAGTCTCCCCCAAATACAGGTACTGAGACTTTCTTGAATCTTCCCATTTTGTTCAAATCCATTGAAATAGAATGCAGCAGTGCCACTGCTATGCCCACTATCACAGCCCTGCAATATGACCCTGTCCTGCTGCTTCCCTTGGAGCTCAGCCTGGCTACTGAGCTTCCCTGGGGATTGAGCCAGTGCCTGGGTATTGATTCCCTCAATTCCAGCTTGCTCCTGCCCTTCATTCTCTAGAAAGATCCTCAGATTTACTTGGTGGGAAAGCAAACAGCCCTGGTGGAGCTGAAGCATCACCTTGTGTTCAGGCGTGATCTGAGTCTTTGTCAAAGCTCAACCTGAACCATTTTAGTGGGGAAAAAAAAACCAAAAACTTTCTCTTCTCTTACATGCCTGCCACATTTCAGTCTTTGATAAAAGGACGCCTCCAAACATTTCATTTTGCCGAGCCCATCCCAGAACCTCAGCATCATCCCAGCAATCTGTAAGGCAATCTGATGAATATATAGGCAGGAGCTGTTTCAAACAGGGACGTGGTTCATAGATAGCTCTGGCTTAGGCTAAGTGGGTGATATCTAGAAGAGAAACAACGTTCTCCAGCCTTCATGTTCGTGTGAGAGTGATCAGTGTCAATCAAAGTTAAAATGACTTCAGCTTCACAGTGACAGGACCCCGCTGTCACTGCATGAGCTCTGAATAATGTAAAGAAAGCACAGAACCACAAACAGAAAGATTGAGCCTATGGAGATGGGGATTGACAGGCTTGGAAAGAGCCAGCAGGGTCCAGCAATCCCAGGCAATCGTGGCGCTGACCAGCACTCCCATCAGATCCAGGGGTATTTCCCTCTGAACACTCCCACCAGGCTGTAAAACATCCTTCAGCAATCTCAGGAGTGTCACTGAGCAGAGCAGTGACAGAATTCCCTGGAACAGGGAGCACTGAGTACATCTCACACTGTGTGGAGAGCTTCTTGCTGTCTGTGCCTGCTGTGTCCCACAGTCCTGCAAATGCCAGGAACGAGCAGGGCTGGGATGTGTTTGTCCAGGGGTTATTTCTGATGGCACAGGGGACATTATCTCCCTGAAAGGAGGAGCCTCTGTCAGAGAGGAGGGCACATCCCAGAAGTACTGAACCCGGGCCTTTCCTGGGCTGTATTTCCATGAAAGCACAGGAAAGACACGGCTGTCCAAAGGGAAGAAGAGTCAGAAATGGGAGTTTTCAGCACCTCCTGGAAGGTGTCCTTGCTTCGCATTCACTGGTGCAAAGCTGGTGCGTGAAAGGTCACTGAGCACAGCAGGAGAGCCAGGAGCTGTGGGGAGGGCAGGAGGCAGCAGAGACCAGGAAAGAGCAAGGGAAGAGCTGGCTCTGTGGCACAGGAGAAGGGCTCCTCTCACAGAAATGCCAGCTCTGAAGTGTCCTGAAGGGACACCCTGAGCGACAGCTGAGCCCTGAGCTAAATTACATGTAGGTATTAACGGTGAGGTTGATCACTGGACTCGCATTTTGCAAAAGGAATCTTGTTTCTTCCTTCCCAGCCTGATCCAGCCAGGAGGAATTTGGGGTTTGCAGGCAGCCACAGAGCTGTGACCTCACTGAGATGACAGGGACCTGGCGGGGTGGCTCCCAGGAGGCTGCCAGGAATGGACACAGGCTTGGTGGAAAGCACAGGTGGAAGACAAGGTGAGACTGGGACAGCATTAGCAGAGCCCTGCTGGCGGCAGAGACCCGAGCCACAGAGATTTGGAATGGAAGAAGATTTGAGGAAGAAGGGAGAAATCCCTGCAATCACACTGGAACTCTCAAGTGAATTCCCATGGCTCACACCCTCCAGCTCCTAAAATGTCCACTGTTTCCATCAAGAAGTTCCCCTTGAAGCCCCTCACAGTCACCCTGTCCAACACCTTAAAGAGCCCCAGAAACAAGCATGGAGGTGGCAAATGCAGTGTTGACTCAAAGGCAGGTCCTTGCCTTCTCCCAGCCCCAGGTCCAGCCAAAGGCAGGGCAGGAGCCTGCAGGGATAACTCTGGCTGCAAGTCTCTCATTCCTGCACTAAACCCCACACTGGCAATAAATCAGGGAGCAAGCAAATGTGCTAGCAGGCAGATAGATGCTGCCAAGTCATTTTAAACTGCAATTGCCGGGGCTTTTTTTCTAACATTCTGATGTACATATTTGGCCCATTAGAAAAACTGCTTCATTTTCAGCCACAGTTTCTGTAATGGAGCAATTCCCTGCTTCAGTGCAGACCTCTCCAGAGATTCAGGGTAAAAAGCACACGGTGCTTGGCTCGGGGTGGAGGTGTAAACCAGCTGGCAATGCACAAAATCCATTTCTCAGGAGCCTGGTGAGACTGTCCAGCCCCCTCTGAAGGGCAGCAGTCACAAGGGCCAGGAAGTGGAGACAGCAAATGCAGCAGCAGCATCAGGCCTGAGCTCCTGGAGTGTGGGTCCAGGTCTCTGGGAGAGCAGAGCCAGCCCAAGCAGGCAGGGATGGGGCAGAGGGAGGCAGGACACACTCCAGGGCAGCTCCAGGCAGCTCCCCCACACTGCTCCCTGGGATTCTGTGCTGGAGGAATCTCCAGAAGGATTTTATGGCTGCATTGAACCTGTCACAACCCCCCAGCACAGCCAGCTCCGTGGATAAAGCTCCAAGCACACTGTGAGACCATGGATACAGCACCAGGCCTTGGGGCTGTACGAGCAAACAAACCCTGCCCTGGCAGCAAATCTGCTGGGAGAGTCAGGGATGAGCCCTGCCCACCCTCATTCCTCGTCACAGCACCCACAAGGATTGTCCTGCCCCCAGCTCAGGGGGCCAAAGCCAGCCCTGCAGCTGTGGGGTGGCCCTTGGGAAGGGGCTGCAGGGCCTGGCTGGTCACCTGGAGTGGGTGAACTGTAGAACCATGGCATAGTTTGGATTGGAGGGACCCTAAAGCTCATCCCATTCCACCCCTGCCATGGCAGGGACACCTCCCACTGTCCCAGGCTGCTCCAAACCCCGTCCAGCCTGGCCTTGGGCACTGCCAGGGATCCAGGGGCAGCCACAGCTGCTCTGGGCACCTGTGCCAGGGCCTCTCACCCTCACAGGGAAGAATTCCTTCCTAATATCCCTTTTATCCCTGCCCTCCTTCACCCTAAGGCCATTCCCCCCTATCCATTCACTCCTGTGAAAATTCCAACATGTCAATCCAGCCTCGGGAGAGACTCCAGCAGCCCCGAGCCCAGGATCCTCCCAGCAGAACCACCCACCTCACAAGATCAACATGGACATAAAAATAGGAGTAGCACCAAAATATTCAGAGGCAAAACTGAACTTAAAGGCAAGAACGGAGAGCAAGAAATATCCCAGAAGTGATCCCAGGCACAGCCCCTGAGGCTGGGAGCCCCCTCAGTGAAATGCAGTCACTCCCAGCCTCTCCAGCATGGCCTTGGGAGATGCTGCTTAGCATTTTTCAAGCCTAGGACAAGGCAAAGAATCATTTGGTTGAAAAATGGCCTTTAGTGGAACATGAAAGATTTTATGAAAAACTATTGGCTTTTTAGAAGTGTTTCCCCCTTTTTTGATTTTTTTTGGTGACATCCTCTATCTGTCTTTTTTACTGCAGCCTGCAATGTAAACCAGCCTTTGCTTTCTCTTCTGGAATTATTCTACGTTAAGATACTTTTTCAATCAAAAAAACTATCAAAATAATTCATGAACAGAAAATCTGCTGTGGGGAAGAAGCAGCAGTTTGAATTTTCTGGAGGGAGACCCATGGAGGACAGGCATGGAATCCTGCATGGAGCAGAGGAATGGGTCAGGCTGCTCCCACCTCCCCTCCAGCTCTGCACAGCCCCACCCTGACCCCATTTTCCTGCTGCCCACTGCAAACTCCCCTTCTGGGTTCCCCAGCCAAATTTCCTGTTCTTTCCCTGCTTTGTGAATTCCTGATGTAGAAGCAGGAACCTGCTCTCCTCCAGCTGCTCCTCCCAGCCCAAACCTCCCTGTCCCCAGAGCTTTGGGGAAAGCAAAACCAATGTGGGGCAGAGAGCTGCAGCACAAAAGGGCTCTTTGTGCTCATTTCATCGAGTGCTGCGAGCTGAGATTTTGGGAGCAATATCTGAGCAGGGATTTGAAGAAGTGCTTATGTGATGGTTTTGTTAACAGCACTGAGAACATGCACAGGGCAGATGATCGATCCCTTTATTGGGCAAAATTTGCTTCCTAGAATTCAGAGCTGGAGACGGGCTGTGACTGAAATGCCAAATTGCTGGGAGGTGCCTGCGAGGAGGAGCCAGCCCCGTCCCTCTGCTGAGGCACAGCTGCACCCTGACCCCTTCCACGGGTCAGGAGAGGAGCAGGGGAGGGGGGGAACCTGAAAGGAGAGCAGCAGGAGAGGGTTTGTGGTAGATATTTGTGGTATTCTCTGTATGGGGGAAGAGCCACCCTGGGAAAGCTGCCCTGCTGTCCCAGTGACCCGAGAGAGCTGCTGCTGCTGTGCATCCCGCCAATGGATCTGCAGTGCTCTGTGGAGACAGGAGAAGCTGGGCCCACAGCAAGGCATTTTCAGGGGCTGGAATCCACAGAACCCTCTCCCACCCTAACCCCTCTTTATAAACTTAGAGCAGATGAAAAAACCGAGGTGCAGCTTCTGGTCCAGCAGGTTTGGAACACTGAGTGTCCCCGTTCAGGGTGCTCAGCAAGGAGGAGTGCCCTTGGGTGGGGTGAGATACCCTCTCCTCAGCCTGTCCCTAAATAAAACCTGGGAATTGTGGGGGCTGGTGAATGACACTGACAAGGAGGGAAATGGGGTGTGTGGAAGGAAAGGGTGAAGAGTGAACAAGACTCTTGGAGCTGAGTCAGCAGCAAGTGCTGGAGGGAAGAGGGGGAGAATCACAGTCAGCCCTCGGAGTTATCCACAGAAACCACAAAACTCCTCATCTCCCACTCCTGGAAGTGCTCCAGGCCAGGCTGGATGGGGTTCGGAGCAGCCTGCTCCAGTGGAAGGTGCCCATGCCAGGGGTTGGAACTGTGAGATCTTTAAGGTCCTTTCCAACCCAGGCCATTCTGTAATTCTGTGACCTTCCCAGACTCATGTTAAAGATCTCTCAAAATCTGGTGTTTTCTCATCCTGGAGACCCCCCACAAATCCCTGAGGCTGTGGTTTAGAAGTCTTTAGCCCCCTGCCCCACTCCTCCAGGAGCTCAGCACGGGGTTACACAGCTGGGATCAGCCCATGGCCCCTGCCCCAGCACACACATGGCTGATTCCTCTGCTGGGTGTTTTAGGGCTCTTTTTCCCCTGTTTTGCAGCTCCTGGCCCCTCACAGAGGAGGGTTTCAAGGGCCCCCAAGTGCAGCAAGGGCAGGATCCTGCATCCTCCCCTCCTGCTGGCTCCAAAGCACATTCCCACGGGCTCAGCCCCAGGCTGCCCAGGCTCTGCTCCACCCTGTCCCTGGACAGGCTGTGCCTCCCTTTCCCAGCAGCTCATCCCT
The DNA here is from genome assembly GCA_013400315.1 of Bombycilla garrulus. Classification (NCBI taxonomy): domain Eukaryota; kingdom Metazoa; phylum Chordata; class Aves; order Passeriformes; family Bombycillidae; genus Bombycilla; species Bombycilla garrulus. The sequence continues at coordinate 30,809 of VXBU01000222.1, read as the reverse complement.
GCTCCATCCCCCCTGCTCCTCTGCTCCATGGCCAAGGAGAAGCTCCATCTGCAGGAGGATGAGGACATCCCCTCCCGAGTTTCCACTCCCCTCCTGCAGTCCCAGCTGGAATTTCGGTGAATTTACACATCTTTCTGTCAGCTCCTTGATGAGTGAGCACCCTGGGGTAACGTGGTTGGGGACCTGAAGAAGTGGATCATTTGATAACAGCCTCTCACTGGTGCTGCTTCCCCTGCTGCTCTGCATGGGAAACCTCACCAGCACCTTAGAACTCATTCAGTGGGATTTTTTTCCCTTTAATAATATCCCTTATGCCCATAATGATTTGCATTCAGCAGAAGCTGATCAGTAGCAAAGCCTGTCTCCTCCCAGGAACCATCATGTTCCTTGGGAGCAGCTCTGGGAGGAACAACTGTTGGTGTTGAGGGGGAATTGTTGGTGTTGGGGAGGAATTTTTTGTGTTGGGAGGGAATTGATGTTGAGGGGGAATTGCTGGTGTTGAGGGGGGATTGTTGGTGTCAAGGGCTCACCCCAGCCCATCCTAGCACCTGGAGCAGAGGGAAATGCCCTGAAAAAGGATATTTGATTGCCATATTTTCTCTGGAAAGGTGAATGTTCAGCATAACTCAAAAACCTCCCTTATGTGCCAAAGCAATTCCACAAGATAAACCTGAAAGGGAAGTGCGTGTTTTTGTGTTTCTATGCTATAGTTGATTTGTTTGCTCCAGCTTCTCTCTGTTCCTCCACAGCAGAAAAAAACATCTAGATAACACTGTAGAAGCAAAATAATTTTTAAAGAGGAAAATTCAATTAAAAATTTAATTTAAGAACATAAAACACCTCACCATGATATTACAGGCATGCTCTGACTTTACATTTCTTGCACAGTACTTCTAATTTAATCCTTTCAAAGTTAGTTACAACTGTGTTAATTTTTAACTGATCCATTTCAAGGTAAAAATTGTTTCTGTGCTTGTAAACATCCCCCAGGCTAGGGGTGGAAAGCCAAGGAACACAAAGCCAAGAAATAAAACTGAACTCACGGGTTTGCTCCTCTCTTTATTCTCAGTGTCTGTGCTCCCAACAGCCAAGAGTAAATTAGTGAGAAGTGAAAATAGAAACAAAACTCACTGTGACTTCTTTAAAACTCTCTTTTGCTTAATTCATAAGAATAAACATCACCATAATTCTGTGCCCCAATAATGTGAATTTACTGAGGACTTACAGTCCTTAAAAATCTGGATGTGACGTATTTCTCTAATTTCCTTACATTTAAATTTTATTAATTCCTGAGTTTCTGATGCTTATTTCATGGAATCAAAGAATGGATTGGGTTGGAAGGGACCTTAAAACCCATCCAGTTCCAACCCCAAACCTTCCACTGTCCCAGGCTGCTCCCAGTCCCATCCAGCCTGGCCTTGGACACTTCCAGGGATGCAGAGGCAGCCACAGCTGCTCTGGGCACCCTGTGCCAGGGCCTCACACCGTCACAGGGAGGAATTTCTTCCAAACATATGATTCTCTTTTAGTTTAAACCCCTTTCCCCTTGTCCTATCACTGTCAGCCCATCTAAGAAATTAATGGAACCATGGAATGGTTTGAGCTGGAAGGGACCTTAAAGCCCATTTTATTCCAACCCCCAAAGTTGCTCCATTGCTCCACTCCCTGGGCTGCTTTCACTTGAGTTACAGATCTGAGTTTCCATCCTTCTCTGCCCTGTGGTGTTTCCATGCACCAGCCCTGTGGTGTTTGTGCAGAAACCAGCACAGCTCTTGGCCCTGCAGTGTTCTGGCCCTGCCAGGTCCCTTTGCACAGATGCTCTTCACTCTCACTCTGCTGCCTCATCTGCACTGCAGTTCTTCCAAATGCTTTCCGGCTGGGGGTTACATCTTTTAGGGAGGCAATATCTTGGAGGAAAAAAATGAATTTAGCACCTTTTTTTTGCTTCTGAAGGAGTCTGACCAAGTTCCCTCTGTGGTTTCATGTCCCACACAGAGGGCAGGGCCCAAGCCCTCACCCTGCTCCTGACGCAGAGGTACTGCAGCCTCAGTGTGGTACAAACAATAATTTGTCATTAAGCACGGCCCAGCTGTCACTGGGATGCTGCCACAGGGGAGGCCACACAGCTTTAATGGCACCTCAGCTGGCATTGATCTGACTCCAGCACAGCTCAGCAGCTTTGCTTTCTCATGAACGTCTGCATGGAGACATGTGAGGCACAGGGAGCAATGTCCCGAACATAGGGCATCTGAAAGTGCAGCTATCACCACACACCCCCCAACTGCAGCCTGATCCCCAGGCCACATTCCTCATGGAATTCTGCATAGCCTGGATGGTCCTAGGCCCATCTGCACCAAGCAGCAAATGCATGTTAGGCACTATTTCATCCTAATTCCTCAGAGGGCTCTGTTTGTGTTGTATCTGGAGCACGCCAGGCACTGAGCCACAGGAGAGGGACATTTCCACAAACTCTGTGGAGGGAAAAGCCAGCAGCTGCCAGGCACTGCAGCAAGAGATGTCATCAGAATGTTCCTGCTGTGCTGCAAACACGAATCTTTCCATCAGACCCACCTGCCGAGCTCACACTCCATCCTTCAGGGTCAGCCTGTGCCACCCAGCCCTGTAAAGCAGCAATTCCAGAGTATGAGATAAAGGGACACCAGAGCCCTGTGGAGGTTCAGTGCATACAGGGAGCAGTGCAGAGCTGCCAGCTGAGTGCTGCAGTGTGCAACACCATGAGAGAACCCCTTGGAGTGAGCTTTCCTCCAGATGTGCTCCTCGACGCGTTTGTGTTTTGATGATTTTTAATCAATCAGCAGCTGCTGAGGTGCCTCCTGTGGAACCAGACACAGGAAGCACGATGTGTGATGTGATTCCCCAGAATAATATTGCCTCCTTTTCTCCAGCTGAGCCCTCCAGCATGGAGCTGGGGAAGGCTCTGGAGCACAAGTCTGCTGAGGAGTGGCAGAGACAGCTCTGAGTGTTTCAGTTCAAAACCAGCACTTGAACATTTCCTTAAAAAAAAAAAAAAGAAGTCCTTATTCCTATTTTTTTTTTTTTCTGAGAGAGAAAACAAGACACTTTGAGCCACATGGGAAATGTTCTCATTTGGGTCAGGCTGCTATTCTGAGTACAGGGCTGCCAGCCCTCTGCAATTATCCTGCCCAGACAATGGGATGGATGTTCCCGTGCCGCCAGGAAGGGCAGGACGCTCCAACAGCTCCGACTCATTAAAAGGCACGAACAGCCCAGGGACGTGTCAGCAGCACCTCCAGCAGGAATGGCACCGCTCGCACTGGGCTGTGCAGGGAGGGGCTTCTGCCAGAGGAAGGAGGGATGATCAGCGATCCCATCTCCATCCCGTGAACGCCGGGGTTCTGAGCTGCGGGATGCACTGCATGGAGCACTCAGTGCTGAGTGCTGTGTGCACAGCAGGCCTTGCTCCCACAGCCTGTGGGGGGGATGCCTTAGGATTTTAGCTTTTCTATTTTCCATATATTTGTAACCCTGCAGTTCTTTAGTGTATAACTCTAAACTCCACACACAGTGTGAGCTGCTGCTTCCCCAGTTTGGTTAGACACAACAATTCCTCTCCAGGCTGGCAATCAAGGACACCTCACTGCCTCAGGCCTCCAGAGATGGAAACAAAAGTGAGTTGGGGGGAGCAAACCTGAGGTAAATGACTTCATTACCTGAAGCTGTAATTGCAAGATTAACCCCCAATTGGCAAATTGGGACCAAACTTATAAAAATGTGAAAACCTGTGACCCGTGCTCCATTTTTTGGGTGTAGCCCTGGGGGGGCTTCATCTGCCTGAAATGTACCTGAAGGCCCTTCAATAAATAAAACTGTAATTTATTCCCTTAACTTTGTCTGGCCTCTGTTTTTAGGTAGCCTGAAAAAGCATCATGGGTGGAGGACACCTCTGAGCAGGTCTCAGCTCTCCTGGGTGAGGACATTTGAGTTCCCTGAGTTTTCCAATGGACAGGATGTTTCAGTGTTTCCAGTCCTCCTTCTGCACACACAGCCCCAAAACACTGCCCCGTTTCCTGGGAAATCACAGGAGCCATATGGCGCTGTCCCACTGCGGTGACAGGGACACTGCCAGCGGCACAGATGGGCACAGGAGGGAGCAGGGACCGGGGTGTGCGCCTTGGGAGACTCCTGTGCCCGGGAACACGGAACTGATGGGGCTCACACTGCAGTGCCAAGCCTGCCTTCAGAGACACCCCTGGAAAATGTGTCCCAGCTCAGGGGAAAGGAAATTCCTGTCTATTTTCCACATCTTTGAGGGACACTGCTGGGAATGGACTTCCCTGGTACATCGCTCCCATTCCAGGATTCCCAGTTCTGTTCACCCACACAGACACACAGCACAGAATCAGGGAATATCCTGAGCTGGGAGGGACCCACAGGATCCCCAGCCCAGCCCCAGCCCTGCACACACCCCCCAACAACCCCAACAACCCCACCCTGGGCACCCCTGGCAGCGCTGCCCAAACGCTCCTGGAGCTCTGGCAGCCTCGGGGCCGTGCCCATTCCCTGGGGAGCCTGGGCAGTGCCAGCACCCTCTGGGGGAGAACCTTTCCCTGATATCCAACTCTTAAGTAAATGAATCCCAAAATAACAATATCCAACCCCCACAAATAAATATTATAACTAAATATTATAAAATCAGAAAAATATAAAAAATGTAGAACTATAAAACTAGAAACATAGAAAGATACAAAAAAACCCCAAACCAAGTCACATATCTGTGCCCACCCCATATCCATATTTTTGTTTCTTCCGCCACTCAGAAATTACCATCAGCCTCTTCACAGCAGATTTTTAGTCCTTTAGGATCTGTCCAGCTCTCAAACATTGCAGGTGGAGCTGTCCCTGGTGAGAGGAATGAGGGATTTGTCCTTACAAACAAGCTGTGGGTCTGCTGGTGGATAAAACCAGCACTGAGAGAGAAAAGAAACAAGGGAAGGATTCCTCTGATTGATGAATGGAAAACAGGCATTTGCATTTACAAACTACAGGGTTGCTGATAGATGAAATTTGGGTTGTACATTAGAGGGGAATCTCAGGTATCAGGCATTCCAATAAGTCTATATCTCTCAAATACCTCATCCAGTGGGGAAAGAGAGAGGGAAATGTGGCTGGGAAATTGGGATAAAAAGGGAGGCTGTGTCCTCCAAAATTGGAGAGACCCCAGGGGAATGCCCCATGGCCTCTCCCTTTATTGGAATAAAGTAAAAGGACTCCTCTATCTTCTTTTTGGATATAAACCTCTGGTTTATGGCTGAATTTGTGGCTGAATTTTCCTGTCCCTGTGGTGTCCCAGCGTGCTGCACACGGAGATGCAGAGCTGGGCTGCTGTGTTCCCTTTAACCACACGTGCGGGGCTTGCAGCCACAGCTCCTGTTCCACTCTCCTGACTCATTCCAGCTGCTCCTGGCCCCAAGGCCGAGCACAGAGCCCTCCATTTACGTCAGGCTCTTAAAATTTTTAAACCTCTGTAAATGATGAGCAGTTTATCAATGGAACTGCTTTTGTCAGCCTTGGCTGGGGAGGGCAAGGAAATATTGGCAATTTTCCAATCGCCATTCATTTAATGTTAGTTTTCTTTCCATTTAAAGCAGGAGTTGGGTAGAAACAATATCCATTATTAATAGATAAATGTTTTATTAACGATATAAAGACCACAAAGATTTGTAACTTTAATAATAGTTTCTTGTTTTAAAATTCTGTGGTGTTATTATTTATTGAGCAGCTGGGGCTGTTTTCTTGCAGGGCCACAGTTAGGCAGAACCATGGGAAAATAGATAACTTGGAGTTATTAGGGGAGAAATATTCCAGCTGACTTAAGTGATTCCTGGCAGGACTTCTTTTTTTTTTTCATAATTTTTAAAATAAATTTGTCACTCGCTGTTTACAATAAGGCCTATAAAATCTCAAAGGAAAGTAATTTTTCCTGAACTTCACTTCTGCTGCTGCCCATGCTGGAGCATCCTCAATGCCCTGCTCTCATATTCTGCAAATTATTCAGGTTTCTGTGTTAAACCACTTTGGTTTTAGCCTTTGCTGTGCCACAGCAGAGTGGTAACTGCATTTCCTTCTCCCTGCAGGGGGATCTGTAGCTCTCAGGTGACTGAGGGAATTGAGAGAGGGGAAAAGGAACATCATTTCTGAGCTTTATTTTGTCCTCCCTCCTTGGATTTCACTTCATGGGTTTTTTTCCCCCCATCTTCTTCTCTTAGTAAATATTTCAAGGGCTGTGTGGATTTCCTACGAGTTAGGTCTGGCAGTTTAGAAAAATACAAAATATGAAAACAAGTAATTTGAATGATATTTTATTTTAGTCTTAATTTCAGAATAAAAAAATAATGCTTGTGTTTGAGATCTCTAAAACAGCAGAAGGGTTTTGCAAATAAATGAAGGAAGAATAATAGTTAATAATATATTAATAATAATAATGACAGCTGTGCTCAGCTGTAGTTGGCAAGAAATGATTTTGCTACAAAAATCTAAAAACTTGCACAGTGGAAATTGTGAGGCTTTTTCAAAAAGCAAAGTTTCTGTTTTCTAGAAAGAAACTTTCTGCTTTTATCCAAATTCTTTTAAGCCTGGACAAAATCAAAGTATCAACCTTCAGCAGTCAGGGTTCAACTGGTGACCAAACATCATCAAAGACCCAAAACTTAAAAGATTTAAACTCTTTAGCTCTGTTCAGCCCATAAAACTGAATAAGAAATCCCTAAATCCCACATTAAAGCTCTTAGCACAAAACACTTGGCAATTTCAGACTATTCCTCTCTCCTTGTTCATTTTGGATGTGAAATGCTCCTGCTGAGGTGAGCAGCTTTCAGAGAGGATATTTTGTCTGCTGGGGTCTGTCCATTCCATACACACATTTCTGAAGCTGGAGAGCAGCTACATTCAAAACTCACATCACTGAGAATTTATTGTTAAAAAACCAGAAAGTTTCGCTTGCCCCTTTCTTGTAGAATTCTGCTTGAATCCACCTGAAAGTTTTCTATGAATTCTTTTCCACAGAGTAAATACCAGTTACTGAAACCAAAACTGTCCAGGGGAGAGGGACATAGTCAATTCTTCTGCAATCACACTAACCACAATATAAAGTGAAATTAGAAAAAGATTGCATTTCAACATTTTCTAAGCAAAAATCCTCTTTTCCTATCTGAACATGAATTTTAAAAAGCCTCAATTACAGGAACTATTTAAAGCCAGCTATTACTAACCACTAAGCACTTATTTAACCACCTATTTTACCACTTAACCATCTTTTTAAAAACATTTCAACAGACCCAAGTGAAGAGTTCTTGGTCAAGCTTCAAATGGCAGGAAATTTGGTAACTTGGGGTGTTATTTGTGAGTCAAAGAGGGCCATTTGCTGGTTTTGAAACTACAGAAAATCCCCAGGATTACATGTTCCAGTCTGCTCTGAGAGTTATTGTAAGGAACTTCAGATCTTCCAAAAATTGTATTTTGGATATTTCCTGTTCCACATTTCACTCCAAGAAATGGAATCCATGGATGGCAGGGATGTGCCCCAGCCCTGCCAGATGGAATCCCCATCCCTGGCAGTGTCCAAGGCCAGGTTGGACGGGGCTTGGAGCACCCTGGGGTGGTAGAAGGTGTCCCTGCCATGGCAGGAGGTGGAATGAGATGGTTTTTAAGGTCCTTTCCAACCCACCCCCATGCCAGAATTCGACGACAGGACCAGCCATGGTTCCTTTTCCATCCACAGCCCTTCCCTGGCTCTGGACACACATTACTCACATGGAACTCAACCTGCCAGGAAATGAGCTGAGGTGATGCACCAGACTTGGTTTTCACCTTGCATATGGCCAAATATCAGCTAAAAAACTTCCTTCCCAAACAATCGTCCTTGGACAGCGCCTGCAGCTGTGAACAGCGGCTCTGGCATGCGGGCACAGATGTTTGGGCACAGCTGGAGTGCAGCACTAAAGGCTGAGGGTGGCATCCCCCACTTGTTCACACTCTGCATTAAATGTGGAACTGGGTGTCCTGACCAAGCTTCAAAGCTCCTCCTTGACACAAAATTTTGGGTGATTTTGAATGTATTTTACCGACCCAGGAGAAAAATGGTGTTTCTGTTGAATCCAGCCTTGAATCACCTTCCTTGAGATGCAGTGGAGCTGTGGAGTGGCAGCACCTGCCAGGGACCTCTCCCTGCCCGGGCTGGGCTGTGCTGCTCCTGTCCCTGGCACTGCAGCAGCAGGATCTGCTGGGCTCCAGGGAGTGAGCTCTGATTTCACTTCCGGCCTGTCCTAGGAAACAGCCCTTGATAGCAGAGCTCGAGGGGACAGAAACAGACCCTGCCTTGGCCTTGAGAAGGAGAAAGAGCTGCCTGCTCTGCCTGGCACGGGAACAGGATTTGATCCGCTGATAGTATCAGGAAACTCGATGCATTTATAAAATTCTAGAGAAGAAATGCTTGAGAAGTTAAAACAGTCAGCAGGTGAACATAAAACCACAGCAGGAGGGGGGGTTCTCTGAGCTTTCTCTGGTGGCTCTGTGACTCCAGACCACATTAAAAGCAAATGAACCAAGGAGGGAACAGGCTGATGCTTTCAGGGAAAAGAGCTGCACTGAGACCAGTAATAATAATGATGTTACTTCTGCCTCTTGCCTCCTGCAAGGAAGAGCTGCACTTTTCTGTAGCCATTTCTAAAATGTCAATCTAAGCAAAAATCTTGTTATTTAGACTGTCTATTTTGGACTGACCTAATACTGAGGATCTCTGTTTACCACCACTGCTACCAGTAAATATTGAACATGCCACTGGTGAGTTCAGCTCTACTATCGTGTGTTGTCCCAGTGGGAATGGTTGGGCCCAGGAGCTGCAGGATCCCCCACCAGCCAGGAATTTCACTCTGAGGTTCCCAACTGCCTCTAAAAGCACTGGGAAAGCTGGTCAGGGAAACCTTGAGGGGAAAAAGCACTGAGGTGTGCTGAAGATGCTGCAGGCTTGTGCAGTGTGTTCATAACCACAGCGAGTTATCATCTAAACATGGCTCTACAGGTAGAAGGATTTAACTCTATTGACAATTAAGGAGTCTTTCAAAACCTCAAGAGATCCTCCCAGTAATCCCAGTAAAGCTCTGGTACTGGGAGACCTCAAACAAGTACTTCCTGCACCAAGCCAGCAAGCAAAGGAAGGCAGCAGAAAACAAAGGTTTGGTCAGGGAAGAGTTTCTGGGGCTGCTGTGAAGACCAGCCAGGCTGCAGCAGGTGGAGTTTCTGGGGCTGCTGTGAAGACCAGCCAGGCTGCAGCAGGTGGAATCCCCCAGGCCAGCCCTGCTGGTCTCTGGGGTCTGCCACAGGGTGGGGGTCACTCAGCCCTGCAAGTGCTGAAGTTTTCCTGCCCAAGCAGGCCCCCAGTACAAGAAAAATCCCACTTTTCCACATCTGCAGAGGAAAGATGGAGAAACAAACAAACAAAGGAAGGATGGAGTGGGTAAAACTTGCTTAGGTGTCATGAGGCAGAAGGAATGAGAGCCAGGGGTAAGAACAGGATGGTGCTGGGTTGGTGCTGGCTGTGTGATTTATCCCTCCCTCCCTCCATCCCTCCTTGCATCCCACAGCGGGTGGGAGGGGATGCTCCAGTGCGGCCACCCCCATGTGTCCCATGTGTCCTCAGCTGTCCCTCTTCAGCAGCCCCAGTGCAAAGCCCTTGCTGGGGCATGGGGATGAAGAGCTGCTGTCCCCAGAGTCCTGACCTGGGGCCTGAAGAAGGAAACTCTACCAAAACAAACCCAAAAATCCACATTAATATCTCATCCTTGCCCGAGGAATCCAACAGCCTTAAAACAGAGTGGGCAGAGGGCCTGTGGCAGGAGAACACTCCAAGGCTTTTGGGCTGTCTGGGATCCTGGGCTGCCTGGCTTTGTCCCCTTCAGGGGCACCTCTTTAGGTCCCTTTGTCCCCTGCTGTGCTTGCTGCCAAAGCCATGCCATGGGAGCCGTGGTCCTACAGACACAGGAGAGCTCCAGGGACACCCCTCAGGTTTCCAGCTGCTGACATGGTTTAGAGTCCTCCAGATGTTCCTGCAAGTTTGTGGCATTGGTAGTGTTGGAAATGATATAACACCCCTAACTAATTTCTAATTAGTTGTTTCAATTAATTGTAAGAATTGCCCACTTTTAGCCAACACTATTTAAATTTTTTTAACAGACTCTTATTGATACTTTGATCGTTAAATCATCAAAACCTTAAAAGTGTTAGAACTAACCCTGACAAGCTTCAATAAACAAAGCCAAAGGGATTTGAAGATTGGATGTCTGGAATCTTAAATTATGGCCCTTCAGAGAAGTTGGAGTAACCAGAAGATAGAGGAGATTAAGGCTTGAAAAGTTGGAGATTCCCCGTGTGAGAAAAAGATAACAAAAGGACCACAGAATGTGGACCAGATTAGCATAAAGAGCGAGAATCACAGACCAACAGAGAATAGAATGCTAATTAATGAAGAGGATTATGTAATTTAGAACCAGTGAACATGAAATTCTTTGTTTGCTAAAAATGTATAAATAGGTGAAATGTTTTGTATTGGTGTAGAGGCTGGAACTTTGTCAGCCACGCTCACAAACCTTGGTCAAAATAATGGAATGCCTGATTCTGTAACACTAAAAAGAGCATTAGAGTCTTATTTATCCCCATGATTTTGGTGACAGCAGCACCAGTCAGAAATTTCCTCTTGTGGAATTCTATTGGCAGATTCTTTGCATCCTGGAGTTACAGGAATTTAGATCCCCTCATCCTGGCACACCCTTTTATTCCCTTTTCTGCTAATACCAGCAGGGTGGAATTCCAGCTGGTAACAGCCATGGAGGATGAAGCAGGAAATCAGTATTTCAAGCTGAAACTTTGGGAAAAACGTCGTCCATCCTTGAGGTACCCTCTTGGTGGTCATCAGATTCATTTCCATTTCAGCCCAAAGCAGAACTGCTTAGAGCCAAATGTTGCCCATTTCTGGATCTACAGGCCAGCAGGGACAAGGAAGGAGTGGTTCTGCTGGGAGTGAGATGCCCAGGATGAGACAGGGACACTTCCTCCCCAGCATGGCTGGAGTGACCAGCACAGCCCGGTGGGGCAGAGCACATAAAGCCACGGCTGCAAGTGCACGAACAGCGTTTGTCGTGCTGAGCGAGTGCTTAAAGGGTTTTACTGCCTCCTGTGGGGGAATTGCCTCACACCTGACGGTGATGGAGTCCTAAGCTGAAGTTATTTATCCACAGGGATAAATCAGGACTTGTTTTACTGCAGAGCTGGGGCTGATCTCAGAGCACAAAGGCGCTGAGGGCTCCCAGAGCTCCTCTCATGTCAGCCCTAACTCTCCCGGCACAAGGTGGGCAGCACAGTGAGGGTGGTGCCTGCAGGGCTCCAGGGGCTGCACATCTGGAAGGGACAGAGCTGGAGAAGTGCAGCTCCCGTCACACAGCAGCTTGCACTTCACGTGCTCTTTGCTCACTGCTAATGCAAACTCCCAGAGCCCTGCCCTGGCCAGGAGGAAGAGCTGCCCTTTGCACACAGAGCTCAGGAATCACACAATCACACACTGGGTTGGGCTGGGAAGAGGAGTCTGGCTGGTCCCACCATGGCTGGTCACTCCCAAGGAGCCAGAATGGTCCCACTGAACCTTGCCCAGTCCAGCTGGGGCAGGCTGGTCCCACACAAATCCCCCTCTCTTTTAGACAAGGCTGGTTTAGGAATGAGATGAGAAATCAGGGAACAGTAGAGTCTGAGGCTGCTTTTTCCCCAGTTACTCATTACGCACCTTCAGTGTAGGCCAGAGCAGGATCAGGTCCAGAGGAGCTCTGCCCTCCTGCTCTCTCCCTTCCCCATTTTGGGGCTGACACCAAACTTTTTGAAAGGCAAGTGGAAAAAGCTGAAGTGCTGAGTTGCAGCTTGAGAAACGACAGAGAGTGATTATTGCTGTCCAGGAGACAAGGATTAATACATCAGCCCAATGCGAAAGTCATATTTCAGGCAAAGTCTTTTTATACAGACAAAAATCTACATAATTTTCAACAGCTGTTTGATTCACAGGAAAACAGTGCTGAAGAAACAAGGGGGAAAAAAATAAAGAAAATAAAAGCTCAGAGCACACTTTATCAGTTCTTGTATTAATGTACAGCAAGGTACCAGTGGCAAGAAGAAGCAGATTCTCAGGGAGTGCTAACAAAAAGCATCAAGCTGAGACAGGGGATCTGTTGCTTATTTTGCCTCCTCCAAACCGGCTCTCCTGTCAGGAGAGGGGAGGGAGCCAGGCCAGCACTTTGCCTAACAGGAAGAGGGGAGGAAAGGTCTGCTAAAGGCTGCCTGCTGTGTTCTCCTCAGGCAGAGCGAGGGTGATGGATGGGGAGGTTGCTCAGCATCAGGCAGGGTGCAAAAGGGCCTCAGTAACATCTATTAAAGCCATCCATTTTCCCAGGCTCATCTGGCACTCACTCTTTGTCACCACACTTGTTACCTTTCCCTGATGGTAAATGCTGGGGAACTTCAAGGTATTTGAACAGTCAGAGACGACAAATCCCCGCGAAGAAGAAAGTGTAAAACAGCAGGAGAAACATGTTGGCTTCATCCTGAGCGAGCATTAAATACACTTCCCATTTGTCTGAGGAGACAGTTAATGGGAAAACGGGCTCTTTAATTGAACAGCCCGAGAGTCTCACGCAGCTGCAGATAACAAACGCTCAGGAGAAAGCCATTTTTCCAGGCAGGGATGCCGGCCCAGCTGAGGCAGGAGGGAGCGTTTTTCCCGCAGAAACAGTGGCACACGCCGTGACTGCTGATGGTGATCCGGGCGGGGCCTGAGAGCAGCAGAGAGCGGCCCCGGCTGAGGCGCCCGAGGCTGAACTGAGGCCAGAGCACAGCACGGCCTCGCTCCTGCTGGCACTGCCAGCGCTTCAGCCCGGCCTGCCAGGGCCACCCTCTGTGTCACCGTGGCCCTCTGGGGTCCTCTCTGCGGGACTGCTGACAGTGTCACACACCGGGGCACTGCTGTGTCACTGCTGTGTCACTGCCACTGCTGTGTCACTGCCACTGCTCTGCTAGCACTGCTGTGTCACTGCTGTGTCACTGTTGTGTCACTGCTGTGCCACTGCCACCACTGCGTCACCACTGCGTCACCACTGTGTCACCGCTGTGTCACCACTGTGTCACTGCCACCGCTGTGTCACTACTGTGTCACTGCTGTGTCACTGCTGTGTGACTGCTGTGTCACAGCTATGTCACTGCCATTGCTCTGGTGTCACTGCTATGTCATGGCTGTGTCACTGTCACCGCTCCACCGGCACGGATGTGGCACTGCTGTGTCACTGCCACCACTCTGCTGGCACTGCTGTGTCACTGCCACTGCTCTGGTGGCACTGCTACACCTTCTGCCAGGCCCAGCATGCCAGAATGCTCTCCCTGGATTCCATGGTCCCTCTAATGCAGAGCTGAGGATTGCAGGCCATCTCTGCGGCCCCTCCGTGCTGGCAGCTGGGCTGGGCCCTCTGGGGACAGCACTGGGAACCACAGAATCCCAGAGTGGTTTGGATTGGAAGGACCTTAAAGCCCATCCAGTGCCACCCCTGCCATGGCAGGGACACCTCCCACTGTCCCAGGCTGCTCCAAGCCCCAATATTCAGCCTGGCCTTGGGCACTGCCAGGGATCCAGCGGCAGCCCCAGCTACTCTGGGTACCCTGTGCCAGGGCCTGCCACCCTCCCAGCCCAGAACTTCCTCCCAGTATCCATCTAACCCTGCTCTCTTTCAGTCTGAAGCTATTCCCCCTTGTCCTGGCACTCCAGGCCCTTGTAAATAATTCTCCATTTTTCTTGTCAGCTCCCCTCAGGTATTTCCCACCAGCCTCCAAGGTACGAGGCACCAACAACAGGTGCCAGGCTGAGTAGTCCAAAAATTACTCAAAACCAGTTAATGAACCTTCTCAAATGAACTTTCCCTGACACAGGATGCCTGCCGCACATGTCCATCCATCTGCAGCACATCAACGTTCCCATCTCCCCTCAAATCTTCCCTCCCCATGCAGGATGCTTCGGACTCACCCTCCTGCAGCACAACCCCTTCCCAGTCTAAAGAGTGTTTGAGATCCTGGGATCGACTTGAACTTCTTTACTTACTTCAAGTGTTGTTCAGCGAGGGGATTCAGCAATCTCTGGCCTCTCCAGGGTGTGCAGCACGGGGTGCTGGGGCCAGCAGCACAGCCAGGGCAGGCACCTGCTTCCACTGGAATCCTGCTAACGTTCTAATTAATTGAGGAAAGCCCAGTACCGGAGTGTCAAGGGAAGGGCAGAGATAAGAATGGAGTAAGAGAGGGACTGAAGGAGTCTCCTCTATTGTCAAGTCTTCTACCCTGTGATTCCCATCACAGCAGCTTATTAGACTGCCTTGAATGCAGTGGCTTTTCCCATGCTCCCCAGGGGAGGCTGTTAAAGAACTTCCCTTATCATGTATCAAGGAATCTCCTCACTTGCAATTAAAACCTACACTTAACCAGTTTGTTCTTGATCAGTGGTTTAAATCACCTCTCCTCCACGGGGTTTGCCTCCCCCCTGAACAGCAGCCTTTCCTCTTCTTCCCAAGAATTTATGGCTAAACAGGCTGCATGATCATCTCTTCTTTTTGCCCATATGCTCGTTTCTCTTCTCCCCTCAGTCTGTGCAGAATCCATCAGTGACAGGCACTTTTCCAGCTGGGGAGGACAGGAGGCACTGCTGGGGACAGCCAGTGATCGGTGGGGCTGGAAGGAGCTGGGGCCAGCAGGGTTCAAACAGCCTCTCCAGCTCCTTTGTCTTTAAGGTGAGGCTTTTTGAGCTCCCTGAAGCTGCCTGTGGACAGGAGGCAGGAGGCAGCACCACACCTGAGTGCCAAAATGACGTTGTGGTCACGCTGGCAGGATTTAGGAGCCTTCTCCACATCAGGTCCTCCATGCCATGCAGGACAGCCTTCCAGAGGCAGTATCTCCTGATGGTGGTGACACAGGCCTTCTGTCCATCTCTTCTATTTTTTTTTCCTCCTTTTTCCCACCTGCTC
Source organism: Bombycilla garrulus (assembly GCA_013400315.1). Classification (NCBI taxonomy): domain Eukaryota; kingdom Metazoa; phylum Chordata; class Aves; order Passeriformes; family Bombycillidae; genus Bombycilla; species Bombycilla garrulus. The sequence continues at coordinate 15,738 of VXBU01000222.1, read as the reverse complement.
CAGTCCCTTTGGTTTATGTGGAACCTGGGCACATCCTCAGCTGCCCCCATCCAGCATCAGGAAGGCAGCTGAAGGGTTTTCTCTCACCTCAGGGGTCTGCATCACCGATTCCCAGAGCAGCAGCACAAGCAGGAACCCTCACCAACACCAGGACACTCGCACTGTGTGTTAATTACGTGCATTTAATTACCAAAAGGGCAGACAAATGCAGCAGGGCTGAGGCCTGAAAGGCCACACAGGCAAGTCCCTTCCTGGCTTGCCTGGCCCTGTTCACTGAGGTATCCCAAAAGCTGCTGGACCTGCAGAGGTTCTGTGGCTGTCCCAGTTTGAACCAGTGCTGCCCCACTGCCAGCAGGACCAGCAGATCTCATGGGAAAGCCCCGGGTTGCAGACTGGGTGTGTGGATATGCTCAGAGGAGCCCTGAATCCTCACAGACTTCTGATTAGGGTTCTTGATATTATTTTCTTATCCCAGAACTGGACTGGAAAACCAATTCCAGCCACAGACAGTGAATGACCAAGGACCAGGCCTCCCAGACTTCTGTGCGTCCAAGGAGAAGGCTGAAGCTGCTTGCCTGGAAGGAGGGGAATGCTTTGGTACAGAAAAAGAGAAAAAAGTCATTGTCATGAGAAAAGAGAAGCTGGTGCTTTAATCCCTGCTGTGATCCTACTCTGGCTGACCCAGGGCAGCTCAGATTTTCCCAGAGAGGTGTGAGGAGTTTTCTGGGAGTCTGTGAAACTCCAGGCAGGGCCAGCCTGGGGAAGAAGGGCTGTGTCTGTCAGGGACATGCCCTCAGCCCAGCTGGCCACATCTGTGTAAGGACAGGCAGATGTGCTCCCAAAATGTGCTCTGTCATGTCCTGCCTCAAGGACTGCAGGCTCTTAATTCCCATCAAAGGCAGAAAAATGACAGAGCACTTGGCATACGGATTCAATAAGTCTGTTCTGCTTCTTTAACATACGGCTGGGCACATTGTTCCCACTAACAGAGGAAGAACAATTAGCCTCAGAGAGCATTACCAGTGCACTGTAATAGGGATTTGTAGGGCAAATCGCCTTACGAGACTCCAGCGAAGTGAGACTGGGTTTTCCAAGGAATTTGCAATGCTAATCCTGGCAGTGCCAGGTCTCCAGTGATGCTGCATGGCAAGGAGGGCTGTGGGTGCCATGTAAACCAGAGCAGGGAGAGTTATTAAATATGATATCAGCCACAGAGCAAATGAGTCATTTACAAATGTGAGGCAAAGGCTGAGGAAATGAGGAAAAGGGTTTCAATAAAGGATGAGCTGCTCTCCTGGGCACACAGCCCTGACCTCTCTGACTTATCTTGTTTCTGCTCAGCCAGAGGAGCTGTGAGTTTGATAATAAGCTGACAGGATTTGCCTGTTAGAAGATGTGATATTAATAAGAAGGAATATTAAATGTGTGTCATGTTGCTTTTGCTGTTGAGGGAATAAAATCCTCCCCTAAGAACCATTCTGTGTCTGTTTGGAAGGATGGACCTCATTAAGGAGCAGGTATTTAAATATCTCATCTTTACTCACCAGGTCATCCTCCACCACTGCCAAACCATGGAGCCAACCACTCCAAAATTCACTGGTTTCAGTGTTTAGGGATTCATGTGCAATGTGTCAGAGCTCTATCCACACCACGCAGTTCCCAACACTTCCCAGCAGTGGGGATGGAGCCAGGGAAGGAGTTCCTTGGGGAAGCTCCACAGTGCTGCTTATGGTATCAGAATTTGGGAATTTCTGAGCTAACTGGGAATTCTCCAACAGACCAGGTCTTCAGCAGAAAAAAAACAATACTTCAGCACTGAAGGAACATTCAGGTGATGATCAAATTCTCGTGGAAAACTGTCAGATTCTCTGTTTTGGAGACCTGGAGGGGAGCACACACTGCCCTTTAAAAACCCTTCATTCTCCAGTGACACACAGTTCATATCTCCTTGGCAGACCGTGCTCATTCCTGGAAGCCTGTGGGCCCCAGGGTACCTGGCTCCAAGCACCAATTTCTGGACCCTGACCTCCACTTTGTCCAGCACTGGGCAGTCTCAGGAGAATCCAGTGCTAGAGCTGGATTTACCACATTCTTTAGGTTCAGCAGGATGCCTGAAACCCTGCCTGTCAGAAACCCTGGCTTCCCCTCCCAGATCACCTCCTCCACTCCCCTCACAAGAACCAGGAAAGTTGGGGAGCCTTGAGAAAAGGTTTTAAAACATAAAAAATTAAATGGCTGGTTTAATATATTTAAAGCCACCTTACAAGAAGTTTGTCCCTCCTTAGGAGGCAGCAGTTTTCTTTCCATTTTATAGTACAGAAATATTTTAAGTTATATCCAGAAAGGAGTTCCCATCTCCGGTCAGCCATAGTGGCTGTAAAGGTGTCAGTCTTGATGGGCTTTCCCTGGCAATTTTAACCAGCAACAGTTTCCAGAAATCAATTCAAACCCCTTTGAAATCAACTGGCATTCACTTTAATGTAATTTTGAGCTTTCCTTAAAGAGCAAATTAAGTTTTACAATTACAAGGAAAAGCTGTCCTCTTTCTCCCCACTGTTTACTTCCCTCTTGTCCTTCCCCGCACAGAACTGGAGCCATCCAGGCAGCGTTAATTATTTGGTTTATGTATTCCCTCATCCCTCCCCTGCGTTAGCAGGGAATTGTATTTAAATGGCATTTGCTGCAGCACTGTTATCACAACTGTGCTGGGAAGCAATTTGGCTTCCAGAGGCGTCCTGAGCAGCAATTTCTGGCTCCACACCAGTGGCTGGTGCCTTGGCTGTGCTCGTTCTTTACCCCACTAATGTCTGCAGCTGAAATAGGAATGAGCCGGCGCCCATGGACATCCCCAGCTGCTCACTGGAGATTCATGAACCAGGAAATGCTCCCAGTTTGCCAAGCAGATGAACTGGAATGGGCACACAGGAGTTCACCCCATAAACTGGGTAATAACTGAGCTGCTCATTGTGCTCCCTGCAGTAAATGCCCCCGTTTGCTGCCACTTGGAAACAGCTCCAGCCTCTCACTGCAGCTGTGCTGGAGAATGGAGCGGGGTGAGCTCCAGGCACTGGGACACAGGAGGGTTGGTCTGCAGCTCTGGTGGCCACTTGTGCTGGTCCTTTCAAAGCCCTGGCATTTGTGAGAGCTCTTCAATCAGAGCAGCAGCTCAGCCTCCTCTGGGCCAACCCCACTTCCCGTCCACCCAGGATCCCCAGCTGAGATAAAAATACAGATAATGGTGCTCACAATTTCAGTTCTCACCCATTTCTGGAAGAGTCTTCTCCTTGTGTGGGATGTCAAATGAGAAAATTGGGCTCTCTGAGTGTCCTTCTCCACAAAGGAACAGTGCGGGCAATGTCTGAATGCAGCTGATAACCTTGTGATCCTTCCTCTCCTTTTAGCAACAGAAAATATTTGTAGATCCCAAACCACTGCGTAGGAAGACAGAATAGAGCTAAGAGCTGTAATTTTCAAGGACGTGCTCTCTAAAGCTGTGCATTGCAGCCACCCATCAGAATCTCCCTGGAAAGGAGGAGGCACCACAACCCGTGGCTTTTTTCTTTTCTGTTTTCCTCCAGCTTGCAGGGGAGCATCACACAGCTGAGAACAGTGGGTGGCACTGGCCTGGCCTCACATCTCAGGCTTGGCAGTGTGTCCTAGATGAGCTTCCTGCAGAAATGTGGCCAGACACACTTGGAAACAGGAAAAAAATAATCCACCAAATTGCCTTTAAAAATGTTCTTCAGTGCTGCAGAATTTCAGCTCCTCCTGATTCATGAAGCAACCCTGGCTCACTGCTGCCTCCCCATTAAAACCTGGCTGGGTTCAGGCAGCTGTGGGGCAGGAGAAACAGAAAGCAAAGCACAGAGGAGAGAAATAAATCCAGGCAGATCCACCTTAGCCCTGCTCTCAGCTTTGCTCGCTCTCATCCATCATATATTGCACCAGGCAGACTGGACTATAGAGCACTGAGCCAAAGCCATGTTTCACTGGGAATTCCTGCTCCTAAAATCTGGAAGGTGAGAGATAAATACTGGTCACTGGAAAGCCAAGGCAGAGACACAGAAGAAGGGAGTGGGGGAGAGCGTGGCTTGGGGTCTGAGGGAAAAGTGGGTGAAGAGAAAGTTTTCCCAAATAACAACTGGTGGACTTTTGAACCAGTAATTTTCTCCTCCTCACTGGTAACTCTGCGTGTTAACAAAGCTTCATTTCCTGACCGCTGATGTGGTTTCTCGCACTGGAAGTTGGGTTGAGGGCACCAAGAAAGAAAGTCAGGACTGAAGGTTGTGCCCATCACATTGTCCCTGATCACCCTGAGCTGCTCCTGCTGCCTTTGCAGCCACTCAGAGGTTGGCAAGGTCCCACAAGTATCCTGACATCACCAGGGAGAGGGGTTTTCCAGATCAGCTGGATAAGGAGGGGAGAGGTTTCCAGCTTTCCATGGAGGCACAGCAAACATCAGCCTCTGCCCTGTCCTGAGGGCACCTCAATGACCCAAAACAGGTCCTGGTGTGACCAGGACATGCCAGGTGCCTGAGCAGGGCTGTGAGGGACACCAGCAGAGCTCTCTGCTTGAGCTGCCTCTCCACAGCTCTGCCCAAGCACCTTTGTTTCAGTAACATTTTGTTTAATCTGCAAGGAAATGTGTAATTTTGATCTTTGGGGATGTGGGGTACTGACACTGATGAAATGGGGAAAACTTTCCAAATGAAAATGATTTTAAAAATGCAAAATCTCCAATCTTTGAATCTGAAAACACAAGAATGACATTGTCACCCTGGGAGATTTCCCTCGTTCCACTTTATTTTCCTGCTAATACTCCTCTTATAAAGCCAGAACTTAGATCACAGAATATATCAGCATTGCCAAATTTGAATTCTTTCTCAAGAAAAGGTTTTTAATCAGGAAGGAGGGGCTCTTCAGGTGAGACATCCTGGTCTCCTGCAATGTTTCCTGGCAAAACAGCTCCCTTGCTCCTGCTGAACACACTCCTCACTGCAGCATATGCTGCAAACCTCCCCCTCAAGCTCCTCGGATGTCACCACCTCCAGACAGCGTGAGGTGATGCTGGAGGTGAAATCCTGGTTCCTGCACTCACTGAGACGCCAGCTGGGTAATACATCCAGTATACTTTCACTATTTCTCCCACCACAAAGGCACGCAAGAATCACAGCTTTCCTTTTAAAAGTGATTAGTTAAATAGAAATATGTTTCCAGGCCAGATGAGAGGCTCTAAAGAACATACTTCAACAAAACAAGCAATGTGTCATCTAACACCAAGGCCACGAATTTTTATAGGGCCTCTCAGGAATTTTTCCAAGGTTGGCTTAATATCCTCTTTGCACAAGAGAACAGGAGCAGCTCCCTGCAACTCATCCCAAGGAAATGAGGACAGTGGTGAGAAATGAGGGAAATATCTAAAAAGCCAGGGGAAAATGTAGTGACAGGCTGGCGACTTTGAAACTGGGCTTTCCCTTCTGGAAAATGCTTCTTATGATGTACCCTGCACATTAATAGTGCCTTAATCCTTCAGGAGTGACTTGATTGTTTGCCATCGGACTTTAGGCTGATGACTCCAAAGGGCTCTGCACATCAGCTGCACAGTGACCTTTATAATGAGCTTCTAATCCTGGTATTTCAAACCTCTACCACCAAAAAAACCCCCAACCCTGAACGCAGATTCATAAAATGGTTTGGGGCAGAAGGGACCTCAAAGCTCATCCCATTCCACCCCTGCCATAGGCAGGGACACCTTCCACAGTCCCAGGTTTCTCCAAGCCCCGTCCAACTTGACCTGGAACAGTGCTCAGAGCTGGTGCAGCTTCACTTTAAGTCCTGGGAGCAGTGCTGGGTGCCACAATATTAAAAAAAAAATTATCTAAAGCCATTAGAGAGTGTCCAAAGGAGGGACACGGATGGTGAAGGTGAAGGACCTTGAGGAACCTTGAGGGGAAGCCACATGAGGAGTGGCTGAGGGCACTTGGTCTGTTCAGCTGGAGGAGACTGAGGGGAGAGCTCATTGCAGTTACAGCTTCCTTGTGGGGGGAAGAGAAGAGGAAGACTCTGATTTCTTCTCTGTGACCACAAACAGGAGCCAGGGAATGGCTGGAGCTGTGCCAGGGAGGGTCAGGCTGGAGATCAGGGAAAGGTTCTTCCCCAGAGGGTGCTGGTACTGCCCAGGCTCCCCAGGGAATGGGCACGGCCCCGAGGCTGCCAGAGCTCCAGGAGCGTTTGGGCAGCGCTGCCAGGGGTGCCCAGGGTGGGGCTGTTGGGGTCGTTGGGGGATGTGTGCAGGGCTGGGGCTGGGCTGGGGATCCTGTGGGTCCCTCCCAGCTCAGCACGTTCTGTGATTCCTGCCTCCTGACATTCAGGACATATTCCCAGGGATGGGGCATCCACAGCTTCCCTGGACACCTCCACTGATCTCCCTGCTCCACTCCAGGCTCACCACACCACTCTGAGAGCACTAATGAGTCAGAACCCCACATTAAATTGTGTATTAGAAGGTTACACATAGAAATTCCTGTCTTGGGTTTGAACCCTTGGCAAATGTTTTGTGATACTCCCAGTCTTGCCCCTTGTGTAATCCTCACGGGCACTGTAACTTGGTTCAGCTTCCTTTCCTGTTTTCAGCCCACGGGGAGAACTCTCCCAAAGGACAACCTGTTCCCTTTCCAAGCAGAATGCTGCCTTTCTACAGCAGGTACATTTTCACCATTATCCATCATTTGCAGCAAACATAATTTTTATAAAAGCTCAGCAACGATACAAATGTGCAGGGGGCACAAATGCAGATGCACCATTATTGAAATTGCTCCTCCTTGCACTCCTTGTGCCTGCCCCATTCCATTTCCAAGCTTGCTATTTGCTTTCTTTTCTTTGGGATGTTTTCCAACCGTGCCAGCTTGAACCCTGAACCTCAAAAATAGCCAAAAAATGACCAGTCATTTTGGACGAGAAAGGGAAAGAAAAAGAAACCACACAGAAAGTTCAACTTTGAACTTTGGAGAAAATGCAGCATTTTTCTTGTTTTATGAAAATAATTTGCAACATGGCTAATTTAAAGGGATTTGATATTCAGGCTTCAAAGGCTTTTCATGGAATCACAGAATAGTGGGTGGGTGTTTGTTGGAAGATGTTTTGCTCCGTGCAGAATAATATTCCAGGTAAATTGTATCATCTGCTGCTGGCATTGTGCCACCACGGGACACCTGAGGTGACTTTGAACCACATTCCCCAGCAGCTGTTTCATCCAATTTCAGTGGCTGCTGGGCCTTTGCTGAAATTCCACAGAAGTAAAAGCACAAGTGTTCCTGCAGAGATAAGGGTGCTGAGTACAGGCTGCTTTATTCCCCCTGAAATGAGCACCTGGATCCTTCTCCCACATTTGCTCTGCCTGGAGTTCCCTTTTTTCCAGCTGCTACTGGCACAGCTGGATCTGAGTACAGAGAAGACCTGGGCACTCCAGCAGATCCAGATGTGTGTTCCACTGTGGGAATCCAGGACCAAGGAAATGTTCCTGTGCCTGTCCTGAGATGTTTTATTTCTCAGGAGAGCACAGCTTTTAGTTTTTGGCCATGGAAAAAGCTTCCAGGACTTTGTGAGAAGTTGAGGTTTTGTAAATGTACAGAGTAGATGATATTGTAGTTTATCACAGGGTGAAAAAGTAGATTTTGGGTTTTAGTATGGCAGGTAGATGAAAGACAAGATGGAGGATTTTGAGTGCTGACTCACTTTCTTCCTTCTTCTTCATCTGCTCCATTTTCTGCAGTTTTGGTGGCACAGTGATTGGTCAGACAAAGTCACAATGCAGATGTTACGTGACTGAAGAATAATTAGGAATTGGTAGAAAAATAAAAACATAAATACGTGTTAGGTACGTTGTAAAACTCAATTGGATAAGGGATCTGTATAAAAACCCTTGGAATCGTCCATTTTGTGTCTTTCTGGCACATGGCACCGAAGTGTGCAGGGCCTGTTGTCATCTGAGGCTCTGAACTGAGATAAAGAAATAATAAACAACTGCAGAGCGAAGGCAGCGAGTCCCGCTGGTCTCATTCCTGGTTCCTGACCCTGGCACAGACTTTTCACAGGGGATTCCTGGTAAAGGGAACCCCTGGAGTGGGAGGTAAATCCCACATTTCACCAGCCCTGTCTGCCCCATCCATGGCCATCAGCACATCATGGAATCATGGACTCACAGCAGCAGCCACCCTCAGGCTCTAAAATGTATTCATAAGAATAAATTCATAGTAAGAAGAAATCCATAATAAAGATAAATGCAATTTTCTCCAGGAAATGGCAGCAGAGCTGGGCATTGCCAGGGGCAAAGATCCCAGTCACACCTGCACACACAGGTTCGGGTGTCCTCAGAGTGATCCATGGGCCAGCCTGAGACTGTCAGAAGGAGTCACCTGGCTGGTGCAAGGGAACATCAACCCCCACTCTGACTGACCGTGATTACTGAAATCCAACCTAAAGAAAACTCTTCCCTAAAAACAGAAACAACCAAACAAACAACCAAACAAAAAAAACCCCACAAAACCCTCTAAAACAAAAGAAAAACAAAACTAAAAAACCCTCAAATGAACAAATAAACAAACAAAAAAAGAAAAGAAAATAACAGAAAGGATGTACACCAAGTGCTTTCAGTTGCATGAAAAAAAAAGAAATTGTGACTATAAAACACCCAGCAAAATGCACCACGGGCTGAAGTTGCCAAGCAGCCATAACCATTTTCACACTTTTTTATCCAGGAGAGCCATCATCCCAGGCCCCAGGGGCTGGCTGGGGAGCAGGGAAATTCAGGCAGGCCTGAGTTCCCCTGCCTGGGTGAGGGGACAGCACGGCCACATGTCCCCTCACCTGTGCCACCCCCAGCCAAGGGCACACCTGGGTGAGAGTCCTCCTGCAGCTCAGATAAAAAAGCTCTGCAAAATCAGCAGGGCACTTGTTTTGCAGGGGAGATCTTTAATAGAAGGGGTGTGCCTTCAGCAGTGTCCATTGCACAGGGAGATGGACCAGCAGGCTCTGCAGCCATGGATCCTGGGCTGGAAAGCATAGGATTGCTGAAGGCAAATCACCACCCACCCTACTGCCTGATCTTATCTCAAAGGCCTTTCTGGTTCCAGCTGAGGGCTCAGAAATCAAACATTGTGCCACAGAAACCTCCTTGCACTCCACTGTTATGATGGATGAGGGGGTTTGGATAAGGCCCTGCCCTTGCCCAGGCCTCCAGCAGCAGGCAGGAGCTTTATTGGGGCAGCCAGCGCCCCAAAACCCACTCTTGTTCACAAGGTCTTTAACAATGGCTGATTTGGCCGGCTACAGAATGAATTATTTATCTAACAGACACAAAACTAACAGACATAAGACTTAAACCAAACTAATACTACACAGGAATAAGGACAAAAAGAAACTACGAGTAGATATATACAGTGTGGGGCTAAATGTACAGCTGGCAAAGAGATAATATAACTTAGTTATAACAGTGTTTGTTACCAACCAGTTTGTGATGGGGCACACATCGAGATCCTTCCCCTCAGTCCCCAGGGAAGTAACCCTGGATTTGTGTCCAAAGTCTGGGGAGAAATCCCAAACACTTTCAGGGGGTGTGTGAGAGGCTTTTACCTACATGTGTCTTTTTATAGCTTGTAAAACAGTGTCTCTCACTCAAGAATATATTTTTATCTCTTCCCACAGCTGCTCTCCAAACTAAGACTTGATCCTTAGCTGGGACCTGAGCCCTTTTGGTGCCAGACATGACCCCTTGCTGGGCCTTTAACCCTGAGTTATCTCTTCCATATCTGCACCAACCATCTGTCCTTCAGCCAGTCCCAGCCATGGAGCTGGCAGAGCTCTCCCCACGAGGCTCTGGGATTCTGGAAGAGGCTTTTTCAAACCTCCTCAGAGCTGTTTGTCTCCTGGCCCCTCAGCCTCGTGGAGATGCTTCTCTCCTGCAGGAGCAGCTCTGTGGGAGCAGCCACACCACAGCAGCCTCTGAGAGTGCCCCAGGCACAGAGGATCCAACCTGAGTGCCAGGGGCCACTTGAGGCATTCAAATGCCTCATGAACAACCATTTCAGAGCTCTCTGTGCACCAATGCTTTGTTTTATGTTCCTTGAATATAATTTAATTATTGAATTCATAATCCAAGTCACCCACAAGCCAAGTAACCTCAGTGAATGGCACAAAACCAACACTGAACTGAGCAGCTGTGGTGAACTCCCTTTGTAGCAAGACATTGCAGGAAAAAAAAATCACCAGAGCTTTAGCAAGGTGACATTAGGATAATAGGAAATTCTTTCGTTACATTAGCAAATTATAGTAATCGTGCCTGGCATGCTTTAAATAAAGCTTGTACACCAGCTTTATATAACAATTAATAATAAGCATCTTCAGGCATTAGTGGACACAGCCCACTTTATTGAAAAGTGGCAATAACTGCCTAATTTAACCCTAATAATCTCTCATTTTACAGCAGAAAAATCAGCATCAAGAGCAGCCAGTCACACTTGGCCTGTCAGGATTTTTCTCTTTGTTTCCGAATAAGGGAACATTTTATCCACCATTTCCATTTTATCCACCTTCCTCAGTTTTTTGCCTCTCTTTTCTCCATTGGACACTTGCAGAAGCTTCAGTCCATGAAGGGAGTCCCACCAGGGCTTTTTACAGTCAATGAAGACAAGTTGGTAATTTAGTGTAGAAACCTGGGCCTTCTGTCCCACCCTCCAGCACAGTCTATGCTCTCAAGCTCCCCCTGAGCTGCTGGAACTGCATTTCCCAGGAGCTGGGCTGAAGAACTGAGTGGGGACAGCTGTGAAAAACCCTCCATGCTTGCAGAAGAGCCACAGGCTGGAGCAGTGGCACAGAGGGGCAGGGGACCCTGGGGTGAAGCTCTAAAGCCTTGGGGAACAAGAGGTAGGATGAAAGGAAATGGCCCCAGGTTGCACCAGGGAAGGTTTAGCTTGGATCTTAGAGAGAACTTATTCACTGAAAGGGTCGTCCAACCTTGGCACAGCTGTCCAGGGCAGTGGTGCAGCCCCCATCCCTGGAGATTTAAAAGGATGGATGAGACACTTGGGGACACGGGTCAGTGGTGAATGCAGTGGTGCTGCTGGTTGAACTTGATGATCAGAGAGGCCTTTTCCAATCCTTGGATAGCCTTTTCCAGCCCTGCTGCCTCTATTCCATGGATTCATTCCCCTGGAGGTGTCACAGTCAGCCTCAGGAGCTGTTGGTTTCTGTTCTCCCCTCACGTTTTACACAGTGAGACCGGAGTCGTGTTCCCCCGCAGCCCCAAGGCCAAACAGAACCATGGAGTCATTTAGGGTGGAAAAGGCTCCAAGACAGTTCCATCGGTTCCATCCACAACCCCCTGAGGTGGGCACAGCAGTGGGGAAGTGCAGCCCTGGCACCTCACCCATCCCCTGAGGGCCACAGGCTTGTTCCCTGCCCACTCCCCACAGTTTGTTCCCCCCTGGCTTTTCTGCCCACCGGGTGACACTGCTCTCCATGTCCCCAATGTTGGAACCCAGGGGGTTCCTATGATGCCTTTGGCCGACTCAAAACCTGGTCAGGAGGCTTTTCAGCCTTGCCAGAGGTGTTAGGGACCCTGGAATGATACTAAAAATGCCCGTGGCTCTGATTCTAATCCATGGAACAGGTTGTCAGCTTTGTATGAAGAATTTCAAATCACAAAAGCTTAGATAGAGAAATAGTAGTAGTTATAAGTAAAAAAGAAAAGAATTTGAGTGTATGTCCAGGGGGGTTGGAGATTTGTACAGGGGAGTTTAAAGCCCTGTACAGGGGGGTCTGAGGCACAAGATGGAGAATTTTTTACACGTGGCATGTTATCTTTTGTTCTTCTTCATAACCTCCATCTTCTTGGTGATGCTGGCACTTTTGGATTGGTTTGACACAGATCTGGACATGGTGGTGTGAGGGGCACGGATCGGTAATTAATTATAAACATTAAATAGGTAGTTATTAGTATAAAAGATCAGAGCTCACCCGGGGTGGGCACAGTGTGTCTCTGGACGTGTTCTGTGCCAACCCTGGCAGGGCAGAGAAATCTACTTTTGATAAGGAATTAATAAACTGCCTTGAGAACATGAACAAACGACTCCAGACTCCTTCAACAGCATGGGCTGGAAACCTGGACTGTTCTGTACATTGTGAGGTCTCCCAAGGCAGTGGAGATCCTCACACCCAGCTCCTTCCACCCAGGCCCCAAACAGCTGGCAGAGGGTCTGGGGGGTTCCAGACACTGCTGAGCAGAGTTCCAGCTCCATCACCAGTGTCCCACAAGCACCATATCTGGGAATTCCCAGTGGGGACACCTCACCAACCTGAGGCCAGTGAAAACAACCTCAGGAAGCTGTGCTTGAAACCAGGTGGGAAAACACAGCCAAGGAGACATCTCAGCAGAAACCTGGCAGAGCAAATAAAACAGAGCATTTCTGCTAAGTAAATGTTCTGGTTCTCTTTATCAGTACCTTTAAATAGGCATCAGTGTTGTTCAGCTTTGGGGTTGGGTTGTTGGGGTTTTTAAAAGCTGCAATCAGCCTTATTTAAATTGGTTTGGTCTTCTGCCTCATGGCATCACCTGGAAATTTGTTCTGTAATGTGGGGGATGATTTTATGGGAGATGTATGGGCAGACACCTTGGATTCTTTTGGTTTTCATTAATTTGATCCCTTCCAGGCAAGAAAAGGCTGTAGTAATGTGATAAAATGAGGAAACTGGTGACATTTAATATCATAAAAGAGCACAGAGGGGTGCTTGGTGTTTTTAAGTGTCACCAGCACATTTTCAGAGATGGCCCAGCCCTGAGAACCAGGGCTCTGAAATAATTTAATCCATGCATGATAAAAGAAACCACTAGAAATAATTCACTCCTCGTCTTATTGCATATAGACTGGTTTGGGAGCTCATTATTTATTTGGCAAGTATTTAGCATAACAAATCAATTTCTAGTGACACCTCAGATGAGGTAATTTATACTGAAAGTCAAAAGAAGATGAAAAAAAGGAAGATTAAACTTTGTTATTTTAGTAGAAGCCTGGGTCCTGGTGTCTACCCGGGGCTGGCAGCAGGACAGGGGGTGTGACACTGCCCGGGGTGGCATTGTCCCTGCCCAGCTGTGCCTGCCCTCCACCAGAACAGGGACAAGCAGCCCAGCTGTGCTCCAGGGGTTGGGGAGAAGCCTGGATGGCAGAAACAGCAATGAGCAGAGCTGCACATCCCCATGGGATTCCTGTTTGGACACACTCTGCTTTCCCCTGCTGCCACAGACACCCCGGACAGGACCCTCTGGACACAGCTGCCAGGGGAGAAGCAGAAACACGGGGTGTGAAGTTGAGCATTCCCCCAAACTGCATCACTTGCCCTGTCCTGTCCTGCTCCTGGTGGCTGGAATTCAGATGAACAAAAATGCCCTTCCACAAGCATAAGGTCGGTTCTAGAAAAGTTTAAAGGAGACTAAAAGGCTCTGCACAAAGCAAAATGGAGATGTTTTCTGTGTTTGGCTCAGTAGGGCAGGAGAGGAGACATTTCTCAAGCACAGATCCCAACAGAGTTTTGTACAAGCTTGTGCAGAGCCATGGGGGAGGGAGGGGAGAGGATGGGCCAGAGCCTTCCCGAGAGGGCTCAGCCTGGAGAAAAGGAGGCTCAGGGGGAACTTCTGGCTCTGCAAAACTCCCACCAGGAGGGGACTGTTGCCTAGAAAGGCTGATCTGGAAACAGAGAGCAGGCAGAGTAACAGAATTTATTGATTTATTGAAAGGACACAGCCTGGGCCATGCAGGAACCCCTTGGGGCTGCACCCAAGCAATCCAGCAATGGGTCCAAAATGGATCCCGGGCCTCACACTTTTATCAGCTCTGCTCCATTTGCATCTTGGAGTTAATTGTGCAATTCCAGCCTCAGGTTATGAAGCTCCATCCTCTTTGTTCTTTCTCTCTTCTTCACCGTTGTTTACACTCTTGGGCCTAAAATTTGACTAGAAAAGAATTGTTTTGTCTGTCTGCCCTGTGCAGAGAGCTCACCAACACTTCATATGAAACCCAGAACTGTACATTAAACCAGCACAGAGTCTGAAAAAATATAAAAGCTAAAACTTAAGGTATCAGGACAGCTGGGGGGAGGTGGGCTTTGCTCCCAGGGAACAGGGACAGGAGGAGAGGGAACAGCATCAGCCTGGGCAAGGGGAGCCTCAGGGTGGATATTGGGAAAAAATTATTCATTGGAGAGTAGTTGAATATTGGCACAGGCTGCCAAGGGCAGTGGTGGGATCACCACCCCTGGAAATGCTCAAGAAACAAGTAGATGTGGCACTCGACAATGCGGTTTAGTTGACAAGGTGGTGGTCAGTCAAAGGTTGGACTTGATGATCCTGGAGGTTTTCTCCAACCCTAAGGATTCCATGATTTAAAGGTAGCGGCAAATGCATTTGAGTTTCACTGGCTTCTGCTGCTACTGTCAGACCAAAATCTTTGAAACTAGAATGTTTCTAGTGGAATTTTTTTTTTTTTTGGTTGATGTATTCAGATTTAAAACAGGAACACTCCAAAATAAGATGAAATTTCTTATGAAGGGGTCACAGAAAACTTGCTGGTGCCAAAAAAATGCTTTTCCAAAGCCAGTGGCAGCTGTTTAAGTTTGAATCACTGAAACAGGATCATTTTCTGGTTTTCTTTGCTCTGAATTTTCTTTTCTCTTATGTTTCAGTTTCAAAGAAGGGAAAAAATAAACCAGTGTCTATCTGGCTTCAGGCACATCTGGGAATTCACAGCCAACTGCAAGGTGCCCTTTGCCCAAAGATGTTTATAGAATAATATTGCTGGGGAGCCAAGAGCACAGGGCATGGCCCTTCTCTCTGCCCCCACCTCCTGCTCTGCACCACCAGGTGACACCTGAACACCCACCTGGAGCTGTTCAGCAGTGGAAAATCTCCACATTGATTTCGTTGTGCTGGTTGGAGCCTCAGGGCATTAACAGCCCTTACCAGCACCCTGTTACAGCATTAAAAATGCAGTATACTGCCTCCACCTACCAGAGCAGCCAGATGCAGGGCCAGAGCAGCCCAAAGGGGGCAGATGAAGCAGAAAAGGAGCTGGTTTTGTGTAAATACACTGTGTATACACTAAATACACTGTTTAGTCTGGTGGGTCCCACTGAAATGAGCAAGTGGAAGAGTACCTTGGTCTGCTTGAACTGGGGGATAAGTCCTGAACTTTGTGGCTCTAACCAGAAAATGGCTGGTGTTAGTTTTGCCAGAAAAGTTGATTTTAAAAGTGAAAGGAGCACCAAGAGGCATCTGGCACCCACCCCTTCTCGTGTGTTCACCTGCCTTCGAGAGCATCCATTGCTCCCTCTAAAATCCAGCCATGCTTTTTGTTTTGCTGGAACACCCCAAGGTATCACAGACATTATTTTCTGAGGTTTGGGGTTTTTTTCATTATGAAGTTTCAGTGCTGCACTGCAGGATGTCCAAACCAGGCCACAGAGACACAGCTGGTGTCACCCAAGGCAACGTTGATTTTATTCTCTCTCTGTAAAGGACACCTAAAACCATTTCCAAACTGAGATCAAATCTCAATGTGAACAGCTCTGAATCTGGATGAACTTCATTCCTGCACCAGAAATTGCTTTTGGCCCTTCATTATCAGATTAAATTGCTCTCCTGCTTCATTAAGCCATGAACCCCATACAGACATGTGCTGGTTTGAGATTGAT
>VXBU01000218.1:9774-36767 GCA_013400315.1 Bombycilla garrulus | reverse complement strand
TCAGGTGCTTGTTCGTATTTCTCTCTGAGTGCAGGCTTTTTCATTTATCAAAGCTCATTTTATTGCCTTCTATTCCTGCTGTTTTCATCTCTGTGGTACCTGAATGCTTTGTTCAATTGAGTTCTACTTTTTACTGCTACTTGCAAATTTGTCCAGAGGGGCAGTGTGAAACAGAGGCATGGATCATGGTATCTGAGATCTACTTGTCTGCAAGTATGATGTATTTTTATAAGAAGTTTTACTACTGGCCACTAGCAAATATTTCACCATTACTTATTGAAAGAGTAATAGTTAAACATGATGAACCCAAACTCACATTTGCCATTCTTCTGGAAACCGACCTGTGCAATATTGAAGATATTTTTAGTTAAACTATTAATTTTTTTTTTTTTGCCTGGTAAATTATATAAGCATTTTTTACAAATGAAGTAGTTAATTTCCTGGACTGAACCTATACAAACCTCGAATGCATGTGTATCTAGCAGGTTTTATGTTTATTTCAGCATTTATAAATCGAAAGGAACACTGTGACTTTCAGCAGTGGTTGTTACCATGCTAGTCAGGGCAGTGGACGCTGCCATTGTTCCATGTGCTATTTCAGTATTTTTACGGCTTATCAAAAGCATTTGTCAAAGTGGAACTTGTTAAAAGCAAGTTGATCAACACCACATTTTTATGTTAAAATGAATGGGGCTGCCACTCGACAAAACCTATGCAAACAGCAAGGGCAGAGAAAGCCCTGAATATTTGAATAGGAGTGGCTTGCTCCTATTAGGAATGCAATGTAGACAGAGGAATTTGATTCCAGTTTCCCCGGTAGTATGTCCTATCTTCCTTTGAGCATTTTGCATGGGAGGAAAGTGTTTTGAACAGCCTCTGTTCACAGGGAAAGTGAGGACACTGAGAACCAATCTGTGCGAAAACTAATCTAGAAAGGTTCACGGTTTCAGCTGTTGCCCCTTCTTATCCTCCGCAAAATGTCTTTGCAGAAGCTTGTGTTGGCTCCACTCCCTTTGAATCCCATGTTTTCTAGAAACTGGAGCTCCTATTAGGTGCCTGCAATAATTTCTTATGCATTCCACTTGCTGACAGGTCTGTAAATGCCACTTTTTTTCTAAAGTAAACATATTGATTGTGAAATGTATCAGCTTGGCATGTGGAGAAAATGATGCTGTTCTGGCCACCTCCGCCACTGGTGTAACCCTCAGGGCACAGGCAGAACCTTTGTCTCTTCCTGAGGTTCTGCCTCTCTCCATGACTCTGGGGGCTGCTGTTAAATGGAGTTCCTGACATTTGCATTTGAATGCCCACATGGCTGCCAGTGAAGTGAAATTGCAGTTTTCACCTCCCTTTGAATGCTCTGGCCCACACATTGAGGATTTTAGACCATAGCAGATACTTCTGAAAGATTTTCTGCTTAAAATTTCACACTACTGTGAAAATTCTCCACAGCTGGGATTCATAATGAACATTTTTGCCTAACTACATATTTTGTCTGTCTATTGTGCCTGATCATTTGTCAAAAATGGCTATTCAATTCCCTAAAGTAATGGATTCCAATCTGTGATGCTTCTTATGCTTGCACTGCTCCAATATTTCTCCAATGCTCCACCTGCAAATGAATATTGAGGGAAGGAGAAATGCATGCAAGGAGTTGCAAAGTTACCCTCCTATCAGCATGAAACACGAGTTTGCCTGAATGTCATGGGCACTGCATCACATTGCGCTCCATGAGTGGGTGGTGGTGGGAATGATAGCTTAGGTAATACCTAATTTTTTATTTTGGATGAAAGCTCAGGGTAGCCCTGATTAATCTGGCACTACATTTTCTGCAAAAGGAAGACCGCAGTTACCACCAAGATTATGGAGCAATTTTCTATCAAGTCCTGAGTGATCGTTCCCCTAATGCTAATCAGAAAAATGAAAATTATATTTTTTTTTTATAGAGAGCCCCCAAACAAATTCTGGAAGTGGATTAAAGAAGAAAAAGCCAGTTAATCCTTTTTCTTTTTAAAGTATTTTTGGTAGCTTTTATCCTGATTCAGCAAGTATGCTCTTCATCACTGTCTCTTTCGTTGGTAGGACCACTGAATGGAATTTGTCTAAACCCACTCACAGTTTTTCCTATAAATCCTTTTCTCCCTTGTCACCCCTCAGCTTCACACTGAGTCTCTGATTTTTATCTGACTGTTGACAATGGGAATACTTATGTGTGTTGTTTTATATTGGCATGGATATTCATGCTGGAGCAAGTACACATTCAGGACTATTATCTGTACTGAGGAAAATTGCCTCAGACTGTGCTGTAGGCAAGAAAGCAGTCACTGCTGGGCTTTCTCATGAAGATATCACAGAGCCCAGTTCTGCTGGAAGGTGCTGAAGGGGATGCTTGGGTAACAATAAACACACCCATCAAGATGCCGTGGGAAAGAGTAAGATGTTTATAGAGTACTAGAATGTTTTTGGTAGACCTAGCTGCATTTCAGCATTATGTGAACCTCTGAAAAAGTCCCTGGTTCCCAACAGTTGGGTGTGAAAATTTTTGATGAGTACCTAAATTCTGAAATAAAATAAAATTACTCCTACCAAGACAATGCCAAGTTGTTCTACTTGTCATTGATCTGTAAGTTAGCAGAGACATAATTCCTGGTACTGGAATGCATTCACATTTTCTCCCTTAAATGTGTTGTNATTTGGATGCTTGTATGATTTTAAACATAACAGATCCTTTCCATGTCAGTGACAGCATCTCCATTTAAATGCAGAATACCTCTTGAAGACAATTGTTTGGTGGAGAGATTGGAGATAGAAATAGAGCATAGAAATAAATTGCATATATCTTTGGTTTTGATTTTCTCCCTCTAAAACCTGCATTTCATCTGAATGGAGATGCATAAAAATCCCATTAAAATTGGTTCCACTTCTTTGAAATGTGCTGTAAGACGAATTCTGACAAAGTTGACATTTTATATGCTCCTATCATGACTTACAAAAGGTAATAAAAATAAATTCTCTTGTATAGTCACTATAAAACCTGGTATGAGATGAACATTACATTTGATAGAGATATACTTACTACTATGCCAGTAAAAAGAGACAAGGACCCTATCAAATACTCCTTTTACTTTCACCTAGCTAAATTTTCATTTGTCTTGTAGGCTGAAATCATTCTTTGCTAATATCTTGCTTGGTGGAAAAGATGCCCTTTTAGCAATTACTCAGATTAAACCAAAATGAATATTTTAATTGATTTTTTTTTCTCCCAGTCAGTGAGCTGAAGAAGGATTCAGTAACTCACCAGAAGAACCTACACCCTACAAAACATTACCAATGAGTTCATGAAGCACAAGCTGCACGGATTCCTTTCTTTTGTGTGAGCTCCCATTACAGGTCTAAAGAGGTCTGCAAGCTCTTTACATCAAGATAATGCTCCCAACTAAAATACTTCTGTCTTTGGACAGAACAAGTATTTCAGGAGTAGTCCATGCTCATAACATCATTGCTGCTACAATAGTTTTTTTTTTTACTCCTAAGTTGCTGCTCAAGTGAAAATGTAATCAAGAATTTTTTGCATGTGATCATGCTGAATCTCTCCTTTACAGCCTAATTTGAGCAGTTACAGGAAGCAATAATTCAAACAAGTACATCACAGCTGAAGTGCTCTCAAGAACAAACTGATAGTGAATCTGGATTTACCTTGTGAGATGAATATTGGGATCTGAGTTTCCATATTGTAATAAACCCTGATGACTTAAGATTGACATTTTTGGAGCTCAAAGAACATTAATAGACCTACATTCTCTAGTAAACAGAGTATCCAAAGGCAACATTTGTAAATGTACCTCTGTAATTTAAGATGCTGAGACTGAATGATCTTAAGATTTATCAGAAAATTAATTTGAAAAACCTGTATCACGTGTTGTATATAGATTTTATAGTACCAATATGAAAAAAAAAGATTTCCAAACTTTTATTCACAGCTTGCTGCTTTATGGCTGTGCAGTTAGATTTATTCACTTGTTGAGCAAAAGGTCGCCAGTAGAATGCTACACGTTGCTAAGATCTGCCTGAGTGTTCCCAGGCAATACATTGGAGAAAACTGGCCCAGAAAGGCTCCAGCCCAATGTTCATGAAAATCTCTTGAGGAAGAAAGCATTCTACGAGAATTCCATTTTCTGAGGAGACACAGCAAAGAATAAACTTTACTCATGAGAAGTTCTAATGAGTGTAAGCTTCTTGTCAGGTCTTCAATGACTTCCAGATAATGTATGCAGGCACTCCTCACTTCCTCCCTGAAGAGAAATCTGTTAGCTGTTTTTATGACTTAATGATTAAATGGCCTATATTTCATACTATGAGGTTTTTTTATAACTTCAGAAAATGCCCAGAAACCTTGCATACGTTTTCAAACACAAATGAGAGCACTGAATTTACATGAGCAATATTGTAGCTAGTGATGTTTGAAAACAATGAAAACCAAGTTATAAAAAACTTTAAATGTCAGGGTGACATGAATTTCATGGTGTTCAGCCCTTTTTTAAGTTTTTGAAGGTTTTACAAAGTACCTTTTCTTCAAAACTGTTTTTATTACCAACTGCAAAAAAGATAATCAAAAGAACAGAAGTTCCTTTTTAATTTTAATTTCTTTTTTTCTTTTGCCATTCTGTGTCTTTTAAAATGTTCTTCAATTTCCAAAGGGACAGAAATACAGAAAGCAATTTTTTCCCCTCCTTTTTTTCATTGTTTGATAGCTGGTATTTCATAGTAATTCCAGACTGGCAAACAAAAATAGGAAGGAAAACAAAAATTTAACAAGAAAAAAAGAAAAGGCTTTTAGTCTGCATTTTTAAAATGTTTAATTAATAAAATAGAAGAAATAGGGAAATACATGAAAACACCAAGCCCTTTACATTTGAGTTTGAATATTTTCAACACCAATGAATATTTGGGATATTAAAAGCAAAACCAAATAAGAGCCTGAAAACATTTGATGTGCTTCCTCAATCACAAAAAAGGTCACTTTTGGTGTGGCAAATACGGGGTATACAACTGAGAGACTTGAATTCAAACACCTTGATAATGGTAAATCAGTTCTTGAGTGGAATATATTTTCTCTGTGAATAGGAGTCATACTTCTGTTTGCTTCAAGCTTTCCATGGGAGGTATCAGTCTCATGCAAGGCAACATCATCTCACTTTGGTTACTATGGAAACCGGTTGTGCATGGCTGCAACTGTAGGCACTGGGTCCAACCAGGTTTTTTTTTTATCTTTTTCCATTTTGGCTGCCTGAATGATCTTGTAGCATGATGTGTTGCATAAAACAATGTTCTTTATTCTCAAAGAGGAAATACGCTTTGCAGATTTGAGTGTTTTAGAGATAGCTTTCCAGCTGGTACTCGGTCCTTCTGCTCTGTGTAATTTTGAGTACCTATTATAGCTTGAATGACCTGACCAAGAAAAATCAAAGGTTGGTTTTGGTTTCCTTCTCCCCTCTCCCCAAATATTACTGTTTAATTGTTGCCACTCTACATGCAGTTAGAGCTTTTTCTGGGAAAGTAGAAAAAGTGGATGTGAACTCTCTTTGGCTTGGGAAAGATGTACTGCCAGCACCAGCAGACAGGATTGGGACCAGAGAAAGGAGGAGTGATACCAATGATACCCACTTACACTTTTTCTGGATTTGTCAGCCCAACTGGGTCACATACCAGCTTCCACCCAGTGGAGGTGTCAAGAAGCTGTGTAGTGGTGGGGAAGCTTAATGTAAAAGTGGAGTAGAAGAACTGATAAAAACCCTTGTGTTTTAGAATGGTTTTAAAGGCATATCTTATGCTATAAGTGTGCCTTAATCTAACAAGGCCTTTAAAAAGATTCAAAACTCTCAAAACAAACCTCTTTCTGAGTGCTTTAATTTTACCATCTAAATCTCCATCTGTACATGGCTTACAGGGGAAATAGCAGATGTTTACTGAGGCAATTTTGGGGTTTGTCTTGCCACTGGGACACAGAGCAGTTCTTGAGGGTATGGCTTTGAGTTCTTGTCTCTTTTTATAGGAGGCCTGTATGAAGCTTAGAAGATTGTCTAGTCTGGTGTAGTGGATGGTTTCTTGCCTGTGGCAGGGAGGCTAGAACTAGATAATCCATAAAGTTCCTTCCAAACCAAACTATTTTGTGACTATATGATTGTATAATTCTAAGATGGGCTTGTGTAGCCACACCCTGATGCCATGGTCACCTCTAGGCTTTGTCTTGTTCACACAAGTGTGAACAGACTAGCTGGCCATCTTGATTTGAATTGTTGCCTCTTACAGCTTAACTGTGCTCCCTGATCAATCTGTATGACAGTCTGTATGTATGACAGCCTGTGTCATTCAAAATGAGTTTAGTCATCTGCCTACACTGTACAAACAGAACACTGACTTGATGGCTCTCTGGTCCCACTCCTGGAGCCAGACAGAGTGAAGCTCTTTGACCTTCTGGGCACATCAGAGCTGTTCAATGTCAGTTACAGCTTTCTAGAGCAGTGAATGCGAAAAAAAAGTACACTGCTGACATTTTATTAACTTGAAGGATTATACTTTCAGCAACATTCCAGAAAATAGTTTATCTATGGTGTATTATCTGTTACACCCACATTTGAATTTCAATACTCATCAGTTCATAAGCAGAAATAACTTCAGAGAAAACAGGGATGGCATTTATCATGTTGTGCTGTTTATCACTGGAAAGAAAACAGAGGAGCATTCCTATTCTGTCATACCTATATTCTCTTTGTCACATTACAGTCTCCTGATGGATAGCTCTGCTCATTGCTTTTTTCAAGCTTTTGTCCACACACACAGGTAAAATGACTTATCACAAAGGCAGTGCTAGTGAGGGTGCCAGTTAGTCTTTCAGGGACCAATTCTCTTTTTCTTGTCCTTCATCTTACATTTTGAGCAGAAGGTTTCTTTTCCTGAGTGCCTATGAACTGCATAGCAAAAAGAGGGTGAGGGGTTTTAGATATTCATATATCCAATATTAATCCCCACTGCTATGATGCTGACCGTGCTCTCTTTCCCCCAAGGACACTGAGACCTCACACCTGAGGACTGACCCCGAGTTGATGTTCAGTTTGTTTAATGTTGGTGATTCTGATTCTCATGTTGAACTAGTGGTTAAGTATGATCTCTGGCCCATTTGTTCTGCTACAAACAGAGACATAGAATAAGCTAAAAGTAAACAATGTTGTAACTAATTTCTTAATATCTCATTTAGCTTTATGGGCATGGGAAAGGACAGAAGGGAAAAGAGGCAGG
The DNA here is from genome assembly GCA_013400315.1 of Bombycilla garrulus. NCBI lineage: Eukaryota > Metazoa > Chordata > Aves > Passeriformes > Bombycillidae > Bombycilla > Bombycilla garrulus. Next base: position 29,471 of record VXBU01000218.1, on the reverse strand, counting down.
CTCACGTTTTGGTTTTTTTTTCAAAAAGCTTGCAAGATAAAAAAAGAAGTTTGTACTCCTCACAGTGTCTTCTAATGTGTTTCTGAAATGTTTCCTCACACTTTTATGATAATTATTTTCTGCACTGTGGAAACAAATCTGTGTAGTTTCCATGTGTGTATAGATGTGAGGGAGAATTCTGTTGCCCATTTCTCCATCTCTCTGATGCAGAAGACAGAAATCAGAGAAAAAAAGCATTCAAGAGAATAACTGAATGGCGGCAAACCAACACAGCAGGAGGGCTGGGGGGGAGCAGCTGGCAGAACAGGAGAGAGGACAGACACAGACATCAGAGAAGGAAGACATACACCCAGAAGCAGCTTTGAAAGAAGAATTTTGTTGACATTTAATAAGTTAATTGCTGCATGCTAATTACTGTTAATGAAAAGATAAAAAATAATAAAATCGATTTATCTCATTCCAAAATAATTAGCCTTAATAACTTGTTTGTATGGCATATAGAAAGAGATTTTGATGGGAATCCGCCCAACATCTGTGTATGCATAATGTATACACCAGCAATAGGTTCTTGTGAAATGTCTGACAGATGTGGGATCATCAGCTTTGCTGGGTCTTTAACGGGGTTCCAGGGATCTGAGCACTGAATTATTCTGATTTTCTGTCAGGTTAGCAGGTGCTCATGTTTCGGAAAATGAGGATCACCTCTTTGTATACTCCCTTATGTATGTGTGTGCATTAGTCTTGCTCTATATCTCAGGAAACTGAAGAGACCTTAAGGGGCTTCATGAGGATGATTACAGAATCACTACTGGGCTTGGGATCGTGGCACCTGTGGCAAGATTTATGTGGGTTTCCCATCCTGCCTGGCCCATGCATAGCACAAGTTTGAGCAATAATATTTTTCTGATGCTGGTAAGTGACAACAATTGCCTTTGTTATTGTTGTGAAGTGATTTAGCTGGTGTGTAATTCAGTTTCTTTACATACAAGGAAAAGTTAATATAGCGCTTACTGCCTCGTGTATTCAGTCATTACAGCAGTCAGTCCAATCACTGGTAAGGCAAGTGGAGGGGTACAGGTGTGAAATGGCAGGGATTTCTCATCCAGGTGTCCTCAATAATTGAAGCTATCTATTGAGAAATCTTGCTGAGTATTAAAGGGCAGAATATTATTAACATTGGTATGGCCCTTATAACATTGAATGAATGATAAAGGTGTTGAGGAGGATAATGAGTCTAGGTGAGTATCACTTGTGGAGATTCCTTATGGAATACCTCTGCTTAAACCATCCATTTGTTGATGGCTCTAACTTGCTCATTTGTTGCCATCCTGGCTACTGCTGGAGAATTGGGCAGTCCAAGTAATCTGAACAAGTGATGCTGGCTACCACTTTGACAGCTCCTCCGTATTTAGGTTTTCCACATGTGAAAGGGGTGCAGCTTTCTTCTAGATGTCCTCCTTCAAGTGCAAATGTCTCCAATGACAGCAGTGTAAGGGACCCTCCACAGCATGCTGGACACACCTTCCTGGCTTCTGCAGGCTGTGCTGAACAAGCTGCAGCAGCAGCATGTGGTTAAGCTGATGCAGGGCATAGTCTTTGTCCTAAGGAGCCTCATCAAAGTTGCTCACTTGCAAATTGTTTTTAGGTGGAGATGTCATCGGCTGCACCTGGATAAGTGGGGTGGAAGCCTCTTAAATCTTGATGATGAGAGTTAGGGTTAGCTGGTGTGAGCAGAATGAGGAGGATTAGGACTATGGTAGCTCTGCTAGCCTTGTGGTACTATGAAGATACCTACTGTAGGTCCTTTGCTCGATATCTGCTGAGGTTCCTAGGCTTCATCTTCTGGATTATTGCTGCAGCTCAGTTATTTGGTGGAGTTTTGGTGATCTGGACGTTCAAGGACTACAGATATTTATTTCAGGAGTTTTACTTGTCTCTCCCTGGTTGGCTGGCTCTTGCAGCTGTACTTATATTACTACCTACTGGAGTTTTGGCTGTCTCTGTTTCTGTTAAGTGTTCCCGCAGACAGCAAGGGACTCTCATGTACTTACTGCTTCTCCTTCTTTGCCTAGAAATGTCTTCAGCAGTTCTAGCACATTTCTACTCTGTTAGGACAGCTTCTGGGCTGGAAAGTACTATGGGTGACCTTCTTCACCAGCACAACTGGACATGCTCCCAGGATCCAGGAAACAGTGCTGTGGATGTAATGCAGAGGAAGCTGCAGTGTTGTGGGGTCCACAACTACACAGACTGGCTAAAGGTGTCATCTTCTTGGTATCATCCAGGTTGTGTCCCTGAAAGTTGCTGTAAGGAGAAGCATTCTCACTGCAGGGGACACTTAGGCCATGCGGAGCAGCTTTTTGAGGAAGGCTGTCTGAAGAAGCTGGAAGACCAGTTGTGTTTTGCCATGATGTACAGTTTTTGGTGTTGTATTGTGCGAAGTACTTTGGAGCTCTTGGCTGGTATCAGCAATGGCATCCTCATGAGAGAGCAGCCATTCTGTCTTCTGGACTCATATACCTTCGCACGGGACTACACATACTAGCTGTTTTGCTGGACTTGCTGCATGTTTCCTCAGCTTTTGCTACTTCATTGTTGCATTGCATTTTAATGCATTGTTGCATTAAAAAAGAAAAAGCATGTAAATCTAGTTGGTTATGGCTGGATTTTTTTTTTCTTTAATGTCATGACATTCAATCAGTTCTCTCATGGTTCTTTTTGTTTCAGTAAGCATTCTCTATCTGAAAGTCTTCTGGGGATGGGTCTTCAGTCTGTGCAGACACAAAACTACTGTGTGTGAGTGCAGGGGAAGCAGTAAGAAAATGTGTATCTGGCTCAGGGCAACTTGTTGTGAGGTCATTATCTGAATTTTGGGACTGAATTTTAGCTGTAGTAGAATCTTGGAAAGCAATTAATATGCAGACTCTTCCACTTCCAAACTTCTGTTGAAAGCTTTGGCTCTTCTATAAGAGGCCCTTTGGATAAAGTTTAATATTTATTTTTCTTGCTCGAATATTGGTTTAAGAAGTAACTTACTCCAGTGAAAATCCATGTCAGTTTTTGAAGTGGCATGAGGGTACAATCTAAATAGGTTTGATAGCAACAGAATAACTAATATGATGATGTGCAGCGGAAGATAAAGGAGTCTTGGGAGTTGTGCAGGAACAACTCCCAAATAATAGAGCAAGACAGTCTGTCTGTGTTCATTGATTTATTTCATGACAGAGCAAGGAATGAGTCAATTTTTTTTGCCAGAAATGTAATGTAGGGGTCACATGCGTGCTTGAATTATACCAGCAATACAGTGCTTTTTCTTAAGGTATGCCTGCCTTTACGAAATTCCCTTGTTTCCCGTTTTCTCTCAGTCCCCCTCCAGCCTGCATGTGTTGCATGTGTATGTGCTGAAAGGTAGCATGTTGTGGCACTCATTTGCTTGTTTATGTCAGTGCTATTGGTGTTTAGAGAGGCGCTGGCAAAGGCTCGTCTCTACCTGCGCTGGACTGTGCAGTGTGTGCTTGTATACATATGTCTGTTTGAAAACTGTCCTAAGCCTCTCTGCTGACCTGGGAATGGGCACTCCAGCATCTTTATCCTTTGGTCAGTGTGTGTAGGGGGATCTCCAGGGCCTACAGCTGCATCACATTAGGTTTTACTGGGCTGGAAACAAGGAAAAGGGTTGTGTCACAAAAACTGCTGGACCTGGCAACTCCCTTAGCACTTTTTCTATCATTATTGCTCTAAGTTTTCTACTGAACTTCAGGTAACTTACTGCAAATTTCAGATCCTTAATCACCAGATGCTGATTTTCATGAGCAGAAAAGAGGAGGGAAAAAACCGTGAGGACATGAGGTCAGTTCTTGCATGCTATATTATTAGCCACGTGAAGATCAACACAAAATATACTGCAAAGCTTCTCCAGTAAAAAAACCAACCAAACCCTCGAACAAAAACACCAACCAAAAACCCCCACCAAAATCCAAACACCTCCCTCCAAACCTACCTCAAACAATCGAGGTATTGTTTTAGATAAAGGAAAATAATTCATTATATGCCAGTAGTTCTTAAATAAAATGTTCCAAAGTAAATAAAGGAACTGATTATGACTTTGAATAACATAATAGAAGGAAACATTTCTTTCATGTTGCTTGACATGGGATGTGTGGGGCAATGAATGAAATTTGTCTAGCTAAGCACCACAATAGGGACTTTTTGGTACCCTGGCACATAAATGCTTTGTAATGCAAATTGTTTTTCTGACATTAAAAAGTTGTAGTGAAAATGAAGTGACAGCAACAGGCGCAGGGAGAAAGAGTGTGTTGGAGAAAGGAAAGTGGAAGAAGGGAGTTGGTCAAGTACCATTTTATCATTTGTTATTTTTCTCCTCAAATCTTATACCTTGCAACTTCCTTCATAGTTTCTGAGCTGGTCTCTTAGAGGGGAATGCCCATGTTTTTCATCACTAAGCAGAAAGTAATAATTTCAAAGTGATTAGAGAGAATTTCTTATGTGGATATCCTTGTCTATTCTCCTGTCTGATAAAGGTTAAGGTCATGCATGACTCCCTCCACTCTTACTGAACTAAGAAAATGAAAAGATAAATATGAAATGAATTAACTGGGCATTAAATATATTAAAAGGCTTTTAGAACTTATTTTTCCTCCTGTGTATTCTTCCCTGTAGAAGATAAGATCTTAAATCTGGTAATATATGTGAGGATGCATGAGATAGAGATACTCTGGCTAAAAATGGCTCATAGTAGAGTAGAAGACAAAACAATAGCTTTATTAGCCCTTTGATGTTTGGCAGTTTGATTCTGAACACTTAATTTTGGACAGGAATAACTCGTGAAATAAAAATGATGCTATTTCCAAGCAAGTGCACTTTGCTTCTATATTGTAAGATATATAAATCCTTGGGTGCTATTGCATTCTATGCATTTTGTATTCTTCATTCTGAAAGGATCACCAGCTATTTCTCATAATCTAAAAAAAATTAGCAGCTCTATAGGAATGCAGCAGATGACTTAAATTTAATATTTCTGAAAATTGTGTTGCTTTGGATTTGAAGGGGGAAAACTGATGTCCAGAGCAAAGCTGGAAATGCATTTTGTGATTGCTCTTTTACAGAGCTTTTATATATATATATATGTATGTATGTAATGCATATATTCCGTGCATGAGCTGGTGATTATACTGTGATACCTTTTATAGAAGGCAACAATCAGAAAGGCAGAATAATTTCTGAAGTGTGACAAGCATTATTGCAGCTCTTTCTCAACTGTCTTTCTGTCTTTCCTTCTATCTCTTTCCAAGAACTCATTTTTTTCCCTTTTTCCTTTATTGTGAATGATGGCTTGATTTAACTCTGAGTAGGACATAATTCAGCTTCTGAATGATGAATTGTTCTTCATCAACTCTCTTGTCTTTTCAGTTCAAAATTAAATTCTGTCTCACAAACACAAAGTAGAAAATCTGGGCTTTGCTAGAAGGTGATTGAAGACAGTCCCTGCCTGCTTCACACAGATATTGCCAAATCAGTTAAAAGGACTCTTTAGTCGAAATTATGGCTTTTGTAGTCTGTCGTAGAGTTGCACCATGTAGAGTAGCAGTAGGTTGTAGAGTTACACCATGTATTTTCTTGAAAAATTCAGCTTGCAGGGCTAGGTTAGGCTCCTCTCTACAAGGCAGAATTACATGGAGTAGTAAAGAAGCTGAGAGAAGAAAGGAAGCCTAACTCTAAAGTATCACAATACCATCCTGGAAGACGACAAAAATAATTTTTGACCTAAGAAGCGGAGAGAATGAGCTGAACTACATATTCAATTATGTCAAATGATCAGCATTCATTTATTAAATGATGTAAAGAGAAATTCAATTAGAGCAAGTAAGTGATTACATTATGTAAAGCAGTTTTTAAAACTGGGTAATATGATCACCCTTCATTTATTACATTAGGTTCAGAATATTGGATATTGGTACTTTTATTAAATTTGTGGAAATACTTATAATGATGGACTAGTTAAAAGAGTTTGCAATTGAAGCCACTCCTCATTTCTTTTTTAGTATTGGTTGTGCTGCTATTGCTTTCAAAGCAAAGGCTCAGATTTTACTATGACATTGTTCTTATAAGCAAAATCTTGTAAATACTACTTGTAAGGGAAATTAGTAAGGTGTCCAAACCGGGGGGAAATAAATCACCAATGAACCATCTTAGCAGTGGGAGCCAAGGGGAGAAATTGAGTAGTAAAACTGCAATCTTATAGAAACAATCTTATATTGTTTCATAACATATTACAAATATGAAATACTTTAATATCTTTCTACAAGACTAGCCTTTTGTATTTTGCAGACAAATAGGATGAAACAATCACATCTGAAGATTTTATTGGGACTTTTTTGGCGTGGGAGAGTGCAAATTCAACCTTTGTGTGTGGACAACAGGGTCACATTTTTTCATACTACTCTGATAGCCCATTTTCTTGTGATTATACTTGACTAAGTAAAAAAAAATCGTCATATCTCTTAAAGTGTCCTCTTCTGCTACTCAACAATTCATGTTGTAGAGCTGCGTTGGAGGCATAAAAAAAATATTAGAAATAGCATCCATTATTAAATAGTCTTCTTTTTTCAAAGAACTTAGGGAAAGAAAATTTGTCCAAGGACTCAAATACCAGTTTAATGCTTAAATGCAGGTGTTCTTGTGGCTAGGACTTTTTAATGTCTTAAAGAACGTGTGCTTACTGTATCAGCCAAGTGCATAATCCTGAGGAGCCTATAGAATTCTAAAATGAATCTGAGTGTGCAGCTTTATGCTGTATACTTGCAGAGCTGCATGGGAGAAAACAGCATTCCAAATTTTAGGCAAGAGTTATTGTGCAAGTGGCTCAAAACCATGTGCAAGTAGAAAAGGTAGCAGATTTTAGGTCATCTGGAAGTGTTATTTTAAATACTTGGAGAATGTGCCAAACAGAAGTATTAAAAAACTTGATGTTTTTGTCATGTTTTGTGTGATTCTCCCCTGCTCTGCATAGCATTTTCATGCAGGAATAAGGTGGAATTCTCTCTGTGTGAGAGAACTTTTATGATTTCACTAAAGAAAGAGTTCATTTTCTTTCCAGGGCAGTTTTATTTAGATAGAAATCAGTGTAAGCGTTTGTTAAAGACTACAAAAAGATAAAATAAGAAATTAAATAGGGAGAAGAACCAGTGACTGTGGGGCTCTAATTGAGGAGAAAATGGTGAGAGAAAGTGTGAATACAATAGCAAAAACAGTACAAAGTAAAAAAAAAAAGGAAAACAGAAGTTTTTTTATCTCTATGTCTCAGTAATTATAGTTGTCCAGTGCTGTTAATAATTTGAGGTTAAAAAACTCCCCACAATGAAATTTTGAGATTGCAAAACACTTTCTTTAACCTCATGTCATAACAACTGCTGAAATATCTAGCCACAGGTTGCCTGACTAATTTCTAATTTAGCAGGGTTTGAATTTATTATTTTCCTCAGATAATAATTGAGTTTCAACATTTCATAAGAAAAAATATGTAAATAATATTTTATATATGGTGAGTTGTATTTTTTTTATCATGTAGTTTGGAGAATGGATCAGCATGGGACAGATAATCTGCAAAGTGAAGAGTTCATAAGTACCTTGTTTAGCTTTGCATTAGGCCAGAGGGAGGAAAAAAAAGAAAATGTACAGTAGGCATGAAGAAATATTGAAATTAAAACTAGGTTTATACTGTGTATGTGAAAAATGACAATGAAATACGATGGCTAATAAAGAAATTTATTTTAGCAGTTTTAATATTTAGCGACCCTGTTTTATGTGAATTTGTAGCCATTATTATCTCCTGGCCTAACTAAAGGATCAGGATAGACTAAGCAATTGATGACACTAAATTAATACCATGTAGTCATTTCTATAAATTAATTTCATGGAGTATATTTGCAGTGCCTTGTATAAACTGCAGAATCAGGGTAGTAAAAACTACTATCACTCTCTGAGCGACAGTGCATTCTTATTAGTGAAAGACACTGTCACCAGTCTCAGCTAAGGGAAGAAGAAAAACACAGACAAAACCCAAAACAAGCAAAGCAAAAAACAAAGCCCCAAAACCCCCAAACCAGCACCAGCAATAAGAACACAGTGGAAAAGCTTCTAAGGCAGAAGTGATCAAAATTATTCTCTTGCTCAGCCCACACATATGAGGGCCTGGGAACCCCAGGCCTTGCTGACACCTCTTCTTCTGCCTTATTTTTCATGTTCTGGCATGTGGTATCAGCTGGCATGTGTTCTCTGAGGGTAGTGTTGTGAGTATCAGGTAGGAACCTGATACACAGTCCTGGCTCCTCAGGGCTTTTCATCCCTCCCTGCATTAAAAGCTTTTTGGTTGCTGTTTACCTGAAGATTAATGGCTTAGGCATCTGGGAGGTCTGATTGAAATGTACAACTGGTTCTGTGCAGGAACGTTTAGGAAGAAGCAGTCTTGTTAATCAGAATAAATTCTTTAAATTCTTTGAAACTTTTGTGACTAAGCAAGACTAGAAGACTTTGCAATTTACCTAGTTGTCTCAAATATCTAAAAAAAATGGCAATGGGCAAAATACTCTCATGCTGATAAAAGGCAATGCTGAAAAGCTGCTGTGCCTTCACACCGCACCCTTTGCTACTATGGTCTCCTCTAATCATAACAACAAGAAATTGGTTTCAGTTGTGGGTCCAGGTATCAGGGAACAGTGTCTAGTTGTGACTTACTGGCCTTGCTGTGTCTCCCTTCAGACCAACAGCTAGATTCAGTAAACTTGCATGGACTGGGCTCATGATGCCATGCAATATGTGACTAGCTGATCAGAGTGTAGGAAAACAAAGGACTCTGTTCTACTCTGCTATGTGTTTTACTCTGGGGTAAGAAGAAAGGAATTTGGTATGTTTCTTCGTTAAAACAGACTTTTCATCCTGCATTAGGCAAAACTCCAGGGAAGCAACCTTTCCCCACCCTTAATTAATCCAGAGAGTGAACAGGAGGATGACTAGACAGATGGGACATAATTTGAGTATGGAAAAATTGTCATCATCCCTCTTTAATTAGTGTTATAGGATGGCTCTCTTCAGATATAAGTAGATATGACAAAGATGTGTTTCACATATTCAAGAGGGTAATTAAACTGCCACATGCTCAAACCAATATACATACAGATCTGATTAAAAAGCTGACTCTCTGAAAACAATGATGGATGAGGTTTTAATGCACATGGGTATTAGGAAGGCAGCAAGAAGGGATTGCTGTGAAATGAATTGCTGCAGTTCTTGGCTGTAAAGGGAAAAAAAAGGGGAAAAATTAAATTTAAAAGAGGGAAAGGCTATAAGGAGGAATTGAGGACAGAAGAGGGCAGATTCATGCTATATAGTTTAAAATAATGCTGTAATTATAAAAACAGAGGAGGAGCAGGTAGGCAGTACCAGTCATCAAACCACTATGTATATCTTTGAATAGTTATGCAGTATGGACCACGCAGACTGCTTTTTTCTTTCCAGACCATATGGTAGTTCCTCAAGAACACGTGGTAGGTTAGGAGTGTGTATTTCTGTCGATGAATTTCAACATTTGCATAGAAGCAGGCCAAAGGAAAACTTAAAGTCTTCATTTGCTTTAACAGGGCAGGAAACTGTTTTTGGGTTTCTGGTTTTTGTTTCTGCCTTGCAGTTGACAGTGTTTTTACCTAGCAGTAAAGCCTTGTTTCACCACTTTAAATAGTAAAGTTAACTAAAATTATTTTTAGTGTATGCAGCAACACTTCTGCTGATTGAATTCTTGGTTTAGCCTGCTTTCCTTTGGTGAAATCTGTGTGGACTCTTGGAGACAGCGCAAGAGTAGGTACACAGAGGAAGAAGCCTGCAGAACTTCCAAAGCTGATCTATAGTTATCTAGTAGATGTACATCACCCATCTACAGGTCTATCAGCTCATACAAGTTGACTGAAGGCTTTCTGAAGGCTGCTACCTTTATGAGACAAACCTTGAAGGTGTTTTGACATTTGGTCTCCAAATACTGTCACTGTGTTGACATAGTGGCTGTTGCAACTGAAAATCACAGAATAAGCTCTGTCTAATTGCTCTGAGGTAACATGGAATTGATGTCTTAATGCAACACTAAAACAGTTGTGGAATGAGTTAAGTAGGCAACAGAATTAAGGGAAAAGAGGACTTAAATATATTAATGGTTTCCTGTCAAAATATTGAATAAATCTATTTGCATGTGGGAAAGTCAGAAGAAAACATATGCCAGTTCTATTGGTTAAGCGAAAGCTGGCATACCAAGTTTGTGCCCAATCATATTGTTTTCTATTTTTACTATATCTGTTAAAAAGGATGCTATATCAAAAGAAAAAGCTTTTATGGAAAGTAATGGCGCAGTTGCTTTTATCTGTGAGATGTAAAATGGCAAAGAAAATGGTAACATTTTTGCTTTTCCATGGATGGTTCCTCATTTGGCATTCTTGAAGGTTTTAGTTTCAAATGTTATTTTTTCTCCTATGGTGAATCTTGTTCCATCATGCCACTTCCCCTAATAATTTCATTTTTTAAAGTGATGTACTAATTTGAAAGCAAACCAATTGGAGACCCCAAGTCAGAGCAACAATTTTTGTAGGAAAATTAAAATAAATGCAATAATACAGAAACACTGAGAGCATCAGAATACAACCTGACACCCTGTTGGTCAGGGTGGTGGTAGCAGTCCAATTAAATGGTGACTGCAGTCCTGTTGAAATGATGGATGTGGCTCTGTTGAAGCAGTGATCCTGTAGAAGGGTTTGGTCTTCCTCTGAAGGTCCAGCAGTGGTTATGTAGTTCTTGTGCTCCAGGAATTCATTCAGTGGATTACACTGCCTGTGGAGTTCTGAACGTCAAATTATATCCAGGTGGGAATGCTCAGCTCCTCCCCCTGGGTGTAGTATCTCAGAAGGGGCTGGTCTGATTTTATCAGTTATGCAGTGATACCTTGATAGCCCATTAGCAGAAGCTATCCCTTGGAGGGAGATATCAGGCACGTGTCATGGAAGAGATGAGGAACAGTGCCCCATCCGGTTTTAGCAGATGGTGATAGAATACATACTTTTGGTTCCAACTTACATTGTAAACTAAGACAAGTGAGTACCACACTCAATAACTGATAAATATTGTTTTCTCAACACATTTAGCTTTAATTTTGACTTTGTACCTACATCCCTGGCAGAGGGGTGCAGCTAATGAGCAACTTTCACAGTGCAGAATGATTAGATGTTTTCTTTGTAACCTTATATTCTTCTGGAAGATTACAGCACTTCCTGGATTTATTTGATTTTTTTTCACCTCCAAATTAGACAGATAGTTACATTCTGAAGGCATCAATGGCCTGACATGTGATATATTTGAACAAAACAGAAATCAGTATCCGTTAAAACTGGAGCTAGGGTTAAATAACTAAAGGAATACAGAAAATCCCTGGAACCTGCCTCAAACAGAAATTTCAATGCCAGACATTCAGCCAGCAGAATTACCTTTTTATTTATTTCCTGCCACTTTCATTATGATTTATTCTTTTCTATATAAATAATCCCTGTACCCTACCTGGGGAGTTGTTTCATTTTTGTGAGGTAGAAATCATTCATTTCCTGCCAATGGAAGCTCATAAAATAATATATTGACAATTACAGCCGGCTGAGCTGGTGATTATGAGATTAATTATTCTTGTGAGTGATGGCATTTAGGTGCTTTAGGTTTCCATCTCTGTCGTGTTGGGCATTTTCTGCGGACAGGAGGCATCTGTGCAGAGACCGCTGCAATGGACATGGGGTCAGGCCTCTGCTGAGGACTCACAGCTCTCCTCCAAATGGGCTGGGGCATGACGGGCTTAGCTCTGGGATTTGCAGCTGATGGCTGCCTGACAGCTGACATTTTGTGAAAATGCCTCTAGTACAATTTGGGTCAAATGCTATCTTTGAAAAGGAATCTCTGAGTTTTATATGTGGGTAGGAAGCTATTTTCACTTTTTTTTACAGCAGGTTTCTCAGGATACCCCACAGATAGCAGTCACCGGTTTGCCCTGCAGTTACCTTGAGAAATTAATGTCATGACAGCTGCGTTAAGAAACTGATCTGCAGAAAGAGTAAACAGTCTCTCAAATATTTTGGCCACGTGATAGTCAGTGACTGTGATAGCTGTCCCCAAGTCTAGCTATTTGGTGATGCTGAAAGCAGTTTCACTGAGCAGGATGGATACTGCTCTAGAAGGCAAAGGAGAGAAAATTTAAGGGACAATTTTCTTTCTTCTTGTCAGGGAAGTGAGTAATTTGCTCACTTTGATATGTATTTGCTCCACACCTCATCAGATCCTTGCTTTTGCGGCAGCTCTTTGGGCAAAAGCTAGTGGTGGCCAAGTGTGGGGTCAGAGCCAGTAGACTGTGTGCTCTGCATTGTTATGGACCAGCACTGAGCGCAGGGAGCCATGATCCCATGGGGCAGCCCAGAGACAAATGCCTAAGGCACTCTGCTAAATGGGAGTGTTCCTGTGAAAGAGAATATGGGAAGTTCTGCATTACGCGGAGTATCTGCAGTCTGGGGACCTGACCAAAGAAATGGCAAATGCGGATGCCCAAATCAGTCAGTCAGTTCAGATGACTGACCTTGAGGCAATGTGCTCCTGATGCTGAGTTGTATCATATACTCTATGCACTGTCACACTGCGTGCGCCCAAGTGAGATTGTGATGGGTCCTTGTGACCCTTGTCACCATCCTTGGAATGGAGAAATGGCCAGCTTTGCCACATAAGATAAGTACAGAAAACTACACACAGTGACCCAGAAGAACATCCAAAGACACTTCATGTTCTAGGTCACTAAAAAAACTTAAGCATCATGTCAACATACAGTGATTGCCTGGTTATATAAATCCCTGAGAAAGGAACTGTTAAAGAAAACTTTTTTATGTTTATATATATATATCTATATACACACACACATATAGAAAACACATAAATAAATAAATTAAAAAAAAATATATATGGAAATTTTATATTATGTATAATATAAATTATGTATATATATATGTATATGTATTTTATAGATATATATATATGTATGAAGGGGGAGAAAGAGAGAGAATATATAGAGATTACTTGTACCCTCAATTGTATTTCACTTCCATGAATACCAGACCTTTAAACTGTTCTAAATATCAAAGTTTTTGTCATTTCTCTTCTCTTGTCTTCCTATATAACTGCCAACGAGAGCATGATGAGACATTTAGTTACTTATTACGTTTTGTTAATGGTGGCATTTGATTTATCAAAAGGCTAATTATGCTGAGATTTTACTGGGGAACAAAGGAATATGATCTGTGGGGTAAACGACAGCTTGTTTAGCAAGACTGGTATCTGCAAATATCAGGAGCTCTAATTTGGTAGCTGATTTTATGTTGTCTCAAATGCATCAAGTGTCTGATATCTTAAACAGGCAGTGCAAGAGATAGAGAATAGTGTTAATGTTAAGGAAATCCAAATTAATAATGAAAGTATAGTCACTGGATGATGAAACAAAAGGAGACATCATCATGTCCTCCTCCCCTGATGTCCTTTTTCAGAGTGCAGTTGAGAAGCCTAAATATGCAAATATTTTACTGGCAGAAGCATTTAGGCATAGATCTGGGACGTGTCTTTGGGGATGCACAAACTTTCTTTAATTTCTAGACTGCTTGGGTGCTGTAGAAATCCATGAAAATCTTTGGTTGTCACAATGACAGGTGATGTTCTGCTCTGTACCTGAAGTCCCATGCTGAACTGCAGAAAGTGACTCAGGGTATGTTGTGAGGAAACTGACAGAGTTCAGTGATCAGTGATCGCTCACCTCTATGGTCAGTCCACACCAGCTGTTCTGCTCTTGAGCACTTCGGTTATTTGTCAGATAATTCTTTGCACAATCTTTAAGAATTGATGCAAGTGCAGCTGTTTTGGTTTTTTTTTCCCTTCTAAATATACTTTCTTTACCATTGAAACATTTTCCAAACTGACATCTGGCCTATTGAACACAAAAAAAAAAAAAAAAATAAGAGGTTTCAGCTATTACAACTGGCCTTAGCTTCCTCACTCAGTGGTTTGTTTGTTTTACACATGAGTATACGATCAGATTTTTCTTTCTTTGAAAGATATTTCCTCATTCCCACTGAAAGATAAAAATTTCATACAAGATGTAGAAAAATAACCAGTCCCAGTTACCCAAATGATCTCTCAGTGTATCTGATTTGACCCTTGCAAAGTTTCATGGTAATCCTTGAGTTTATGATCGGGTGTATAAACCTGTGGCTTGGACTGGAGGATGGAGACTTATGGAGCCATGTCATAGTCTGGTAACACTGCACATATAAGAGGAAATATGATCCAGTCCTCCCAGAGGAATGAATAATAAGGAGCAAAATAGATTCCCGACTTTACTATGATCTTGAATACTGCTTTAACTGGAGACAATGCATGTGAAATTTTTAATTAATTTCTCCTTCTGAAAGGAGCTTTGCCTTAATGGAAGAATTTTCCTGACATTTCTCTACTTTATTTTCTGTTCTTTAAAAGTACAATTCACTTTTCTGTGCATATATTGTGTAAGCCAGAAATAGCTTTATTTGACAAAAAAGCTCTATTTCCAAAATTGTGCCTGTTAAGGCAGAACAGTTTTTGAGTAAAGTCAGGAAAGGAGCTTTCCTTTGTAATGTTTAACCTTTTTCCAAAGCATCACAGTTAAGTGGGTTACATTTCCTGTTCTTACCTCAAGCCACATTTAATCAGGATTAGACATCATTTCAAACTGAAATAAAATGCACTTGTTCTGTGAAACCCCTCTGTTTCCATTTTAATCTTTCCGGTCAGCAAATCAAATAGCAATAATTTGCCTCCAGTTATTTCCACTTGATGCTCTTCTCATCTGAAATTGCTTGTTTCTTTGAACAAACACTAATAAAGAAATGTTCTTTCATCTGGAAGAACAATGCTGGAAACGTTTCAGAAGAAAGCATTAAAATGTGGCAGATTTTGGTTATGACTGAGTTAGTCTGTGGAAGCACACAAACATCAAGTACTTTTGGGCTCTGAAATGCTTGTGGTTTAACATTGGCAAGGCTGGAGAGAGGGGGGGGGTTTGACAGGGACAAGACTAAAAGCATTTATGTATTCTTTGCTCCCTCCTCTGTGCTGCCACCATTTCTTCAGAAACTTCTGTATGGTCTGCTAAGGATGATTTTATACCTGCCAGCCAGATTTCCCCAAACAAATATTGTTGTATTTACAGGTACAAGGTGAAATATAATACACTCCGATATTTTATCTGAAGTCACAAAGTGGAATATCTTTTAATCATATTCATAATTTCATTCTTTGTGAAGAAGAGGAATTTCAAAAAGAAATGGAAGTATTTAGTTGCATTACAGTCTTACAAAGCATTTGGTTTAAATCCCACATTGGATTAAGCATGAATAGAGGAACTATCTTAAGATGAATAGCACTTTTCAGTGATTTACAAGTGCTGAAGTTTTTAGATCTGATTAATGATTAATTCATTTTTGCTCAGTTGAAGGAATCCTGTTAATAACAGATGCTATCATGAACTGTAAACATTTCAGTGGAAATCAGGGTATTTATTCATGTAAGAATTCCTGCATCTGGTAAATTGAGAGCTATACTAGTGCATGACCGACTTGGCCATTATATCTATGTACTTTTGTCAAACAGTTTTCAAGACACCTAAAGTTTGGTGGGTCTGGGAGAGGATTTATGAACTACAGCACTTAGCTGCAAAGAAATTGTGTGGTAGTTTGTAGAAATACTGTGGAAAAGAAAAGGTGTCATGAGGGAAAATTCCTTTTGTTTCTAATTTGTAATTTTGTTTTAATACATTTCCCTCATGAAAGCAAAACAACATTGTAAGGTTACAAGAACTCTTGACTGAATCACCAAATCCTAGATCTGCTCAGTACTGTGGAGACCAGAAATGTCACAATATCAGCAAATAAAGAGAGCTTCAGGAGAATCCAGTGTAGGGTACATAGCATATGGCTTTTTACTGGCTTGTTGGTTTTGACATCAAAACATTTTACAGAAAATTAGAGCTTAAAATATATAATCATTAGGAAGATGGAAACAGTAATCGAATTTAAATCTTCAATGCTTAATCAGTTATTTTGCAACTTAGGTTTCTAGTAACAGGAGACGAGCTTTTCCTCAGGAGGCAGTCAGTGGTGTGCCAGGGCTAATCCTGTGCAGATTGTGTGGCTATCCAAATGCCTGTCTCAAGGGTGGGAGCTGACACATTTATGCAGCAGCTTGGTTTTTTGTGGTATTGTGGGATGCCCAGACATTTTTATGATGGAACAAAAATTGCTTTATCTGAATGACAGCTATAAATTTTCAATGAATAAAGGAAGGATACTGAATAGTCTGGGATAAAACTATCAGTTGCTACAGCACATCTTTGGAGAAACATTGAGAGGGGATCCACACCTCCATGAGAGCACCTATGAAACTGTGGAGGGGTGTCTACTAGCTTGTAGGTGTTTCACAGCATTTTAAAAGTGGCTAGGGTTGCTAGTATTGGTTCTGAAAGTATATTTCACTGGTTGCTGGCTATTTGTATGTTGCTAATAAGTAGGTGTGTCCTGATTTAAGTATGTTAATGTAGTTTAAGCTTTGTGGGCTGCACACTTCACTCTGGTAATATATATGGGTGTATAATTTCTGATTTTATTTGGGATTTTTCCTAATCGTATAAAGTCCACGGTTATTTTCTGAGTTTGCAAGTCTAGTGCCTCTTATGTAAAGATTGCTCTTTCTAAAGGTATTACCAGTGTTCTGTCTGTTTCTTCAAATGCCAACACCCCTGTTTATCTATTTCCTTTTATAGATGGATGGCTGGAAGTAAACATACAGAACTCTGATAATAACACTGTTTAGAGAGAAAATTTATTCATCCAGCATCTCAATTTTTCTGTGTTAAATACAATTTTCTGTTAGTCTTTGTAGATGCTTTCTCACCTTGTAAACTTACTTCGTTCATCCTGTCAATTTGAAAAGAGTGCCTCCATAGAAGGAGAGAAGAGATGCAGATGCCTGTGTATTGATCTCAAGTCTGGTTCCTCATGCAGTTCTGCAACCAAAGGAGATCAGACAGCCACTGACCATGGCCTGGTCTTGGCTGGATATGCAGGGTCATCACGTTACATAAGAACTCCATGCAGTTTGAATCCATCTGGACTGATAGTGTACAAACCTTTACTGCAAGCGTGATGTAATTTAAACGCTTCTCTTGGAAAATCTGGATTTATGCACCTAATGTGTCTCTGCTTTGGGAGATGGGTACTTGCCACGTGGGAGAAAAGAGCCTAAGAAATGCTTTGCAGCCAAATGCATGCATAAGGCACACAAAATGCAATTCATTATTTCAAATTTGTTGTGTTTCTTTTCAATTCACCAAATATTGGTAAGATGTCTCTTGATAAATGGAAGCTGTCTGTCTATTTTTTCTGCCCAGAAAGAAAGGCAATAGTTCCATTTGTTATTTTTCTGGTTTGTTTACTGCAGATATTAAGCAACAGCAAAGAACAGAAACAATGGCTTTCCTTAACTTGTGGAGTTACACAGCACCAGTTTTCTTGCTGCCTTTGACAAAGCTGAAGTAATTGGTGGAACATATTCAAATGCTCAAATGATATGCTTGTGTGCAGCTGACCTGGATGTCACTGTGGACAGTTTATGGTGCATTTAACTGCAACATTGTTTCACTTGCCTGCTTCTTATTCTTTTTTGTTTTGAGTGACTAGTTGAAAGGAGTCCCTAGATTTGATTGCGCATGAAAGAAATTACTGAAAGCTTCACAGCAAATGCATTGGGAATTTGTTTTAGATTCTCAGGCAGCCTAGCCAATCTGAACCTATATGCCTCATTAGTCAAAACAAATTTAAAACTCTTGGTACAAATCTTATTTATCTTGCAGCCTGTATTAAAAAAATTCCCGTGTATGCATCTGTGGCAAACTATTTGTAAGACATCCTGTCCTTTAGTGGCCCCTTACAGCTTTTTTGCACAGCAGAAGTAAGTTTACGACATCACATGTTTTTCTCCCAGGTTAACAGCTTTTGTCTTGAAGGGCTTGAAATACTTTGATGTACCATATAATTCTTTGCTGCCTTTATGTATGCCGGTTTGCACATAGAGGTTGCTATCCTGGTTCCTCTAACTGCAATAAAGTCTACTGTGTGCTGACAAGAAAACTAAATAGTGGGACCCTCTAGTCTGCAACTTAGCCCTCCAGACAACAATTAGAGTAGTTTCACTGTAATGTGGAGCTGTTTTGATCCTGGATTGCTTTATCACACCCTATACTCTGAAGAGAAGGATGCCCGTTGCAGAGAGGCAGGCAACAGCAACAGCTCTGGACTCTGTCCATCCTGGTGCTCATACACCCCAGGGAAATCTAATGAGTCTTTTTATTATATTCTATGTTCACTTGGTCAAACCCTAACCCTCAGTTTATAACTCCAAAATAGCTATTTGTCTGAACCATACTCAGTAGAGAATTGGTCTTATGTGGTGGCTATGAAAGGTGATGACAGTGCTTGTGACCCTGCAGTGCAATTGAAATATAAAGGGTTTAATTAACTCTGAAACTTGCCACCTTAAGCCATCAGCTGAAGTGGTCTCCAGCTGGTGGTTACCAGGTTGTGACTTTCTGTTTATGCTTTGGTGCCCGATCAGTTTTGCACCCTTATTACAGCTTCTGGATTTCTCTTTGACAAAATACCATCACTGTGAAAACAGTCTCTGACATAAGACTGAGCTAAGGACTTTGGTTTCACCTGATTTCTTTCCCTTATCTCAACCACTGTTACCTTCTTTATGCTTTTGTGATTGGAGAACAAAGCACATGCTGGGTGGGTAGTTGGTTAACTAACCCTTTTGAGGTACCTGAAAGGAGCATCAGAAGCTCTCTATACTTACATGTGGTGTCCTACTGGGCCTTTCTGTAAATTGGGTAACATTATTTCCACTGGAAAACTCAGAAAAGCTGAAGTTTCTAATAGCAAAACTAGGCAAATACCATTTACAGTCTCCAAAAATCTAATAATAATAACAAAAAAGCCACAAACAACCCCAGCTATACAAATAAACCAAAAAATGCACAGGTTTCCCCCAGTTGTTTTTCCAATTCAGTGCCTCACATTTTGATTTAGTGACTTCCTGAGGGTTTTTTTAGATGTCTAGACTGCAAATTTAGGATCTTTGCATTTTTTTCCTCTACTTCTCCACCCCAAAGCCACTGTTTTGGAGTACTACTCACACATAAAATCCTACCCATTATGGGTTTGTCAAAATCATATTTTCTTTCTGATAGCTACCACAATAATCTTTCCTCTCTTTGAGTACATCTTTGCTTGCTGAGGACATGAGTTGTAAGTTTAAGGCCAAAATCCTGTCAGTTTACTGAATCCCATTTCTTTCCATGTGTGACCCTTGTTCGTAAATACATTCACATGCTCAATGGACTCTTTTCATTACTTATCACATTCCTCATCTGAGTTTTTTGAGAGAATAGTTGCACTGTTGGGATGTAGTTGGCTCATTTTGGTGAATGTGCATTGGAAATGAACCTGAGAAATTATATAACCTTTATGGGATTTAAGCAG
>VXBU01000217.1:5534-51790 GCA_013400315.1 Bombycilla garrulus | reverse complement strand
CTCAGATGGACTGAGTCATTAAAGAGAAGCAAGGAAAAGTGATTGCAATAGTACTATAATAAAGCTAGGGGAGGGGAAGAAACAAAACTAGTGGAATTTCTAGTTGATATTTGATCTTAAACAAAGCTTTAACTCCTGTGGGAAAGAATTATATTAATGGTTAAAGGAGCCACTGGCCAAGTTGAAAATTATTTTGTGAACAGTTAAAATATAAATTGGGAAAGCAAATAGGTATACACAAATTATATGCCTAATTCACCACAAGTACTTTTGGGAGGGACCTACTTGAACAATTAAATGCAATAATCAGATCTAAGAAAGGGAAATTATTCTGGAGGTAGATGCTCAACATTCAAATAATGTGTTTACTTCTAGCTGATGTTCCCACAGATGGAGAAATCAGTGAGGACATCATAGCCCAAGTGTACCCTGGAGTGTGGACCACTGAAAAGCCAAGAAAAGATAAAAGTGTATCACCAGTAGAGGTAAAGCTTAAAGAGGGACAAAAACTGGTAAGAATAAAACAATATCCCTTAAAGAGAGAAGATAGGGAAGGAATCCAGTTGGTAAGAGAAAAGTTCCTACAGTGGGGCCTGCTAGTACTCCTACATTACTGGTCCGGCAACCTGATAGAACATATAGAGTGCTCCAGGATTCGAGGCCTGTGAATAAGATAGTAGAGAACTAATATCTCGTAGTAGCAAATCCATACACTTTGTTAATAGTATTAACACCAGAACTAACTTGATCTACTGTTTTAAATTTGAAGGCTGCTTTCTTTTGCCTCCTTCCCCGTGAAGCCAGCCAAAAGATATTTGCTTTTTAATGAGAAATTCCTAAAAGTGGAAGAGGAACTCGACTCACCTAGACTGTACTGCCTCAAGGATTCTCCTACCATATCTTGCAATCAACCAGCCAAGGATCTCGAGTCTTGGAAAACTCCACCCGGGAAAGGAAAACTGCTACAGTACGTAGATGACATCCTGACTGCTACTGAGACAGAAGATACCTGCATGGCCTGGATAGTGAGTCTCTTAAACTTTTAGGGCTCCAAGGGTACCAAGTGTCTAAAAAGAAAGTCCAGGTAATGCAATGAGAAGTTACTTACTTGGGCTATGAGATTAGTGCTGAGTAGAGGACCTTGGGACAAGCCCGGAAGGAGGCTATATGCCAAACACCAAAGCCAGAGACTGTAAAAGACCTGAAAACTTTTCTCGGAATGACTGGATAGTGTCACCTCTGAATCTATAATTATAGACTGCTTGTTAAGCCCCTGTCTGCGCTGATCAGCACTGGATAGAAACATCTTCAAAGGGACAAACAAATCACATGGGCCTTCAAACAACTGAAAAAGGCCCTGATGTCAGCTCCAGCCCTAGGACTCCCAGACATGAGTAAACCTCTCTTTTTGTTTTCTCATGAGAAACAGGGAATCACCTTGGGAATGCTGGCATATTCCCAAGATCTAGGGCCATATCATAGGGCAGTGGCCTAAATTTCCAAGCAGTTGGATGCAACTGCAAAAGGATGGTCAAGATGCTTATGTGCAGTAGCAGCTATAGTGCTTAACATCTAAGAAGCACAGAAATTCACCTTGGGAAAGAAAATTACTGTGTTGGTGTCCCATACAGTGTCTGCTGTGTTGGAAGTGAAGGGCAGGCAGTGGCTTTCTCCGCAGAGATTCCTGAAGTACCAAGCCATAATGGTGGAACAAGATCATATAGAGATAGTGGTCACTAACATTGGCAATCCAGCTTCTTTCCTCAGTGGAAACACAGGGGAACCAGTGCACCATGACTGCTTAGAAACCACAGAAGCAACAAACTCAAGCCACCCGGATCTAAAGGATGCTCCTGCAGAAGATGCCAAGGACTGGTTCATGGTTGGAAGCAGCTATGTCCTGGATGGCAGAAGGCATGCCATCACCACTTGCCATGAGGTAACTATTGCCTGTCAATACCTCTGCACAAAAGGCAGAGATAATCTCCCTGACTCGTGCCTTAAAATTGGCCCAAGGTAGGAACATGAACATTTATACAGACTCAAAGCGCACTTTTGGAGTTGTGCATGCCCATGGGGCAATCTGGAAGGAAAGGGGACTATTGAACTCCCAAAGAAAAAACATTAAACATGCAGAAAAAAATTCTGAAATTGTTAGAGGCAGTGCAGCTTCCAAGGAAAATAGCAATTATGCACTTCAGAGCACATCAAAAAGTAAAATCGGAATTAGAAAAAGGAAATGAGCTGGCGGACAGAGAAGCAAAAGAAGAAGCAAGAAGAGAGGTAGAAATAGAAGGAGCTTTAATTCCAGACAGAAGAATTTCCCTTGAGGGTAAACCAAATTATATTTAAAGCTAATCCCAGATTTGGAGGGAACACACAATGAAGAAGGATAGGCCTACACTCCAGAAGATAATTGTACCCAGACATCTAATATTGTTTGTAGTAAGGGAGGAACACAAGAAGGGACACTGGGAGCAGAAGCCCTGTGTAAGCACCTGATTCAGGAAATTTATACACCACAGTAAAGGAGGTAACCTGATAGTGTGATCTCTGCCTCCAGACTAATCCCAAAAATACTCCAAAGCCAGAAATGGGTCAAATTGGGAGAGGAAATAGACCTGACTAACAATGACAAATTTATTTTTTAGAATTCCCAAGAAAAAGGGGGGTTTATTATTTACTGGTGTTAACTAGTACCTTTTCAGGATAGCCTGAAGCTTTTCCCATCAGAACTGCTATATCTTTAGAGGTGGTCAAGGTATTGATCAAAGAAATAGTACCATGATTTGGGGTCCTGGCCATCATTTCCTCAGACAGAGGACCTCATTTTATTTCTAAGGTGGTACAGCCGGTCAGCAATATTATATATGGTAGCCCTGGGGAAACAACTCAGTAAGATCAATAAACATGTATAGGGAACCCAGTGTAGGGGATTGGATGGGCCAATACATAATGTACAACCTGGAGATTATGTCTATGTAAAGTCTCTTGCAGAAAAGACTTTGGAACCACAGTAGGGAGGACCATTCCAAGTGTTCCTCCACCTTTTTTCACCACAATCAAGATCAGGGAGCAAGCTGTATGGATAAGGCACATCTCACCGTTGTTAGGATGTACTCTTTAGATGGTCTCCTACTACAACAGGGTTTTAAACAAATTGTATCATCCTATAATAGTTTTGTCGATCCTGGCTAATATAAGTTTTGCCTTGTTTCTGAATATACTCCGTTGGATTCTATCTAATCAACTAGTTAAGGATAGCCATAAAGAATATGATAGGTACAGTAGGGAGCAAAAGAATTTGCAACACTTGGAAGAAAAAAGGGGAATTTATACGAGAAAAGTTCAGAATTCTAGAAGCATAAGCAAGTGAAGGGGGAAACAGAAATATATAGCTAAACTAACAATTTTCTAACTAACACATAAGGGTGTTGCAGGAAAAACTTGTATCAGAACACATACGAATGTAGTTGCTATGAAAACTCAATAGAGCGGGACTTGGGTATTGTCAAAATTCGAGAAAGCAGAACCTATGTGGCCTGAGGGCAGTGAAAACCAGCCCCTAATTTTGGCAAGAAGAAAGTGACTTGGAAGAATAGCCAAACTGCACTGCGCCTGCCCAGAAGTGAGGAAGACATCCCTTACTTCATCAGGGACCCCTGCCCATGACCACCAGCAGGCGTGGCAAGAAAGCAGAGAATGGGTGGGAAGTGGAAGGGCAGGGAGGTCTAGAGGAGGTAAAGGTTTGTGAACCTACATGTATTTAAATCTGAAATCTGTCTCATTAAACACACATGCCAGGAGACATTTGTCTCATGTGCATCCCAGCTGGAAATAACAGATACCTGCTGGAAATAAAACATATTTGCTTTACAATGCTTTTAATTGTAATGTCATGTTTCCACAAATCACCTGGAGAAGATTCATGATCATAGGCATGAAAGACATAATTAAGGTGATTTTGTTAACCTGATCTAATCATCCTCTGTAACCAAGTTTGAATGCTGTAACCATAATGAAGACCATTTTGTGGAGATTATTGGTTTGGTTTGTTTTATATTTTGTACTATTGGTTCATTGTTTTTTTAGGGATAGCTTTATTTATTGCTTTTTGCTAAATAAACCCTTTTGAATATGTCAGAGTTTTAAATGGGAGAAAAAGCAAATTGAACCAACTGATGGTATTTGGATCAATCTTATTTAAATCACATCTGACATTTAATAAATCACTGTTTCTAAAAAATTCTTTTCCTAGAATTGGCGAATATTCTGTAGGTGCACAACCTCACAAGAAATACTCATTTCTCTATCTGTCCAGGTTTCCAATGTGACTAGATCTCTTTTATACAGTATTTTCATCTTCAGTAATGATTACAGAGCTTTGCAGCCTGGTGTTAATTATAAATGTCACAAATATGCAATTCATTTCTTATTACAGGACTTTAAGTATTAAAACAAATTTTGAAATACTGACACAAATGGCAAGACCTTTTCCCTTTTCTCAGGTTTTAGAACTACTTGCTTTTAGATGTTTCTCAAACTACATTAATGTGTTCCTAATTAATAGAATTTGAATTAATCATCAGTCATTGCAAAATTTCAGCATCATATAATTTTAAACAAATTTTACTCTTAAAGAGCAGACTGCAAGAAATAAATGTGCAGATGCAAAGTTTGTGTTTGAAGATTGGGTAGCATTTCACATTGCCATTCTGATAGTCACCCCATGATTTAAAACTGCCAGCATTATATTATGTGCTTTTGGCCTTAAAAACCTCAAAAAACATTCTTGATAGTTTTATTTGCATTAATATTTAACTTAAAAACTTTATTATATGACTTTGACATGAACTGCTTCTTGATTTCACTTAAATAAAACCAAGTGTTCTAGAGCCTTCAGTTATTTATAGAGTACAGCTTCTGTTGTCATATAATTTTGATCATTATGGAAAAAAAAAAAAAAGTTATTCCTGAACAGGAAACAGTATAGAAATTTGAAAGGAAATATGTAGTACTTCTGTTGTAACATTGTGTTTTCAAAGCCATATTGCAGGTGTAAAAAGCAGATGAAAAAATATTCTGGTATCTTTTAAGTGACAGGGAGGCTGAGCTGTAAAAAGATTAAGAGAAGGGCTTAAAGCTATGCAGGAATTATTAAAAAAAACAGGATTATCTCTCTAAATGCTCTGGCTTTTAGTGCAGGATTTTTCTACCTTGTTCACACTACTCAAGAACAGAATCAGATTAGGTTAAGAGATTAATTAACAGCATTTTAAGTCTTCTTTGTTTTCTTCCATGCAGTGTAAAGTCAAAATCACTCACTATGATCTATTGAATCATACTGAATCTAATTGCAGTTCAGCTATCCTTAGCAATTCCTACATTATCTTCTCTATGTATCTCATGTGGATCAGCATGGAATTTGTTTAGCAGGAGTCAAAATAACAAGAATTTTTTTTTGAGGATATGGTGGTTTTACTCGAGGACATGACTGTTAAGGATTTCACTGTGATAATTTTTATATTTTGGAGGGACTGTCTAAACTGCCCATGACCATGACTGTTGACGCTTGAAAGCTGCATCTGCTCTTTTCCTGGAAGAGCAACATTAAACATCTTAGTAGTTTAACTACTTGGAGGAGATTCAAGATGTCTTTTGGATATTAATTTTGTTCAAATCTGCAAGACCTAAATTTATGTCTACAGTGGAACATGTAGTTGTATAGTTATATAGAGGTCTTTATGTCTCCTGTATGATTTCTGTAATATTTAGGGTATTTCCCAAATCCTCTTTTCCAGCCTCTAGAACCAGGAGAGATGTAGGTGTTCAAATATAATGTTCTCTTCATGCTGTCAGATCCTTTATGGAATTCTCCTACCTCAGCACAGTCTGTTAATGTAAGTACTAATCTTGGGGTACAGAACTGTTAGGGGACACATGTTGTGAAATGGAGTTAATTCAGGTGTGGACATTATGTTTTAGGTGCTTCTTGGAGTTGGATTTGTTCCTGGCCAGACTGGGTTCACCCCAATCCAAATGTGGGTTCTCTTTCAGCCAGATCAAACAGGTAGGTAGCTTGCATTCTGTAATATTTGTCCCAATCCTTCTGTTTTGCTGCTGAGGGTAGATTCGCTGTGCAAGAATCTATGTGTATTTTAGTGTGGAGAATTAATAAAGAATAATTCATACTGATTATTGGAACAGCAGCTGGGTGGGGGAGGCAGGGCAGGGAATAGAGAGGTTTTGAGTATATTTTGTACCTCAAAAAGCACTACAGGCTTCTTTTCATGTAATGTACAGCACCACCGTGTTAGTCTTGACACAACTGTTCACACAGTCAGTCATGTGCTGACTATGCTTGGAGAGCAGATGTGCCTCAGCCTTTTGTTTTCTAAGCTATATGATCTACTCTGTCTGGAGCTAGCAGTGGTGTGCCAGGAAGCAGCATTAGACTTGATCCTTAGCTAATATATGAAGTACTTGTTCCGAAACAAGTGAAAAAAACAATATGCTGTTGGCATTTGAAGGTGCTAGAAATATAGAATGTACTGTAAATACCAGGCATATTTGAGAAATAGCTTTGAGACTCCTTTGTTAAATATCTGCTTCTGTTTAAAGCTCCATCTGTATTTTAAGCATCACAGAGTAGAATAACTGTGGCTTTCAATTTTTTTGTCCCACAAAGTAATAATTTGTTATCTTGAAAAGTATAAGAAAATTTAAAACTAAGATGTTTTCACTTTCTATGTTACTGGAAATATAACAGCCATTAAAAAGTGAGCTGATTCTCTTTTTGCCCTTTTATTTTTTTAATTTTTCTTGTAATGAGGTCACATTTTTTTGGTGGTGCAAAAAAATCCACAATGTATTAGAAGTTCTGATATTAGTCATGAATTATTAAAGGCTCATCTGTAAGATCCAGTTATCAACTGTTGAGGAGCACCCTAAGACACAAGAAAAAGCCATGTCCCTTTATTAAAAAATGTAACAAAAACTGGCGATAAACTACAATTATTCCTGCTCAGGAAAAACCTTCTCAAAGACCACATTGTTTACAGGAAGCTGTGGGGTGGGAGTAAACTTTGTTTTATTTCAAATGGAGCATCAGGAGTCTGACCAAATGTAATATGGTTGGGAAGAAAAAATAGTATATATTTCATATGTCATTGTCATATGCACTTAAAAATCAGAAGACTGAAAAGCTCTTTGTGTTACACTTGTCCCTTTGCATATCCTCTCACAGAAACAGTACTGTCTCAACAGTGTCTCTGAAATGTCAGCCAGCTTCAAGACTCTTTTTTTCTTGTCTGGGGCCCTTTGCCTTTCAGGTCACAAATGAAAATCTTGCATAACTCTTTAATACCTCACTTCCTATTCAATTAATTATTATTATTATATCCAGAAAATTCTATTAAAATATTAGGGGCACAAAGTCAAGCATTCAAACTGGAAAACATTAAAATAAATTTCTCCATGCAGCCTTCATTTGGCTCACTTGGACATATGCATTATAGTGGTCTTTAATTACATCACACAGAATATTTTTTTTATATGGGATCCTTGGCTCCATCAGTCACAGATCCATCAGTCACAGATGATACTTTCTTAATCAGAAGTATTCAGTATTTTGTTCTCTTCTCCTTGTTCAGTGTATGGACATGCCTTATTGGCTTCAAATTATTCAGACCGCACTCTTTAAGTAGAAATTATTGATTTTTCTGAGCTATTTTCTAAATGGAACTCATTAATATAATGTCAGACATTACTTTATATTCTCAAAATTCTCATAAGGTTAAGGTATTTTATTATCTTCATTTTACAGATGGGTAATGGCCATCTGAAGAAATTAAGCTTAAGTATATTCAGTAGATTTGGGGGTCCAGTTTGGGGTGTCTGTAACCTCTTATTCTTCAGCGTGCTTGGCACATTGTAATTCAAAACAAACTCAGGATATGGACCCTGCTGAATTCTCTGTTTCTTCTAAATAATAATGAATCTGACTTGCAATCTGTAGTGGAGAAACCTCCAAAATAAATATTAAAAACTAGCCTTTAAAAAGTCAATGACTTATTTTTAATTACAAATTTTGTAATAAAACTTTTTCTCAGGGCTGCCAAGGAAAAGGCTAACATCTAACCCGGGTCTGCAGTGCAGATGCTGTTGCCTTTTTTTACTTCTTCCTTCTTCTCTTTTCAATATATTCAACAAAAAGTAAATAGATGCTATAACGATATATATGAATATGGAAAGTGGAATCAAAGTGTGAATAAGAGTGACTCTCTGAAATGAAGAATGGGATAAAAGTTGACAACAGCAAGTAGTTTAATAGCAGATACAGACAATGAGATTAAATTTTAGTTGGGGACATTATTTCAGATTTAGTTTCACTTTAAAATTAGTCTTCTGCAGATCTTTGAGTAAGCTTATATGTATGATTGGGAAAGACAACTTTATTCTATTTATGTTTATTGGCAATATCAAGTAACTGTGTAATATATACATTTTGGACATATATTTAAACAAGGAACATAACAGTATTCCCTCATATCTCACAACTGTCTCATCAACACTACTGGAGTCTTTAAACCCCTAAACCAGGCCTCTGATGTTTGAACTGTCAGAGCAGATGTCGAGCTGGCAGCTTTATCCTCTGAGTATATCAATACTTTGACAGTCATAAGCTGAAGGTTTTCGATGAATTCACATATCTTCTCTGCTGATGGAGCACATTGGATTAAGAGGTTGCACTTGGGAATCTGGATGGATCTGAGCTGGTGGGTCCATGTTCAGCTTTCCTATGGGCTGAACCTGCAAATGGGAAATCAGCAGCTGCCATGTCCCACAGCCTGGGACTGCCCTGTACTGGGCTCCAGAAGCTGGGCAAAGGAGGAGGTCCTGGGCTAGGGCTGCTCTAACATCCCTTAACAGATAGGTTTTCATTTGACAGAAGTAATTCCAAATATTAAATTGGGCAGCATATCATTTTCAAACATTATAATCATAACCCAACCTGATGCTTGGTGCAAATATAATGAAAAGGTCTTTTTTTAAATGTGCAGGGATAATAATCCCTTTTTTTAATAGTGAAGCACTTTGTAATATTTATTTCCTAGGATACAATATCTATAATAATATTTTTTTAAAAGTATGATCATAAAAAATGATGTGAAATTTTGAGAAAAAAATAATATTTGGCATTCTTCATCTTATTTCAATAACGCTAGGCTCAAACTTTTATTTAAATCATAATATGGCAGAAAATTTCTGTTGCACTTACCGAGGCATGGATGAAATTAGAATTTACAAATATCAGTTCTTTCAAGGCTGTGCTGGGTTATGAATAATGTTCTTTGCTGTATATCTGCTACAGCATAAAAATATAGCAGAATCATTTCCTTATGACTATTGAAAACAATGGGTAAAATCTCTCCCTCCCACATGCTTTCATATGTAGAGTTTTCCCCATTTTAACATTTGCTCAAAATATTATGGTTTAATATAATTTTTTGTATTACTTTTTTGTTTGTTTTTGGGTTTTAGTTTGTTTTGGACTTTTTTCTTTTTTTTCCAATAAGCAGTGAAAATTATCTCTACAATGACTAGTAGCTCAAGTACTACAGTTTTCTGAGAAAATTGAATTGTGCTCAGGGGCAACTGTGCTTCTGGAGTGTTTAGTGTATGTAAACAAACAGAAAACGATGCATACTCCCTCAGCAAAAGGTACTTCCAAAGAGCAGAGAATGTCAGTATGTAGGCATATGAGGTGGCTGTAGCAAATAGTGCAGAGAGAGGAGGAAAGGCAGGTGTTGTTACACAATGACACTGCACCGAAGACCGGTAGGTAATCTTAAAATAAACAGTTTTCCTGTTACAGCTGGCCATGCACAGCACAGTGTACACTTGGAATATATAATGTAGCATCTGCTTCTCTGTAAGGGTTTCATTTTCTTCTTCGGAAAGCTATAATCTCAAATCTTTTGTTTGATAACTCCAATGTGCTTGATGGGAGGAAAAAGGCTGCAGCGTTGTCACAGTCTCTAAGTCAATTCCTTTAGCAATGAAAGAGACCCCAGAAATTTTGTACAGTGCACTGCAGTGAAACACAAAAAGCAGTTGCTTTTCTGCCTGCTGCACTCCAGTAATTTTCTTTTCTTGATTCAAGATGGAGTGGAGGTGACAAGGACTAGTCTAAAAGGTAAAAAGAAAGCTATTTCTTTTACTGTAGGAGCAAGTCACAAAAGAATGGACATTTTCAGAAATTAACTTTATTGCTTTATTCATACTTCTGTACTTTAAAACATGTAAGTCTCTTTATGAGATGTGAACCAAAACTGGTTTGCACAGATTCTGTTTTTTTACAGAAACCTTGTTTGTTTGTTTGGGTTTTTTTTTCAAAATTCCTTTCTTGGCCAATATTTTTAAAAGTTTTAAATATTCGAACATTCAAGTATACTCTTTTAGTATATATGAGTGTTGTTCCAGAAAAAAATAGTGTGTTTTTTAATGTAATGAAAGATAGTAGAGAAATTAAAAATTAAGGATGGAATTTAATACAGTTTTCACGCCTGCAGGTTTGACCCCAATGAATAAACAGTGAAGCTTATTTAGTTTTCTGTGGTTTCAAACAGTCCTTCCAGGCTATGGCAGCTTAGTCTTTTTAATAATGTTACTTTGCCTTTGGATAAAAGCCTGCTGCATCCACTGATTGCACAAATGAATGTAAAAATATTAAAAGGGGAAATGGATTTGTACCTGAATATTGGATGGATCTATTTACACTTTAGAATCAAAAAATCCCACTTCTCAGGAATATAGAGCCCTAAATTCCATGCATAATTATATATCCATTTTGAAAAAGCAATCAAATTATGTCACTGGAATATTCACATAGGAAGTCATTGAGGGTCACAGCCTTTTGGTAAACATAAATGACCTACTGAAAGATACAGGCTTTTTACTTCCTTTTGCGAGGTTGTCTGTATACACCAATGATCATTCCCTCTTCATTTCTCCCTCTTCAAATCCTTTGCATACAATCTTTCCATTGCCACCTTTTTCAGGGAATCCTTGCAACCTTCCACATACATCTTCTTTGCTGAAATTTTCCTCAGTCCCTTCAGAGTACCAGATATTTCCTCCCTGCTTTGTGTGTAGTTCTCCCATCTCCACCTAAATAATCAATGTTTCTTTTTTTTCTGTAGCCTGTTAAAGAACACATATCAATGTTCTGATTCCATAAGGCTTCAATTTACCTGCAATCTTTTTTCTTAATTACTTATTTACTCTTATTACTAAGAGTTACTTAGTCCTTACATATTTCACCCAGTGCAGAAACAAGCCCAAAAACACTGCAGTGTGATGCCTGAATGTGCAAAACATGAGTTGCTGTGCTGCAGGATATAGTGGTTAACTGCAGGGTCAAAAGCTCAGTAAACTAAGTATAGGTGAAAGAAGACAGACATTCCTTCCCACGCAGGAAAGACTGAGATTTCCTGTGAAGCAATTAGAAAAAAAAAAGAGACACAACATTTAAATAGGAGATAGCCCAAAAAATTATTTTTGATGTCTTTCTAGTCAGTATTTTCATAGAGGGCAATACTTACTGTCAACAAAACAACAATGCTTTTGTCAGAACAGTACTCTGTTATATTTTTCTTGTCTTGAACAATATGTTTACTTCTATCCTCTAGCTATCCTTTCTCATTTTGTCAGGTAGGATAGGAAAATTGAAACATCTCTGAAAAAAAACTCAAAGAAGTCCCCCCCCCAAAAAAAAAACAAATAAAAAAAAAACCAAACCAAACAAAACTCTAAACCAAACCAAAACAGGAAAGAAGTTATTAACTCAGGCTAAGATAGGTTATTTTCTCACATTTCCTGTAGAGATATGTTACAAACAAAATATGAATCAATCCTGAGCTGCAAAAGTATTGTTCTACCTTTCACCATTTCTGTTTCTTATTCCCTTTCAGGAATACTTTAAGGATTATTTTTTGCTGAGCAATACTATAACAGCTGAAATTAGACTTGAAAAACATTAGACTATAGGCCATGTGGAAGAAACCTGATTGAAATCATCTCAGAAGATGAGAGGTTTCAAGTTGATAGCCTGTGTTCTTTCCAATACCTCAATGTGGTTCAGCAGGTGACTAGAGCTGTAGAAGGTAAGAGAAGATAGTCAGAAACATGAAGGAATCCAGAAAAAAAATCCAGTAACTGAAGCAAAACTGTGGAATGTAAAAGGGGGTGGGGATGTTAAGGAGATAGAGTACAAAGGAGTATTTTTGTGTCTGAATTATTAATAATAAAAAATTGCGATTCTAAGACTTCAGTGCTTTATTAAATTAAACAGATGAACATTAGGGAAAAGTCTAAGCCTTCAGGAATCAGGAGAAACTTGTGTAGCACAGAATTCTACAACTTCTTTATCACAGACTGGATAAGAAGGATTATCCTTGCTACAATACGTTTATTTTTCATTTCTGACTTCTAAACTTCTTATATGAAAATCAGAATAAAAGCAATTCTGGAACAACTGTCGCCATCCTGAAAAAGACTTACTGGATAAGCAAGTAGATGTTGTTTAGTCACTATATAGTAAAAGAAACTTTCCTCTTTGCCCCTATGCAANTCCTCTTTCCCCCTATGCAAAAATTTTTCTTTGTGCCAGGTGAACTGGACTCATTTACAGGCAGAAAATATGTAAGACCTCTGAAAATACTTAATTGAAAATGCGATAGTAGTCTTTAGTTTACCTATTTTTCCAGAAAGCTTTATGTATGTACATTCTATGTTAAGAAGACAAAACAAGAAAATACACTAGAAAATACACTTAACTTGCTAAAGGCACTGATTTAGATCACAGTAGGGTGGCTTCGTACCTGGTTTAGTCATAGAACATGTTTACTCTGCTGTTGACTACCTAATGCTTCTCTTTGATCTATATATGTGTGTTGTTTATGAACTATTTTTTTAACTATTTTTATAACATATGGTTATAGTTATTTTCTGTATTGAAGTCAGTGGTTTTTTTATCATTAATTAAACAGAGAAATATATGAATTACTGAAGCCTCTGAAAATGTGCTAGAATTAGGGGACTTATTTAATGAATGAAGAAGAATTATCCAGTGTTGTCATCATTCCAAACTCAGTCATTGTCTACACCTGAAATATGACATTAACATGACAGTTAATGTAAGTATTCCATTTCATCATGTACTAGAAATTTCCTATAAAATTACTGCAAATTCTTAGAGTCTCTGAGTTTTTCTGCCTTAGCTGATGGATCTGGTCAGCTTAGATATTTTCCTACTAATTTTTCTTAAAGGTTTTCCTATTTTTTTTTCTATAACTCCACTCCCTGAGATGGTTTCCATCTAAAGAATCCCAGCTGAAAGTCATCAGAGACTTGGGCCTGACTTGCACCCAGCAAGGCATTGTTCTGTGAAAGCAGATAATCACTGTCATTTGCACTCTTCCCCTGCTGCCTTTACTGAAGAAACTATGAAAGCATCAGGATCAGACTCTTACTTGATAATGCCAGACAAAGTGCTTTTCAGGTTCCAGTCTAATTAACCAATCACTGACTTTCAGAGAACTGGAAGAATCTCCTGATGAACAGAATTTCTGAAGGACTGCAGCATTAGTTTCCCACTGCCAGTCTAAATAAGGTAGGGAAAAAACTACAGATATCTGTACCTGGGCAAAGCCAGCTGTAAGGTTTTTATGTCATGCAATCCATCCACAAAAACTGGTGGACTTCCATTTGATGAACACCTTGATGGCCAAGATTTCTTTTTCCAGGTTGATTTAACTCTTCTGCTCTTTGTCGTTCAGCTACACATAAAATAATGAGACAATAATAAAGGTGAGTGGTACAGAAAAAGCAAAATGGTCCAAATTCAATAAATTCCCTTTGTATTGGCAAGAATCTGAGAATGCTGATAGCAAGAAAGACTGATCACCAGAGATGAGAAATGGTTGAGGGATTCCTTTAAATGAGATAGGATATGTCTCTAACTATGTAAGGTCTCTTTCTCAGGAATATGGCAAAGGATGATAAAGGTAATTTCCAGCAAAGACAGTGGACTTTGTCATATCTGATTGTGAAATTCTAGAAAGACTTGCATTTTTACTTCACTATCCCTGAAAATTAGTTTTTTTACTTGACTGTGTAAAGTCATTTTGGTACAAGATGAGGTTGCTGCTTCAGTGCTCAGGCTGTGGTCCGTAAGAAGAGAAAGAGATGTACGATTATGTCACACAAATTGAAAACAGTACTTGACATTATTTTTCTATTTGTAGCTGTGGCATATTGTAGCACATAGTAAATTATTGCCTTAGATATAATTCATAATATTTTCATTGATTATTTTACCTGTGTTTATAATTATTTTTCATCTTCATTTATATTGTTGCTATTACTGTTTTCCTTCTCACTTGCTGTGTCTTTTGATAAATTAGAGGACAGGCTCCTTGAGGCAGTAGTCTTATTTGCTCAATGCTCTCTGTGATGAAGTAAGTCCTGCTTTGGTCTCAACCAGATGTTTGCTAGCACTCTAAGGAGAAAGCAAGTGGCTTCAAAATGAATTGTGACCCCTGAAACAGCTGGAAGTAAGGGTCACATCTTGCACTTGCTGCAGATGTTTCACTGTCTATTTACCTTGTGTCTAAAAATGGTGTATTGGGGAACTCGTTTCCGTCAAAATAAAAGGAGTTTCATGTCATCCAC
This sequence comes from Bombycilla garrulus, assembly GCA_013400315.1. NCBI lineage: Eukaryota > Metazoa > Chordata > Aves > Passeriformes > Bombycillidae > Bombycilla > Bombycilla garrulus. The sequence goes on along the minus strand of VXBU01000217.1, from coordinate 37,054 downwards.
TCTGTTTGTAATGAGACATCCAAAGGCTTAAAATCTCATCATTTGAATCAAGTTGACTATTCCTTAGTTATTTATCTCTACAACCATTAATACTAATATCTGATTTTATACTCTTTAAACATATGAGAAAAGCCTCCGTTGTTTAGACCTAATGTATGTCCAAAGTGCCAAATATACTTGTCTGTCCTCCTGCTTTTTTCCTTTGTTGAAAACACCAGATTGTATTTACTCTGCTGAGTCTCTTATGCCAGTAAACAGCAGGCATGTTGACACCCCACCACAGGTCACCAGGGATCCAGTTTCTTGAATGTATTTAAATAATCTGTTGCCTGATCAAAATACTGATGTCAAAAGTGAAATATGGATGTGCATGTTCTGCATCTCTTGGTTATCATGGGATGTTTCACATGAAATGAAAAGCAGAGCAGAGTTAGTCATGTGAGAATCTCTCCTGCTTTCTCTCTATGCTTCACTGCTTCTTGTCTCTGTCTCTGAAAGCTATACATAGCCTTTGAACACCCAGAGCAGTCTGTTCAAATATAGAAGATAAACTTCTAAATTAATATATGGAAACAATCAGCAAGTATGAAAACTTAATTTCATAAAGCATAGGTTTAGATGCGATATATTGAATTTTAATTTTTTTATATATAGACAAAAACTGAATTTTTGTTCATTTTTTTAAGGGTGACAGTATAAAAGGCATTAAAATTAGGCATTTATTAGAATGCTTTAAGGCAGAGTATGAAAAAATCTACATGTCATTACAAAAGAAAATTTCACTTAATGATTATCATTTAATTTCTTTGTCTATAATCCCAAACAAGTTAAAGAACTGAGTAGATGAGGAATTGTCTAGGCTTGAGATGATAGTAAAAATAGGGGGCATAAAAAGTTAGGAAATATTTTTGGCAAGAAATGTTGTATTTGACCGATACTTTAATTTTTTTGGTTTTTTGCATGTTGTATTGCTATTTATATGCAAGTCAGGATCTCAAGAGAGTGAGAGAATACTCAAAAATGTGTTTGAAAATGTAAAATGGTTATTTCATATTTCATATTTTCCACATCCTCTTTCAAGCTATAACTAACAGAACTGAAGTGTCTGTGATATGGCATACACCAGTTTAAGCCTTTCCAAGAGTTTCCATACTTTAGTTTTAGACACTAAGAAATGAATTACTGTTTTTCCTGTAGTTAATGAGTTGAATGAAATTAAAAACTGGTTACGCAGCTTCTGAAATTAGTAGGCCTAGACACACTTGCTTTCACACAGAGAGTCATAATGAAAAGTAAAGAAATTTCATATCGTGAATGAGATTCAACCTGTTATGTTTAATTGAAATATATTTCAATGACATAGCTAACAAAATTTTCAAACAGTGCCATTTCAGTTTCATATTATTGACTATTTTTAGCCATCATCAAAATTAATTCAATATTTTCTGACAAATAATGGTGAATATTCTAAAGTTTTACATATACTTTAGAAAAAATATATAATTTTCAAGTAAGTGTGGAGGATTTTATGTGAAAATAAAGGCTATATCAAGGCTAAATAAAATGGTGTGGTTTTGTTTGATTTACACTGTAAAGCTCAGTGGTTTGTTGGTATTTTATCCTTTCATGTTTTTCATGTTTTCTTTCTTTATTTATATTTTAAATTTTCAATTTATTGGCCTAAGAGCTTCCCTTATTACTTAGCAGAGTCTCTTCAAAATTCTAAAACATAAACTGAACACTGAAACTGAAACTACTTTTGNCGCTAAAGGTTTATCGTAATGGATTTTTAAGTACCCTTTGTCAGAGTGCCCTATGGCAATCTGGTTGTGATTCTAAATGGCATCCAGCTGGACAGGAATGACTGCATCAAGATGTACACCAAAATAAAATAATTTTTTTTTGCTTTGAGGTAAAAATCCAGTATTAATTTCATGAGTTACTCTCATCAGCATTCCATTTGCTTTTATGCAGGTTTTTGAAAGCTGTCTCTGGAAAAGCCATAGCCAAAGGTGTGCTGACTTGGAACTTGAGGATCTCAGAGAGATATATATAAAGGAAAAAAATGTCAGAGGGAGAAGAAATTGGTTTTAAATTCTCATTAAGTTATAATTCTGTAAGAGAAAAAATTGTGCCCTTGGTTTATTCCTGGTAAGTTGAAAAGAGCAAGTAAAAATAGTTTTTGAGACATTTCTTCCCTTCACTATCTCTGTGTTTTGTCTGGTGCTAGAGAATAGTTATTTATACGAGTAATAATTCTTCCAACCTGGAATTAGCAATTAGCTAACATTACCATTCTGAAGAACGCCTTCTTGACGATTTCAGTGTGGAAAGATTGGGAAGAGGTCATTTGAGCTCACAGGTGGTTATGTCAAGGATTTAAACAGCCTCATGATGTGAAAAGACAAGAGTCGTGTTAGGATGGATCCCTTTGAGAATCTTCAGTTAAAAAAAGTCATTTCTATCTACAGAAACACAACTATGCCACCTACACTTTTAAACTGTGGAGGAATAAGCAGTTTATCGGTTCGTTAACTCAAATTAATGTTTTATCCCAGGATTTTCCAGATTTCTATATTCAAATAATTTAAACATGGAGCATGTCCCTATATTCAGAGCAGAAGGGAAAGAATTAATGAGCACACTGAATATTTTGTGAGGAGGTTTCCACATCCATACTGCACCATAAATGTTATGGCTGTTTATAAAACATGATTAACAATATGAAAGCAAAAAACGCTACTGTAACATGAGATTAATCTTCATTTTCACTTTTAATGGGTTTGATAATTGATTATTGTTGTTTTGCTTTTCTGATGGCACAGATGAGACTTTAATTGGCTCAGATGAACAAATCATGATAAATATCATTGCTGTGCGGGCAGTAAAACTCTTGCTTGTATTGGTGAAAGTGCAGATTTCTGTTTTATCAAATGCACAGCTGCGGCAATAGCCCCATCCTATAATTCATTATAACACAGTTGTTGAAAGCAAAGAGATGGTAATTATCAGAAATCTCTCCAGCTACATGAATAAAATGTCCTATTCAGACTTTATACGTAACAATATTGATATCCCTGGGAGAAGTACGCGTGAGAATATTGTAGACTTATACCCTGTTCTTTTTTTTTTTTTCTCGTTTTTTGGTCACTTTTTGTTTTTGGGTTTCTTTGTTATTTTGTTTTTGTTCACAAGCTACACTGAATAAAATACTTTGATTTTCAAATGTCACACTCTCCAATTCTTTCCTGCTTATTCACTTCCTTGGGACAGCTTTGAGATCAGTTCATTCTGCTAAGGACCAAAGGCAAATTTGAACATATGGTAACACTCCTAAACTATGCAGATAATTCACTAACCTACTGTTACTACCAACAATCACTTGTTTATCTCATTTATTTCTATTATATACACTTGCTAAGAAGCATCAGTTTCCAAATGTGTCAGTATGGGAAGTAATTTGCATTATTTTCTCATGAGTAAAAACATACAAGCCATTGTCTTGCATTGAAGTCTAGAGACTATTGTTTATCCAATATTTTACCATGAGCTTAAATACTGAAAGTGTAAAATGGAAAAGGATATTGAGCAATTGTCACCAACTGTGTTTTTATTCAGTGAGTTATAAAATCTGAAACAAGGATATGCAGCTAGAACAATTAATAGGCTACCCCATAGAAATTGACTCAATATTGGATTGAAGGCTTATTTTAAATAATCATCAGTGTCTTCTTTCTGTCTTCATAAAGAACCCAGATATCCTTAATTCAGCACAGAAAAGTTGATTATCTGCCATTTAAAATAATATTTTATATTATTTATATTATAATAATTATTAATACAGTTAAATAGCTTTGACCTTATACATGATTACAAATTATTTCCATTTAAAAATAATTACATTTTAGTCATAGGGCTCTGACCAAACACAGATTGTGTTGTGTGAGAAAAAAAGACTTTGATCTTTAAAGTAAAGAATAACAATACAAATCACATATTCAATAAAAAAAACCTTGATTTAGAGAGTGAACAAATTGAATCTATGATAAACAGCTCACTAAGCAAAGAAAATAATTGACTTTCCAGAAAATGTGTTTAGAATTTAAACCAATGTCACAGGTAAAACCTTACTATATCTTCCATTGCTGGACTATGAAAAAAACTGCCTTTAACATAATGTAGTAGCCATTTTTCTTTTAGGTAGATATGTATTATATGGTGAATAAATTAATGTTTATTATTTTACTTATTTTATTCTTGATATAGACACTGCCAGTAAAGAAAGGGTACAAAATGCAATGGTCCTGTATAGAAATAGCTTACTGCTCCAGCTGATGACAAATAACATATTGATAAACATACAGGACTTGAGCATATTTATTGAAATGGATACCTTATAATTAAATTTAACAGGCATGCTATTTTCGGTGTTTAAATAGTGACATTGTGAAGAGTAAGATAAAATAATAAGAAATACACACTTTCTATAAATTATGTTTCCAAGACTGCTTTTTGAAAGATGCATAATAGAAAATAAAGATTAAGAGATCTTAGTTATGATGAATTATTAATGGAAAATGGACAATATTTATTCTCAGTAATGCACTTGTACNATGTGTCAGTATGGGAAGTAATTTGCATTATTTTCTCATGAGTAAAAACATACAAGCCATTGTCTTGCATTGAAGTCTAGAGACTATTGTTTATCCAATATTTTACCATGAGCTTAAATACTGAAAGTGTAAAATGGAAAAGGATATTGAGCAATTGTCACCAACTGTGTTTTTTATTCAGTGAGTTATAAAATCTGAAACAAGGATATGCAGCTAGAACAATTAATAGGCTACCCCATAGAAATTGACTCAATATTGGATTGAAGGCTTATTTTAAATAATCATCAGTGTCTTCTTTCTGTCTTCATAAAGAACCCAGATATCCTTAATTCAGCACAGAAAAGTTGATTATCTGCCATTTAAAATAATATTTTATATTATTTATATTATAATAATTATTAATACAGTTAAATAGCTTTGACCTTATACATGATTACAAATTATTTCCATTTAAAAATAATTACATTTTAGTCATAGGGCTCTGACCAAACACAGATTGTGTTGTGTGAGAAAAAAAGACTTTGATCTTTAAAGTAAAGAATAACAATACAAATCACATATTCAATAAAAAAAACCTTGATTTAGAGAGTGAACAAATTGAATCTATGATAAACAGCTCACTAAGCAAAGAAAATAATTGACTTTCCAGAAAATGTGTTTAGAATTTAAACCAATGTCACAGGTAAAACCTTACTATATCTTCCATTGCTGGACTATGAAAAAAACTGCCTTTAACATAATGTAGTAGCCATTTTTCTTTTAGGTAGATATGTATTATATGGTGAATAAATTAATGTTTATTATTTTACTTATTTTATTCTTGATATAGACACTGCCAGTAAAGAAAGGGTACAAAATGCAATGGTCCTGTATAGAAATAGCTTACTGCTCCATATTGATAAACATACAGGACTTGAGCATATTTATTGAAATGGATACCTTATAATTAAATTTAACAGGCATGCTATTTTCGGTGTTTAAATAGTGACATTGTGAAGAGTAAGATAAAATAATAAGAAATACACACTTTCTATAAATTATGTTTCCAAGACTGCTTTTTGAAAGATGCATAATAGAAAATAAAGATTAAGAGATCTTAGTTATGATGAATTATTAATGGAAAATGGACAATATTTATTCTCAGTAATGCACTTGTACCCCTGGAGACCTGAAATCTACCAAACCTTGTTTATTGTGGATTTATAATCAGAAAAAAAAGGAATATTCTATCATCGTAATTGTGGAAAATTTCTTCTAAGAAGAAGGAGGGATATTTTTTCATAAGGAATTCCATTGAAAAAATCAGGCTTATGACAAAACAAAATACTAATCATAACCTATTCTTGTTACAGCTATTAAAGTTAAATTTCTCTGTTCTGAATACAAATGTACATGTACATGTTTTACATCTCTGAAAAAGAAAAAAATATATATTTGTGTTGGTCGTTTGGTTTTTCTAAATTCCATGTGTACTAAAAATACATCATTTTTTAACTAATGGAACTTCTGTAAAATCTGACATAATTTTATCAGATCAATCTGGATAAAGTTGGCACAGGTATACTTGTTAATACTAATGCAATAAGAGCTGTTGGATTAGGAGCTATGATCATGAAAAGGAAATAACTGTATGTTTTGCACTTCTTTAGTGACTTTCAGGGTCTGTGCCTGCCTTTCTTGATTAGTGATGCAGAGAATGGCCTTCAGATGAGCTGCCTTCTGTTTGCATTCACAGCAGTAGAGTCTTCTGCCTCAACAGAAGAGCAGGCTGAAATTAGGAATACAGTCCATACTTTCTGCTCCCCGGCTTCTCTCATAAAGTCTCCCTTCTTGACTGTCACCTGCACTGTTCTTTGGAGATGTCACATTTCTGCTTGGTAAGCCATGTGCTCATAGTTCTAAATAGAGGCGTCTAAGCACCAAGATTAGAGGCGTGTATTTGATTTATCCATCTCATCCCATCAAGATATGTCGTGTAGTAGATTGAATGTGTAGAGAGTCTTGATACCTCAGAAAAGTGGAAGTTCTTATGAAAAGTTTGAAGGAGAGAAAAGCATTAATAACTTGGCATGGTTGACATAGCAAGGAGGATTGACTGTTTGATGTATGTAAATGCAAACAGGGTTACTCACTGAGAAAGGGAAAGAACTAAATAAAATAAGAAGATATATAGGAGGTGGTTTGGGACACCCAGCACAATGTCACCAAGGGCAGGTGCTGCCTGACCAACCCAGTGGTCTTCCATGTTGGGGTGAGTCCATCAATGGACAAAGGAAGGGCTACAGATGTCATTTACCTGGACTTCTGTAAAACTTATGACATGGTTGCCCACAACATCATCCTTCTCTCTAAATTTGAAAGAGATGGATTTGATGGATGTTAGATGGATTCTGTGATTCTATGATAAAAGTTGTAAATGGTTCATGAATAGAAATAAATAAATTAGAATGCCCTTAATATCTTGCTAAATCTCCCGAGGAAGTAAAAGCTGGAAATACATGAACTTACAAGAAATACAAGATGCTGGAACACCAGAAGTACAAGAAGTAAAAGGCAAATAATAAGAGGTTTCTAGGACAGGGATCAATAGGTTTCAGTTTTATGGAGGCAATTTTCTGACATGTGCATCTGATGTCACTGAATAACTCCATGAATCCATTTCTGTTCAAGATGCTTTAGTTCTTCTGTGCTCCTTGCTGTAAGGGCGAATGAGTTAACCTCCACCTGAAGTTTACCAGTGAGGAAACAATTTTCCCAGGCTGCGCAAAGTCCTAGAACTGGATATAAGAATTTAGGGTTGGAAGGGAACTAGGAAATACAACAATGAATTTCCCTGAGGGGAAGTGCAGGGATTAGTCCCTCATGGATGCAGCAAAAGCATGTTTGAAAATAAAGTCCTCCAGAACAGAAGACTGTTTGGCTGAGGGCCTCTAAGGGACGTCTCATGGCCCTGACCATCACCACCCTGCAGCATGTCTTAGCAATATTCTTTGTGTGACTGCACTGTGAGCCAGCTCGGGAAAGCGACTCAGCTGAAAACACTGGGAGGTTGGGGTGCAGTGGTGAAGAGTGTCTGTGTTGGTGGGGTAAGATGACAGCTTTCATCCAGAAATAACTCCTCGAGCTGTCATCCTATGAAGTCACAGTGGCATTTGTGGTGACAAAAAAGTGATGACAGGTATGCAAAGCTGAGGGTCCTGCATCAGTTGGATGGACTAAAATCTCTCTAAATTGCTAGGGGGAAAAGGCAATCAGGAAAAGCTGCAGCAGGGTGAGTGATAGCTCCTGTCCATCTCACTGCTACAAACTGAGTTGCATGTGGTCTGCTGCACAGTACCTGACAAGTACTGGGTCCCCCACTGCAGTCTCTTTTGGCCAGCTATATTTCTGTTCAAAGGACTCCTCAGGAACTAAGCATATTCAAATTCATATTGGGACTACTGGGTTAAAATTATACTGTTGAATTTTGTCGAATTCAAAATCTTACAATGAAAGTACTCGAGCATTTTAAAACTTTGTATCTGAAGTTTCTTTGAAAAAAAAACACCTTTGAAAAGCTTCTCAAAGCAACCCAGGGAAAAAAAGAAAACAAAACAATACAAACAAATACAAACAAAACAATTTGGTGTCTCATTCTTTATATGAAGTTTATGAACTAGGCCACCGGCTCAGCAACACACATTCTCAAGACTTCAAGAAGACAAGTAAGCATTTCTTCAAGGCATGTGTACAAGACTTTCAGCATCAGAATGCATCAAACACTGAATAATCATGACTAGAAACCTACAGAATTTAAATTAGCATGTTGAAGGAAGGAGACTATATCGATACGTAGAAATCTGGTGCTCAAAACATTCCTTGTATTGTTTGGTACTTTTTGTTCTGATCTTTTCCTTAATTGACAAAACTAAAGCTGTTAGAAGGATTTAGTGAAATTTGACTAGTATGTGCGTTTGAAGTTGTCAGTACAATGTATGTAGCAAAATCATTATCAATTTGGCTCTGAATTCATGAAGCAGAAAATGTTAAGTTTGAAAACCATTGAATTAGTTTTTATATAATTGACAACAAGTTGGTGTTGATAACATCAGGACTCCTGAATTTCTAATTGAAAACTAAGAAAAATCTAATTTTTCTTCACCTCCAATAAAAACCTGATTTCAGGAAAATCACTCTATAACATGAAATCTGCACAGTCATTTCAATATTATATTTTTAATATCTATAATATCTGGAAATCACATGTATTTACCATGCAATAGGAGAGCAATTTTTAAGATATTCAGCATTCAAAAATTTATAAGAGTCTGGGGAAAAAAAAAGGAAGGGACAGTCACATCAAAATTCAATTAGATATGTTTTCTCTCAAAATTTGAATGAAACACAATTGGCTGATTCTGGATTAGTTTTTTGGGGGAGTTGTATTTATTACTCTTATTGTTATTATTATTAAACCAGTACCCAAGGCATCATTGAACATGAGGCAGAGAATAGGAGAACATGAAATGTAATTTAGTGCTGTACTCAAAAGGGTTCTTAATGGACTAAAAGGACACTGAAAATTATGTCAAAAAATCAATAAATTGAGCTTAGAGCAGAGACTGGAAATATTTTAACATACACCTTCACACAGATGCACACAAAAATGGTGTTGAAATGATAGAGGAATCTATTATGTGAGCTTTTCTCTTATGCTTATAATAGCATTAAGTTCAGAATATTAAACCAAAAATGCTTAAATGCACTATCTTACTGATTAAATTAGGTCAAGAAGAATGACAGACATAAGAATACAATTCCAAGAAAGCATTTGATGTGTCCAAACCCATAAGCAAAGTCGTAAAAAAAAAAAAAATTACAAATTTACTAGAAAAAAATTTAGAAAGAAAGATGCAAAGGGCTGTCTGTAGTGATGGCATATATTAACAAGAAGTAAGCATTGTTTCTTTGCATATCAGTGCCAAGAATACAACTCATGTGGGCTCATATCCTAAGGATATCTCAAATGAATTAAATGAAGAAAGAAACGTGGTATGACTTCTGCATCTAAATGAGGCTGATGGAAATAATGTAAATGTTGGTTTTACACACCAAATACAATCAACTTTTCTTGAGAGGGACATAAATAACTACACCACCATTAAACACAGTCCCCCAGTTATGAAGCACATAATTTTATCTCTGGCCTATGTGTGTTCTGAAACCTTCTGAGACTGGCAATCAGAAGATTCTAAGATTTAAAATCTTGAACACTTAGACATCAGGAAGACATTTATGGAGTTCATAAAAAAGAATACATGGTAGATAAGAAATGTTTTTCATGGGAAGAAAGGACATAAATAAAATGTACTCTGAAATACACCATTCTTAGAAAGGGGATGTTATAAAATTAGAAAAAGAATTTAAAAACCTGAGAAGTAATTATTTTTTCCTGGGGAAAACAACTTTTATTTGAAAATCACTCTTATTAAAGGAAATTATTATCTACTTAGTACAAATTAGCAGGGATGGAGTAAGCTTTGTGTTTTTCCACAATCTCTCTTCTGCAACATAGCATTCTCACAATAGCTTTCAATTTATATTGGCATTTTTGAAGCTGCTGTTGTCTCACTGAAGCTGTCGTATTTCTGTTGTCCATGGAAGTAGTGTTTCCAATGGAAATGAGTGTCAATATGCTTTTGATTAAGGGGACTAGAAAACATTCATATTAAATCTCAATTATGCTTACATTTCATTTTGTGTTTTTTCCTCTTCCTGTGTTATTAATAAATAAAAAAATACTAATGAGAATAGGAATATTAGTGTTTCTTTACTTGGATTCTCAGAGCATTACCTTTTTAGAAATTTCTGTTTAATAAGGTGGAACAAAAATAATGCTTTTCTTGAAGGATGAATCTCAAGGAAAGCCCTATAAAGAAATAATTTCCTGTGATTCTAAATCAAGTTCTGTGGTTGGGCTTTCCAAACCTATTTAAAGAATAACCAGCAGTCATAGAAACCACACTGTGCAAATAAGGAATTTAATTTACAATCCTAAATTAAAAGTTCTTCTAACAGTTGAAAAAAATAACAAATGATTCCTTTGGTAAATCTGCCAAACATTTTAAATTGTGTGAAATTTCATATTTATGTTTTTCCAGGTTCCTTGTTTTTTCTTCATCTGTTGTCTGTGGTTCTGCTGGATTTCAAAGACAAGTGAATAAAACTGTGAAAACCTGTGAAATAATTGTTTTTCCATAGCTGGCATTTGGAGAATTACAAGTTGCAATGAAAATTATTTGATAAGCCCCTTTTTACTCACATTACTGTTGTCATATATGATTTCTCAGAGCCCTGGTCTCTTCACAGACATGGTTACCTGAAGAGCTGGGCAGAAATTAATCATCCAACACTCCATTTGAATGCTTAACTTAATAGGAGAGCCAGCTGTTCTAGGAAAAAATAAGTACCTGAAAATCGATGTCTTCTGAGGATATGGAGAATTTGGGGTATTTGTATTTAAAGAGAAACAAACCAAACAATGATGTTACTTATTTATGTATTTCAGATGTGGTTGGCATTTAATAATGAAATTTAACTTTCATTTAGTAACACAATTTATAATAAATTTGCTTCTCCTACCTTAGGAGAAGCAAATTTACTATAATACCTTCTCCTTAGCATAGCACTTGGTCCATACCCACCCATAAAACTCTGATGGGCACCTTCATGACCAAATGCTGCCTGTAGTAGCTGATGAAATTTGGGGAGGAGAGGATCAGAGGACTAATGTTGAATCACCCTGTAGTAATAGAGTCAAAGGTGATGGGAGAACAATGAAAGAAAATAGAACTGCAAAATTTTTGTCACATTTGAAAACACCATTATTACTGGTCATACCTTTATGGAGAGTAATATTGGGATAGTGGGACAGGAATTCTGTGAAGAAAATTAGAAAAGCAAATTATGATGCTTTCTTATATTGCGTGAAACTGTAAAATCACTACAGAGGAACATTACCTCAAAAACAAAGCTTGTCCACTATACAGTTAACATTTGAAAAGTTCTTTGAGTAGATGTATACATTATACAACTCATATTTTCAAGAGAAAATAAAAAGTTAGTGGTGATAGGAATTTACACCTCTTACAAGGGATTTATCGTCTGAATAGAGTAAGGGTTATGAGGTTTTTGAAAGCACATGGTGAAAGTTCATGTGGTCAACTCTGGGAGAATAAGATTCACTGGTCTCTGAATTTTACACTTCAACAAAATATTTTTTTTCTCAATTACCTATCTGCACTCTACACTGTCAATGTATCCAGTCCACGATCAAATTAAATGAACAGGGGGTTTTAATTATTATTAAAGATAAGGTAAGAATTATGGTCACTATTTCAAATGATACTTAACTGGGATTTTGTTTTTTCACACCATCAAAAATTGAAAACAAAGCAATTGCTCAAAAAATGTGAAAAAATCCAGCTATTTAATTCTTAGGAATTTTACTTCTACACATTCTTATTTATGCTGTTATCAAATAGATTTTTTTTCCTACTAAAACTTTTTTTTCTCTAGGATGAAGAAAGGAGAGAGGGTCTGAGTCCCTTAGTGAGTAATTTTATTCAGTATATAAAGTTGGAATTTAATTTTGTTTTGCAGCTTGAGAGATATCTGACAAGAAACATTTGATTAGCCAGTTATTGCACAAATGAAAACAAAACATAGTCTCTACTGTCTTACTGCACAAATTAAATCACAAAATATTACCATTTACCTGGTGAAAAAGAGCAGTTTGAATATCAAACTTCTGTTCTTTGAAACAGAGTTTGTCTGAAAAGTCATGTAAGGTAAGCTTTTAGTATTTTTTTTCTGCTCACATTCCTAAACTCCTCCTAGCCCTGCAGCTTTTCTCTATCAAATTTTTGTGTGATATTTCTTTATGGCAGAGATTATATGTTTGTAGTGTAGTTAGTATAATAGAATCCTATGCTTAATGGAGCCTAGGTATTGGTGGCTGTCAAGATGTAAAGGTAAAAATGTAGTTTTAATATTTTATTTCACAAAAACAGTGAGAATTTACATCATTTCTGAACAGCCATAAGTACTAGAAACTGAAAAGATGCACCATAGAATGAGAAGGTTTATATATTTATTTAAAAAAAATACCACCTGAAAAAATCCCATACTATTCTAACACAGTCTCAGAATCTTCTTTGCGAAATTAAAAGGGAATGAAATGACTGAACTGCAAAAAGGAAACTTAAGGAAAGCAAAAGTATTATTAAATTTACACTGCTCACGGTACTGTGTGTTATAAAATTGTGGGGGTTTTTTCAGTGTAAGCAGCTCAGGCAAAGAAAATCAGCCTCTTTTACCAAATAAGAACTTCCAATCAATGCAAATTACATTGCAGTTCTTTTTAATTTTCAAGTACCTGGGTTAGTTACATCAATGGCTAACAAAAGGGACAAGGAGGAGGAATGCTTTGTCTCAGCACAGTATGGAAATCAGTTCCTTGGGCATTACATGTGATTTAGTCCAGACAAATGAACTAATCAAATGTACTGGATATTTCTTGGTTAGATGAACTCAAACTTGATATTGAATTTCAGAATATGAACTGGTTTTTCCCCCTTTTCTATGGGTTATTCCTTTATTTCCTTAAAACTCTGTTTAAAACAAAGGCGAGTACTATGCCTCAAGAGTGAAAACCTGGCGCATAAAATGCCCAAAGTCAGACAAGAGTTAGATAAAAACTTGATTTTCATTAAATATTCCTTAAATAAGGGGAAATTCTTTGCCTCAACAAAGTCAGGCAAGAAATGTGAAACAAGGATGAGTGATGTGATGCTTATTGGTGAACTGATCTCAGATTTCCTTCATAGAATTACAGAATATTCTGAGTTGGAAGGGAACCACAAGGATCATCAATTCCAACTTCTGGCTCTGCATAGGACACCAAGTGTCACACTGTGTGCCTGAGAGCATTGTCCAAACTCTTCTTGCACTCTGTCTTGGTGCCATGACCACTTCCCTGGGGAGCATGTTCCAGTGCCCGAACATCCTCTGCATAAAAAACCTTTTCCTGATATCTGACCAAAACCTCCCCTGACACAGATTCAGGCTGTTTCATCAAGTCCTGTCACTGATCAGGAAAGTGAAGAGATCAGTGCCTGCCCCTCTGCTTCCCCTCATGATGAAGTTATAACCACACTGAGGTCTCCCCTCAGTCTTCTCCAGGCTGGACAAACCAAGTGACCTCAGCCACTCCTCACACAGCTTCCCCTCAAGGTCCTTCACCATCCTTGTGGCCTCCTCTGGACACTCTCTAATGGCTTAGTGTCTTTTATATGGTGGTGGCCAAAGCCACATTAAAAAGTCAGAGTTCCCTTCTATCAGAATATAACTTTGTGAGTAACTTCAGGATGAGAAAGTATTTTTTGACTGACACAGAAGGCTTTAAACATTTTTAGGCCATATATATCATAGTGCAATCCTTAAGGAATATGCTGTGCTACCCATCATATACTTCAGCATGTTTTCAAGTCCTTGTCAATAGTTTTGTAAAGAGATTCAGAAATTAATTTCTCAATAGCCCAAAGATTTAGCCACTATAATTTTAGTTAAGTGATATAGATTGCAAATATCAGATCTATCAGAAACCAGACAGGCAAGTGTTTTTTTAATCTTTACCCATGCCCAAGGATTTCTGCATTTTTATCCTCTTCATCCTTTAGGTAATGCATCATTTGTTTTTTAAAGCTTTTCTTACAAACTGATAAAACTGGTTGAGCACAAGCATATTCCTATAATATTATATTCTGCCATAGATATAATTTAAAAGTATTACTTTGTTGACAATGTTATAGCTAACAAGTGAAGAAGTACCTCATTGCATTTTTCCTATATTAATTTTAGAAATTTTTTTTCCAAAGAACAGATATTTCAGATGCATTTGAAAACACAGCTAAGAACTTCCATTGAAAGAAAATAGAGGAAAAGATGTTGACGCCTGAATCTTCTTATGAGAAAATAAAAGGAGCAAGTTAAGTGATTACTTACAAAATTGTACTTCTATTAAAGTCAACAGTGATTTAACACCACTTTTGATAATTGTGTACATAGAAACTTGAGAACTTAAAACTTAGTAGATGATTACTGTAGATCACTGCAGTTTTCAGTGCTCTTGATGAAAAAAGCCTTTCCAGTTCTTCTGTGTCCACTGTGGATTAAGTATTTTTGTGGTTTATGTTGTTGGTTTTGGTTTGGTTTTGTTTCTGGTTTTTGGTTGTTTTTTGGTTTGTTTGTTTCTTATTTTTTATTTTCAACTCCAGTGGTTCTGTCTGTGTTGTTCTTCAGTCTCCACACAGACTTGCAGAGCAGCAGTGAAGATTGCCCTCCTTTCTCTCTGCATCCTGGGAGGTAGCTCTGTTCTCTTTCTCCATTTCAACAAGATGCTGTGAATTCCCCCTCCACACTGTGCCTCTAGAAGTCTCCAATGTCATTCCACACAGTTAAATCCTAGACACTCACAAAGAATGACTCTGGTCTCATCCAGTGGCTTGAGATTGCATCCATTTTTATCCCTTGAAGATGGCCCATGTCACTCTGTGTAATGGTGGGTCATCTACTGCCTAAACCCAGGCCAAATGTCAGGCTGTAATGTAATACCTAGCAGCCTCTGAAAATTTTTTGGTCTATTCTTACAATTTCCAGCATCCTCTTTTGTTGAGAATAGTATGATTCTCTGTTAAAGTTATTTTGTGCAGTTATTGGAACAAAAGGAACTTTAAATATGGTATTTCAAGCAACCTTGGTAAAATACTTATAAACTGGTTGAGGATAAAATTTAGGAAGTTTTAAGTTCTCCTAATTTCTGTAATCAAGATAAAAAAATTCTGAAGAATCAGAAGCTAGAGAAATAAAGAGTCATAGAATAGAAACCTCTTGAGACAACATGTTAACAGGTTTTTTTCTCCCGCTTACTCTTTGGAAACTTCTTCCTAGATGGTATTTCAATCAATTCAGTGTCTAAACACTAAAACTTAGGCCTTAAAGATTACAAGAAATTTGGCTGGTAAAATCTAATTTCTGAAGTTTTTTATAGATCCACAAAACACTAATGCTGTGGACATAGAAGGAGTAGAAGAAACTATTTTTTGGTTTAAGAGGAGAATTTTCTATCAGCTTTTAACTATATAGTGTGCTTACATGTCTGATACTTCTAGAACCAGTTCTGAGTGATAGTTTCATTGATACTCTCAAGACAGCAATTAATTACAGCAGACTGACAATCCAGAAACTAATGCACACAGTATGCTTGATATTTAAGCAGAAATTCCACCTCGTGTCTATGTACAAATATAATGAAAACCCGATTGTTGTTTATAGAAACATATTTTCTAGATTATACATGTAATATTTCAATGATTCAAGGGAAAAAAAAAAAGCTGTGTTTGAATATGGCTAAAAAAAATAAAGGTTGTTGTATTTAGTGGTCACAAATGTTTGATTTGATTCTACCTTCTATCTTTGGTTGTATATTTCTGTCATGTAAGAAAAAAGGTAAAAAGATTTTGAAAAACACCCAAACTGTTTACATTGTGAAAAGAAATAAGGAAGTCTTTCTGTACCTTCACTGAATTATTACAACAGAAGGAGTTAGTTGTTGTTTTTTTCTCTTAGGTATAATCTTCATAGGTGGCATAGACAATAACATCAGAATGGAAGGAATGTGAAACGGCTAAAAGCAGCATCACAGCGAGTGAGGGTGGAAGAGCACTGTGACCTTCCCAAACACACTTTCTTAAAAGGACATGCTTTCAGCCACATGGGCACGGCTTGCTTCAGCTGAGGAGATTTCAGCTCTCTTGTAAAGAGTACTCCAGGCGATGCTGAAAAAAGAGACGGAAATCCTGTATGGGGTTCTGCAGAGATCTTCATTTCTTGCTATACAAAGGGGTCCAGAAACAGAGAATGCCAAGAGAAGGTTTGAGGGAGCAGGGATTATACAGCAAAGGCAGGGGGTGTAATAGAGCATCAGGGAGAATTAAGTGAGGGCTCAGGGGCAGAGCAAGGGGACAGACCAATGGGATACAAAATATTAACATAAAACCAAGAGGCATCATGGGAGTGTGTATTTTTTCTCACCCTAACTGTACGGTAGCTGAAGAGGTCTACCTCTAAGAAGTGAGGGTGAGCAGAGGGTCCCTAAAGACAGGGGCTTTCTGCTCTTCATGGAAGGGCTGCTGGTTGAAGGGCTGCTGGCCTGCCATCAGAAGGCCCATCGGCCTTTATACCACGAAGAAGTGCATCAGAATACATCTTATTTGATAATTTTATGGTCTTAAAGTAGATGTAAGTTTGCTGTGTGCTGGACTGGCTTTAAAAACTGTACGTTTTAAGATTAGCTTCTTAGGTTCAGATCTTAATATCTTTGAATGACTTGATGTTCAAAACAGATGTTCAAGGAGTGGTTTACATTGATTTGGGAAAGAGAAGTATTAATTTGAGTGAGAGCTGCTTTGTATTCAGCTGCTGAGTAATTAAGCATATCTATGCATATATTATCCATAAGGAAACTTATCTAGTTTCAATTTTTTTATGTAAATGATTTTTAGATGTATAAAATTCATATATGTGCATACATATGTGCAAACTTATACACATATAACATCTATAAATTTATAAGTATGAAAACCAAGTATACATTTAGGAGATTAATTTGAGCTTTTTAACTCATTGTCCATGCTTCAAGATTAAAAATAACTCTCATGTGGGCATGTAAAGGAAAATATGTCTGTAATACATTATTTTTGCATTGAAGTGAGAGAAAAGACAGTGTTTATATGAAGATCTTTGCAAAACACATTTTTAGCCCTGTGTCATAAGGGTATCTCTGACATCCATTCTTTACATCCGAGGTCAATAATACCTTTATTGCACTGTGATGGAGGCATTGAAAAATAGTGACAGGTATATCATTTAACAGGTTTGAAATATGGACAATAAATAACAGATTTTTTACTCCCACTTTCATTGGTCTAAATAAAGTGGAGTAATTTGTGCCTTATTCCCCTGTTGAGCTCTTTCTGCTACACTTCATCCATCTCAAATCAGCCTTCACTCATACAAAAAGACTCTAATTTCTGAAAAATGATACCTTCATCAGAGTGATTGTATGTTCATCTTTGTTTAATTCCTTATTTCATGTTTGTGAGAGGGTGAAAAAAATTATATTTAAAGTTTAGCAGAAGTAAATTTTTCCCCCTGAATATTTCAATATTATTATGGTTAATCCAATATCCTGAGAAACTCTAAGGGTCTTGTGTTTGAAGACAGGGAGGATGGTGGATTGTTTAAAGGGTAAGAAAACCCCTAGATTAAACAGTAACATATTAATCATGATAGACACTTATAGAATGTGTTCCTAAGATATATATTTGATTTTGCTAAAAGTGAGATCTTATTGCTTGTATCACTGTTATTACAAAGGGAATTCAACTTATTCTTCTAGAATGAAGCATCACTCTCTAAAATAATTATAAGGAATAGCATTAAGATACAATACTTCTTCAGGGCTTGCTTCAAAGAGATTAAAAGAGAAAGATTTACCTTACATGCACAGGGAGAAGGGATTTGAAACAATACCATAACATAAAGAATTATTTTTTCTTCTATCTGATGAATTAGTATGTCAATTAAATGTAATAATTAAGAAGATTAATTATGATAAATACATCTTATATATCAACAGTGCCAAATGAGTAAGAAGAAATCTGGTTTTAGGAAAGACAAGCTCAAAGATAAGCCGAAAGATCTAGAGCGGAAAGATTAGGCAAGTTTTTACGGGAACACTATACATTAGTTATAGTCAGGTGATAGTTCACAGGCAGCCTGGTAGAGAAGGCAACAAAACCTACTGTGTTCATAGAGCAATCCAGAAAAGAAAATAAATTAACCTTGTGGCCTAAAAGTTCACTTTTGGCACAATGCTCTTTTTTTCAGTGGTGAACTGTGTAAGAGAACAGCAGAGTGTTACTGTCTTCACCCGCTGAGTTTGGTGGGTTAGTGAATATATAGAAAGATAGAAGGGAAGATTAATTATGTCACTACACTCTTCCTAGCCTTGTGCTCCCCTTTTGTTTGGGCAAGATGGACAATAAATATAAAATTGTCCCCTAAACCAGACCTAAAAAGTGATAAAAAACAACAAAAATGGGGACATCTCCTCTGACTTCATACTCCCATTTTCTTCCATGGGTGTGATTTTTTTTTCCTTTTCTTAAAAAAACTATGATTTTTAATTTGTTTTTGAGTTAAGAAAAAAGTCTTGTCTCAAAACTCAAAACCTTTCATTTCACTTTGTAAGTAGTTGATCATAATTGATTTGCTCTTCCTAGGTGGGAATCTCTTGCCATTAAGTACTGCTTCATGATTGGATGAAGGTAATCTAAACTTTGAAGTCTCAAAGAACATTGTAATGTGAAAAGGAAAAGAAGTGAAAAAAATTTTTTTTTCTTAATTTTTAATTATTCTAGAACTTGAAACTGGGAATTTTTTTCTTATATTCCTTATTTTTTCTAATCTTCACAATACATCCTTATTAAAAACAGTGGACCATTTAACTGCTATCAAACAGTCTCTACAGTACATTCCATCCATGATACAAAGAAAATTTTAAAGAAACAGACCTGGTCTCTAAATCAAGCATGGGAAAAATTCTTGTAGTTTTGTGCTGTTTGCGAGTCTCTTTCTCTTACAGCTGGTCTGCTCTAGAATTCATTGGAAAAGCAAAGTGCATGGAAAAGTACAGAAGTACAGTGAACTTCCCAGAACAACTGTAAAAAAAAGTCTAGCAATATATATGATGCAGAATATGTTTCAGTGATACTCCTTTCTATTACTAAGAAAACAAAGGAAAAAAAAAATCAAGGCTCACATCTACATCCTTCTTTCTTTTCTTTTTATTTTTTTTTTTATTCTTCAAAGCATGACGTGTATTTCAGAAATTTCTTGTTCTTTCTTATTCCCCATTTTCTTACATACAGATATTATGAAAAGGCTTGAACTTTAAGAATAGTACAAATTTTAGGCAAATATTTTTTGCCTAAAGAAAGATTTTTGGGAGCTTGCCGAGGAAGTGTAACTACTGAGTCATTTTTGAAGGTCAGCTCTGAATTTATCGTGCTCCTTTCAGACTTTCTTAGTGCTGTAGTTGCAGTTGCATAAACAGACTTATATATAATGAAATTTCAGAAAGGGAGACTGTCTGTTATCTAGCATACTTATTTAGGAAATGTCTTAAAGGTCCTAAAAGATATTGCTTCTGAAATACTGTTTTGAGAAGACAAAGGTCAACCTGAAACTGAAGAGAAGGAAATATTATGTCAAATTAGGTGGATAGGATATTCTGCTAAGGTGGTAAACATGTCCATGAGACATCTACTAGACTATAAAATCTACAATACAGAAAGGAATTTCACAAATTAGAAATCGTTTGGAAGAGGGGGGAAAAAGCCATCGGAATGATCAGACAGTCAGAAATTCTGATGGCACAAGTCTGAAGAGTTTAATTCTTTTGCTCTGCTTCATCTGTCTACAGTTACTTTGGAAAGTTTTCTATTCATGGTAGATTAATGTGTGCATGAGGGAAAAAGACTTTTGAGTACAGATAGATGTTTACTATAAAGAAGAAGGTCATAGCAAAATGAAGTGACTGATAACCAATGGTTCTCTGGTTAAGCTGGAAGTATTATTAAAGTGTTTTTTTCCAGCGATGGTAATAGATCACAAAGTGAATTCCTCACTAAGCAGAATCCTAATCTGGAAAGTGAGTCTTTCTAGAGTCTTTCAAGAAAATTGTAAATTCAATAAAAATTTTGACACAATCTTTATTTTACATGCACTCAAAGAAGAAGCTCAATACTTATTTTAATAGTCCTTATTAGACCTAGAACGTACAAATCTGTATATGCAATATAATACTATGATTCTGTGCCTCTCTGCAGTTCATACAATGTGTGGAGATGAATTATACTAATAAAGGTCAATTATGAAGATAAAATTAAGAACAAGTAGAACAACTCCAAAGCCCAGTGTATTAATCAACAGCTTGATAATATCTGAATTCATCTGTATATGATGCTACTAAGTTGAAAAAAAATTGTAACAGTCCAGAGACATATTACAGCTGGATAACATTTACTGTACTGTGGAAAAACAGATTTAAGTGGGGATTTTGAACTAATGCTGAACTTTGGGATTTGGGGACATGGAAAAGAAATGAAAGCAGGCAAAAGCAATACCTCAGGAAAGAAAAAAAAAACAAAAGATGATTACATTCTAGAAAAGTGTCCAGCCTTTATATTACATGGCAGGACTAGAATAAGTTAGCATATTGCTTTTTTTTCTACTTGACAAATAAGAAGGAAGCTGATAGTGCATGTTTTACCCTGAAAAATATTTATTATTGACTTCTCTTTGTTTAAGATGATGGAATCAACAAATCATATTTAGTTAAGCAATTTGATGATGCTTCTGAAAATAGGGAGCCTGGTTGTGATAACCTGCACATGCTCTCTGGATGAAGGTGACATTTTATATTATATATTTATGTGACCCTTATCAGGTGGAATGAAGAAAAACAGGAAACTACTGGTAGTTTTCAAGGCATCTTCATAACCAATAAGATTTGCAATCTAAAGTGTCATACTTTCTTTCAAAAAATTTTCTTGGGAGTATTACAACTTTTAAAATTGAATTCTCACCTTATGCAGAGTTAATTTCTGATGCTAAAATGTATTTCATATTTATAAGGAAAAAAACCCCAAAACATTAAGATAATTATACTCCAAAAATTGAGACAGACAGAGTAAAGGAAACTACTTAGGATTGTAATTCTGAATAAAGAAATACTGTGATACAAATGAGTACAAAGATGCAACTTATAGACACCATATTCAGAAAGACCTGTTATCCTCTCAACAAAAGAAATTTTATTTTGATGTGTGTTAATTTCTACAAAGGTAATCTTTGTATAAGTGCAGAGTGAGAAAAGCAGTGAAAAAATGCCAACTCTTTGGAATAACTACTCCTCCCAAAATTTATTAAATGGAATAACAAAATAATTCTTTCTGAATTGAACTGGCATTAATATCCACTTATTTTGGACCCCTGGGTAAGGGCTTTCTAAAGGAATTTTTTGGAGAATGCAGACAATGATTTCAGCTGAGGATTATTGAGGCATATTTAAACTGCACAAAACTTTAGTAGAAGTAGTCTTGAGATTATATTTTTATTTTACCTTTGAGGAACAGTACTGGCTCCCTAAAGATGAAAGTCTGAGGACATTGGGAGAAAAAAAAAAGCCCCACCACAAAGGCTTAGAATGTTGTTTCTTTGTCTCTTGCAGACTCATAATCTGACCTTATTAATACTGAAGGAAGAGACCTAAGGCAAACCAGCACATGATATAGTTGTAGAGGTGTCAGGATTTCAGTTGCTTAACTTGTTTCTTCTATCACCACTTGTATATCTGTGGACTCACAGTTGTGTCAAAAAAACCCCACAATTTAAGTCCTATCAGTGAAACCAGATAACTAAAAAAATATAAAAAAAAACCCTCTAAAAAACAAAACCAAACAAAACCCAAACAACCCCTGCAAAAAAAAGACAAAAAACCACCAAAAACTAAAACAGAAAAAAACCACACCAAAAACCCACAAACAAACAAACAAAAAACCCACCAAAAAACACCAAAACACCCAAAAAACTCAGAGAAATAAATAAGGAGTTTTCAGGGAAAAGGAAAAAAATTATAATGTGAGTGTTGCAGCAGTGGTGGTTGCATTTGTTTTTAGTCTGGTAGAAGTTGCTACCAGACCATAAAATAGAGTGAATTCTCTTTTGTTTTCAAACCACTCACTCATTGAGAGTATCAACATACTTTTGCTCTATCAATAAACAGTAAAGAAAATGTGCTGTATTTGGGGTTTAATTATTCCATATACTTTCAGAAGTGTCAGAACAGACAAATCCTTTTTTTTTTGCCAAAACTACCTTGATTTGCTTTTTTTTATTTTGCAAGAAGGATTAATGAACAAATCTGGAACAGAAGGTACACTTATACAGTATATTACCTCTTCATTACTCTTGTTTACTGGCTGTTGGAGATGATCTGAGCAACACAAAAAATGAGAGACTTAGAATTATCTTGTTTGAGAAACTAGGTGATGATAAGCACTGAGAAAGCCATGGTTACTGCAGAAGAGCTCTTGCAGACGCAACTGGAATATAAGAGATCTTGGAACTCTGGGTACCCCAGTGTCACCAGACACTTTGCAAGACTGCTGGTGGCGTAGGCACAGGTGTCTGCTGCTGTCAAGGGAAGAAGACATTGTGACTACCAGAAATTTAAGTTGGATGTTCTGGGATTCCTTTTTTCCACTCTAAAGAATTTAATGAGGAATTCAATTGAGTTTCTTTGATTTTTTTGAAACCAACATCTTAAAAATAATTCCTTCAGAGATGCTTGACATCTGAATAAAAATTATTTTACAGCAAAATTCTTAAGAAACTTTATTTTCCACTCTTAATCTCTGACAGAACAAGTCAAGATGGAGAAATACTAGTCTGTGTTTAGTAACAAAATTAATCTTTCCTGGAAAGTTATTCTAAATTTTTGGAGACACATTTTTTCTCTTAAATAATCATAGAAGAAACTATAATTTTGCAAATGGAGATGTCTCTTCTGATTTCTTTTTTAATAGTAGTAAAAAATGCTTTACTTTTCAACTAAGAAGAAAGTGCATTGAGGAAGTATTTACCAATGAAAATTAAAAGAAGTCTTTTATAATAAGTTTTTTAAAGTTTTATAAAAGTTTTTATAAGTGTATTAAATAAGTTGTAGTTTATTCTTTCTTACTCAGCAATTTTTTCTAATGTTTGTATCCATACATAGAGTAAATTTTTCTGTGTGTGTTATACTACTCAGCTAATGATAAACTAGCTGCCTGAAAACATTTGGATTATATATGCATATGAACTTAGAATTGCAGTTACTTGGCTTATAATGATAAGGTCTTTATTTGATGATTTAGAGAACTTTCAAATTCAGGGAAAATTTCTTGAGAAGGAAAACTGTTATAGAGCTCTATCTTACCATTTAGAAAACAAGAGAGCAGGGGAAAACGAAAACCAAAAACCATGTCCAGTGTGTGGCTCACACTGTTTTCTATTCAAGGCCATGTCTGAGTTATAATTCATAGCATATAAAAGCTTGTGTGGTTCTTATCTTAATGAACATTCCAAGACTTACGTGTATGGTGATACATCTTTTTCTTCTAATACAAAATAGTGCAGCCCCATTTTTAGTCATAGTGGCCATAGAGTATTGTGTGGTATGTATCAATACCATCTGTTGAACATAACTTTAGATAAGTAACTTTGGCCTCACATTAATGTGCATTCATTGGAGGAACTGCCAATACTGTGGAGTTATTTTAAAATGTTGAATATCAACATTTTGATAATGTCTCTGTTCACTGATGATTAAAAACTCAAGGTGAAATTGCAACTATTTTGAAAATATGGATTGAGCCATACTATGTCTAGTTATCGAAACTACCAGTATCTCTGCAGTTTTCAGAGCTTCCTGAAATTAATATATTTTAGACAAGATGTGCTGTAGATCATGAGAGCGAAAAGAAGGGAAGAAAAGAAAAAAGGCTCTAAGTGCCACATAGCTCTTTGTTTCAAAATGACTTTCATGACCTAAATGTTTTTCACTTCCCACTGGAGAGGTGACTCTTTAAAGTCCATGGAAGTCTGCAGCTCTTTAATTAATACTTTAATATTTCACATTAGGAAACTTATTACTTATGGCTAAGATTTCTTCCTGAAATTATCTACCTTGACTGAAATTTATGTTAAACCCTTTTCTACAGATTCAGTTGGTTTGGTTGTTCAAATTTGGAGTCTTAATCAGTCAAAAGAAGCTAGAATCAAGATTGCTTATGTTCTGAAAAAATACAGTAGGAACTAGACACTACTATCATAATTTTTCATAGGAGTCAGCCCAATTTCTCTTTGTATATTTTTATCATTGAAATTTCAATAGTCAAATGCTATGTTGGAAGTCCAGAAAAAATCAAAAGGCTATCAAGTGTTTCTCTATCTGAAGCTCAGACTTGTTCTGCTTCATTTCATTTGGGTTTAGAGATTTTGTAGCTCAATAAAAACTTATTTCCAAAATGCAAAAAGACAAAATGCAAATTCATTGCTTGATGATGAAGGATGAACAAGTGAGTTCTTAATTTTTTAATCATCCATATTAATAGTCTTCATTTGGCATGCACATAATGGCATTTATCAAAGCATGTGAAAACACTTGACAGATCCTTTATTGAGCCTCTTAACACTTCATAGGATCAAATCTGTCTTCCAGATAAATGTACTAGTACTAATAATAATGTGATAAATACTTCTTTTTACTTCTTTCTAAGCAATAATCAAGATTCTGTACTCAATCTGAAAAGAATAAATTGCTTCTGGTGGTCCCTGTTTAAAGAGATCTGAAGTAAAATGTGGAGATACAGTTAGTAGATAAGATCTGAGCCGATGACACTTTTTCTACAACAAATGAAAATTAATTCACTTTGTGACCTATTTAGAGAGCTCACTGTATGGAAGGATCAAAGGTTAGGGAGACAGGGTTGTAGGCAGTAGGGGTGGGAACTACAGTGAATCAGATTGTCAGTTCATGTAGAGAAATTCTTTTGTGTTGGAAAACAGAATACTCCAATGAAATAGCTAAATATTCTAGGGAATAAATTAAGGGGACTAGACTAAAGGGGACTAAACTAAACTAAGGGGAAACTTGGAAAATAATTATTGCAAAATGGATTATTTTGGTGACATTTTGAGAAATTTGATTGCACCTTTTTGGTTTAGGGTTCCCTGACACCAGGCCTTACTCACTTTTGGGCCTTGTAGACTACTTGGTGTTTTATTGCTGCTAATGTGATCATAACAATAAGCTTTTAGTAGGCTGAAACAGTTTAATCCTTTTTCAGCAGGTCACTGAGCAGGGGTGACTGGGGAACAGGTTTGAAACACTCTTCTGAGCTGTAATCTCTATGACTATACTGTGTGTCAGTTAAGTCAAGCCTTTAATGCTAGCCATAATACTAAAGCAAATTCTCAGAGAGGTGAAATAGTTTGCTCACTTAAGGTGGAATAGGGTCAGGGTTAAGACAACAGAAGGAAAAGACCTGCAGCAGAATCCTGCACTGACTACCAATCAGAGAATTAGAGTAGTGAATGTGGCTTTGGAGAAACTGTGCATTCAAAGAGTGTATCCTGTTCTAATGAGTGAGAATGTATTGGTTGTGTGCTACGCAGGTTTGGGTAGCAGGGTAGCTACAGTGAGAAGCTGCCAGAAGCTTCTCCTGCGTCTGATGGAGCCAGTGCCAGCCAGCTCTAGGATGGACCTGCCCCTGGGCAAGACTGAGCCCATCAGTCATGGTGGGGGCACCTCCTCAGTAACACTTAAAAAGGGGAAAAAAGATACTTAACAAGAGAAATTTGCAGCCAGAGAAGAAAGGAGTGAAAATACATGAGAGGATCAGCTGTGTTCCAGGATCAGTGACGAAGGAGGGGCAAGGAGGTGCTCCAGGAGCCAGAGCTGAAACTACCCTGCAGGCGACGATGCTGACCATGGTGAGGANGGTGGGGGCACCTCCTCAGTAACACTTAAAAAGGGGAAAAAAGATACTTAACAAGAGAAATTTGCAGCCAGAGAAAAAAGGAGTGAAAATACATGAGAGGATCAGCTGTGTTCCAGGATCAGTGACGAAGGAGGGGCAAGGAGGTGCTCCAGGAGCCAGAGCTGAAACTACCCTGCAGGCGACGGTGCTGACCATGGTGAGGAAGCTGTGCTCCTGCAGCCCATGGAGACCATGGGGATGCAGAGATCTGCCTCCAGCCTATGGACAAGCCTTACACTGGAACAGGTAGATGGCTCAAGGAAGCTGTTACCCTGCAGGAAGCCCACATGGAAACAGGCTCCTAGCTGGGACCTGTAGTCTCCATGCTGGAGCAAGTTTGCTGTCAGGACTTGTATCCCTACCCAAGCTGGAGCAGTACATGAAGAACTGCAACCTGTGGGAAGGACTCACATCAGAGAAGTTTATGGAAGACCGTCTCCCATGGGAGGAACCCCACACTGGAGTAGGGGAAGAGTATGAGGAGTCCTCTTGGAAAGGAAGAAACAGCAGAAACAACCTGGGATGAACTGACTGCAGCCTCCATTCCTGGCCCTCTGTACCACTGGAGAGAAGGAAGAGAAAACAGGAAATGAAGTTAAGCCCTGGAAGAAGGGACAGGGAGGGGGATGATGTTTTTGATGCCTTGAGAGGCTACCTAGAACAGAGGCTAGATAGTGTTAAAAGAATAAAGTAGGTATTTATTAAAAGGCCTTCAAAGGACACACCTTGGGCAGAACAAGAGCCCAGCTGTGGTTCTATCCAAGATGGACCCAAGATGGACAGTGTCATGAGTTTTCACACTTTTATAAGTTTTGTTCCATTTGCATATTGGGGTTAATTGTCTAATTGCAGCTTCAGGTTATGAAGTCTCATCCTCGCAAATTGCTCTCCTCAATTTTCTGTTTACACTTTTTAGGCCTGAAGCTGCTCCTTGGTTCTCAGGCTGGAAAAGGATTGTTTTGTCTAACTAAACTTGCTAACACTTTATATGAAGTTCAGAGTTACATACTAATGCAGTACAGAATCTGGAAAATATGAAAGCTAAGACTTAATGCATCATTTTAATATATATATTTTTTTTTTTTTAATTTTATAATTATCCTACTGGGATTTTATTGTTAATTGATGAATCTAATTTCCCCAACTGGAGTGTATCTCACTCTTGACAGTAATTGATGAGTGATCTTTCCCTGCCCTTATTTCAATTCTTTTGTTGTATTTTATCTCCCTTGTTCAATTGAGAAGGAAAGTGATAAAGAAGCTTTGGTGGGCACTTGACATCCAGCCAAGCTCAGAATATGACAAGGATGCCTTTAATTGCTTTGATATTTACTTTTAACATATTAGATATGAACAAGTTCTTGAAAATGTGGAGGCCAGTTGCTTATCTCAGGAGGCAACTTAGGTGCTCAGTGATCTAATGTTCACTGCACAATTAAGGGGAGCAGATTGAGCATGTGGAAGCTGAAAGCCAATTGACAAGAAATAATTGTTGAATTATGCAGTTCACAGTTTCAGGAAATGAAAAAGACGCAAGAACAGCAGGACGGGGACAATTCACTTAAAAATATTTCAATACTGTCTTGAGAATTTAAGCTGGGGTAGCACTCTCTCACAACTACTGCACAGAAGTGTTCTCTTCCTAATACCCATAAGCACAATATTCACATGTTAACATTGTGGCCTTTTAGAGGAATTGGAGACAAAAGTGAAGAGGAAATGGTGGTCACAGGAGATGGCTTAACAGACCAAGGGAAGCACTGAGGTCTCTTTCAGAATCTGAAAAGGAAACCCAAGGAGCCATGCAAAAGTAGACACAATTGAAATATGTCTAAGTACAAAAATTAAGGCTAGCATAACTATGTGAGGATAACCAGAAGTCTAGGAAACAATACAAAGGAAAATGAGCAAATAAAAAAACCCAGGAGAGCGCACATAAATACATGAGAAATTAAAGGAAGGCAAAAGAGATGCATTTTTACTGCTTAATATGAACCAATATGGACAACAAGAGAAACAGGAATACTGACAGGCAAGTTGAATGAATTAAAGTAGTATGGTAAGGTGATTTCCTTAATTCAGCTTAGAGTATTTAAGGAAGTAGCCTAAGATTTTATTATGGGATACATAATTCAGTTATATTTGACAGAAGAAATAGATTAATATACTGGCAGTATTACTGCAATCTTTTCCTTCTTTGTAACAATTTGGATGATTGTCTTTTGAGCACCTCAGTTTTTAAGAAAGAGAAAGACAACAAAGATAAGCATACTGCCTATGCTTTAGGTATTCTTACTTTTCTTCTGGAATTCTTTAACGCTCTCTCCACATTAGATTGCACCTGGGCATTGGTGAGATTTGTTCCCAAAATAAATATTTTCCTTCTTGTATCTAAAGTGGGCACTCCTGGTGTAGGAGGCAGCTGCCTAGCACATAGCAGAACTGTCTGCAGGCTCAGAAAGCTTGAACTGTTTGGGGATTTTAGAATACTTTAAAAGAGAATGAAGGGATAGATGAGTATTCTGACACTCAAATGTTTACTTCTGGCTCCAAGAGACTTAGGGTATGACAAAATCGGTTTGATTTGTAGGCAAGATGATTTACATTACATGTCAGGGAAAACTTTTTTTGCAAAAAGGGGTAATTAAGCAGGAGGAAATAGCTTCCCTTGGGAAGCTATGAAATCTTGTCTTTAATAAAGTCTTTTTGAAACAAACATCTGTCGAACATCTGTCAGAGGTAGTCTGAACCTGTATAACCACACTTCAGTGGATGATAGACTGTCTCAGTTTTCAAATCAGTTCCAGGCTTACTCCTGTGATTCTGTGACATCATGGAGGATTTTTCTCCCTGACTGCACAAAAGCATCAGAGAGCCCCAAGCTGTAATTAAAACATCTGCTGAACAAAGAGGGGTTGTGAATCTCAACTCATAGGAGGCACACAATTAATGTTATCAAAGTGCCAGTCACCTTCCACTTCAAAGTTCTCCTAAGAAGAGTTTATTGTACAGCATCTTATTCATCAATAATTAATTTCTAATAATATTTTATTGGTTTAATATTATCCCAGTAATATAATGATCACATCTTGCCCTTTGGCAAATAAGTCATATAAAAAACCCAGTTATTCCCAAATAGTTGTGTTATTCTGACCCAGTTATTTTGATTCCTTACTGATTTACTTAGTAGTTATACAAATGGGATTTTCATACAAATGTAATCCTTTTCTATTGTAATGCAAAGATTATTTTTTACACTCAATTATACTTGCCTGGCTTAGTGTCTAATAGTTATGTGCCCACCATCCTCTGAATTTGCTGTTATTTCATTGCTTTTAGTTTTCTCTCTGCTCTGTATGCAAAGGTAAAATCTCTAAAGCCTCCGGAATGAAGCACTGCAGAATTCATTTCTTCTTTCCTCACAGACTGCTCATTTTTTCTTTGATCAGAAGAACAGTAAAATGGTCTATACTTTTATTAAACATACGAAAGCAATATTTTAAAATGACACAGTGTCAGTCTCAATTTACATGAGTAACTTTCAATAGAACATTATTATTAAGGTAATCAGTAAAGTGATCATCTATCATTTATACTTTGCTGTAGAGTGTGATGTTTCTGTGAAAACAATCTTAAAAGTTATGTTTCCCCATTCACCTCTTTCAGGAAGACATTAAATTCTAAGAGAAAAAGAGAAAGTATGTTTGATCATTCACATGATTCAATTCACAAGTGTTCTACTTTGATAGTGGAATAGTTAAGCATTGAGAGGAAAGAAAGAAAAAGGAAAAGACAAAAGGGAAAAGCAAACAGGAGGAATGAGAAAAGGAAGAGGAAGAAAAGAGAAAGAAAAAAAAGACAAGCTTCTTCCCAATCCCAGTAAAATACTAGGCTATTACAAACAAGATTCTTATCCAAGTCAATATTCAGGTAGTGATTCTTGCTACATAATGATCATGATGACGACGATAGTGATTATAATAATAATAATAATGATAAATAATTAAGGATGAGCTTTCAAATTGGTCATGTTGGTTTAACAAGGGGGAGATTTATACTGACTTTCGTGGGATCAGAACCAAGTCAACAATGAGCTCCTGTGCAAACATATTTCTAATTGAGAAAGATTAAGAGCTCATAATACAGTGTTACTCTACGTGTCTAATGCAGTATTTGCACTACTTCTAATAGAATATTTAATAATACTTGCAGAAAAAAGAATTCCAAAATCAAAAGAATTTAAATATGTGCTGCTTCCCAACTCTTGCACAAGCTTTTGGGAATACTCCATTTTTTCTATTGTCAAGTAGAAATATTATAATTTTTTATTAACAAACTTAGTAAGTGTCTTACCTTAATATTTCCTACCCTCATTAAAAGGGTACATTGTGTTTTTTTCTTCCCCACAAAGATTGCAGCTTGTGAAAACAAGTCTTGGAAGACAAATAGTACAGGAGAACTAACTCCTGAGGAATCCTGAATGTAGGCTAGGATAACTTAGTTCCTTACTTTGCTTTCTGCAAATATTTGTCTCTGAAACTAAGTGTTGGCAATCACAGTCATCTTGAATGCTTGTGGCAACCTCGAAGTTTATTGTATCTCAAGAAAATATTCTCATGATTCTCATGATCTTCAACTGCTATTCCCAGTACTATCAGACCTGAACAGGACTTCAGTGTCACTAAAGTTCTTCAAAACACCCCAGCCAGGTAACACTTTGTGTGTCATGTCTCCAGCATATGTCTCTTCTGTCCTATTAAAATCAAAGACATCAAGGTCTCTCTTGCAGCTGAATGCATTTGCCTATCTCTTCTGGACCATGTGAAATACTTGGTAAAATATTAAAAAAAAACCTGTTCCTGTAGCCCAAATACAGCTTTGTTTTCTAACTCTATTATTCTACTTCAGTCTTATCAGGGATATCTTACAGGTACATGCAAATGTCCACAACCACAAAGTATGTGAAAATGTCATAATTTTTCAGTTGGCAGCTGCAGCTTTCCAGTAAAAATATTTTTACATCTGGATAATCTTTGGGACAAGCATATTTTTTGACCTTAGTGCAAATTGCATTTTTTTTATGCTTGCAAAATGATCAATGATCTGGTAAAAGACTTTTCACTATGTACCTCATTTTTGGAAGGGGAGAAGGTCTTCA